>CM073763.1:16964587-17320847 GCA_037127475.1 Arma custos
ATTTGTTCCAATATTCTAGACTACTGTCACCCACATACATGGTGGGGGCTCCTGATAAAAAACGTGGAAATAAAAAATATAAAATTCAGACTTTTCGAAAAATAAATTTACTCAGACTTTTGGAGCGCCTCAAAATCGAAAATGGGTAAAAATTTTCAGACAAATATTATTATTACAAATACAATATTGAGCATGAAATAAAAAATAAAGAACATTATAGGCTAGAGCTAGTAAGTAGTTTTTGAAAATATATTAAGAGAAATTAACAACAGTCCTTAACCCTAGTTACATAATAACAGATCCAAGTGTGTCTGCTTCAATGTTTAAACATTTCTTCCTCATAAAGTATTTCTGCATTAAAAAATAAAATAATAATGAGAAACAGTCCTGTATATGTCAGAACATAGGAACGAGATGGCGTTTTCAGTCATATCCTATGCTTCCATTGCAACAACATAAAGTTTTAATTTTTAAAAACTAATGCACTTTTTTGTCGCCCGGTTCGATAAAATATATAAAATGAAACCTCAAATTCTTTATAATAATCTGAAAGACAAAATGAGGAAGAAATCACATACCTTAACATTAATTAAACATTTTGGACATGGATATAACATCTAATAAGTATCTAACTTATGCACATTATTATATATTTTTTTGTTTTTTTTTCAAAAGGTTTCTTTTTTTTAATACCAAGAAAACATGGTAATAATTATAATATATATATATGTACATACAAATTTCACTTATGAGCTTTCGATTCTTTTAAGTCAATATCTTTTACAAAAACAAGTCTCTCCCACTTCTGGGATATAAACCTACCATAAAATAACTAAAATACGTTATATCATTTATATTTAATAAAAAATTTAATATACATTAAAAACCTACTAGAGTACAAAAATATTAAAACGATAACATCAACTTAATATTGAAACAAAAAAAAATTGCCTTTCAGGTATGCATTGGCTGAACACAAAATGTATTTGATTGTTAATTCTAAATATACTTACAAAAATATATGGTACAAAATATTTATACATTTCAATAAGGAATTTATTGACATTGTTTTGTCAAAACTTTTCCAGTTTGAAGTCTATTATGAAAAAGATTTTTTTCACAAAAATAAACTGAATTAGTTTTTATTATTTTTTTAATCATGGAAAATCAAGAGCTTATATTTTAAAAACAACTGTAAAGTTACCAGAACAAATGTAATTTTTAAACTCGATTTTTCGAGTGTTTGAAAAATAATAAGTAGAAACATAACCTTAAAACAACAATAACAGGCACAAACGTATTTATCAATGTAAGTTAAACTGTACACATTGATACAATAAATACAAAAGTAAGTTTTCGATCGACGAAAAACATCCAACTCATATTTAAACAATTATATATAATACAATCATACCTTGAAATATACCGGCATATACTCATATATTTTTTAAATATATGTTTATATATATATTTATATTAATTATTATTATTTTTTTACTTCTGAAAGTGAGGAATAGAAAACAGGACGGGGAAAAAATGAAAACACTATAAAATGGAAAAGTCGAACACACGGTATCACATTGTCCTCGAAGCCGGCAAGTTTTTTGGACCGGAACATTTAATTGCACAATTGATAAAAAAACAAAACAATAACAAATTCCAAACATCAACAATTCAAATCGATGTAAGGAATCGATAATCGAACCCGATCGACCTAAAAGACATAACTGTTGCATAATTAATCTCTGGAATGATTCAACTGTTAAGGAATGTCAGTCGTAAGCAGGAGGTTTCGTATTCCTCGACTTACACTTCTTCAAGTGTCAACATTTCTGTAAGTTCAATAACGAATATCCTACGTACATAAATGCAGAGCGCCCCTTCGAGGTGCGACGGCAATGTACAAAAAATCTAACAATATTCTAATAAATAACAAGCCAACAACTAGGGTCATCTTCTGCAACACACTTCGTAACTTATCCTTTTCGCTAAAATTCTAAAATTCAAAGGGTACATTACTATTTTTATTTTTTTTTTGTTTAATTTTATTTTTCTCATTAAAGATATCGATAGTCAAAATATATATATTCAAAAATTTGGCTGAATCACAGATAGTCGAAAAATTTTCTTCCTTCTCAATCAAACAGCTGGAGGCGTCCCGAGAAAAATCTAAAATTGAAGACTCCTTGGCTAAGAGAGAACAGCTTTGGGTGTTGAGGCCATCGGGATGTGGTGTTGTGGTCTTGCTCGTCTCCTTGGCAACCGCCTTGCTTTGGTTCAACAATTATACCGACAAAGAAGGACGCAATAAAAATACAAAGCTGAAGCTGCTATGTTTTTTTTCTGTTTTAGTTTGCCTTTTTCATTTTAATTAGCTTTTTTTAACAAAACGGACAAAAAGATCATCTTTCAAATATTTTTTTTTAAATATATATATAACAAAATAATTTTTCATAATATAGTCGAAAACACAGATATACGCTAACGATCCCCAAACATCTCTATGTAAAATGCACAATGAGCACAGCTTAAAGATACACATATTTAAAATTTGGAACATCGAATAATAGATAAATAGAGTTTTTACACGATAAAATTATCAAATAGGTGAATAACATCAAACACGAATATTACGTATTTAGATATAGATATATGTATATATGTATATATTTACGACATATATTGTTGATAATATGAGAAAATCCTTTACAAATAATATAAATATCAACGGTCATTGGGAATGAAATGGACAGTTAGCTCTTGATGCAATATATCATAACCAAAGTTTAACAGAATGTTTTCCAGAATTAATGGAAATTATAAGACCACTCGACAAAACTCCGCCCTTCATCGTATCTACAGTTCAAAACAATTTGAGGAAACAACAGAAGGAATCGTGCCATAGTCACATCTGCACGAAAATACATGGAACCATGGAATCATCTCAGATTTTTTTTCATAACAAAAACAAATCATGTACGCATCGGTATGTACAAGGGCAAACAAATTCAGCAATCGAATCACTAATAAGACAAAAGATTTCAGTTTGTACAATTTTTTTTAAAGACTAGAATTTTTCAAAGCTTTTAAGCTACGAAATTTTGCACAATACATTTATAGAAGCACCAAAGATGGGAGAATATACTCAGTCGTGTGTGGAGTGTGTGTCGTCTCAGCAGTTCTTCGGGGACGGTGTCCTCTGGGCGGGCGGCGAGCCGGCGGGCGGAGGGGGCTTGCTGCTCTCCGCCCTGCACAGCTGTTCCATCAGCACTTTCCCGGACTCCTGCTGCCCTGGGAGGCCCGTGTCCAGGCTCGACCTGATGATCCCGTCCAGGAAGCTCCCATTCTCCGCCTCTAGGAGGCTCTCTGCTATCTCTCTCGTGCTCTTGGTGAGGGGGGCGGTCGTGGACAGCTGCTGGGCGAAAAGGTCAGGGCGCCCGAACTCGAGGATCGGCGGGAATGGGGGCTGCCAGAAGGGCGGGAAGGGCCCCCGGTAGGCGATGGACGGGTCGAAGAGCTGCATCTTGAGGCCGTTGGTGAGGGGCGGGGTGACCTGGGGCGGCCGCGGCGGCGGGGGCGGCACCACTCGCTTCTCCTCCTCCTTCCTCTTCTCCTCCGGCTGCGGCTTGGGCTCTCGCTTCCGGGGCCGCATCAGGTGGCGTTCCTTCACCTTGTACTCGAGGGTGGAGTGCGGGACGCCGTAGTAAGAGCCGGCCCGATGCACGGACATCTCGCCGCGCTGGACCGCCCTCACCGCCTCCACCAGACTGTCCCTGTCGTAGTTGCGGTACTTTCCTCGCTTCGGCCGCGTTCCTTTTCCTCCGGACTGCTGCTTGTTGCCTCCTCCAGGGGAGTGCTTCTTCTCTTCGAGGTGATTGTTGTTGTTTATACTGTTGTTATTGTGATTCCTCACTTCTCTCCTGAAGTCGAGGGGTTGGTCCTTGGGTACAGGTACGGGCTCTTCTCCATTCTTGACGGTCTTGAAGATGGGAACCCGCAGCGGCTCCTCCGCCGAGGTGGAGGCCCCTCCCAGGAGCTGCTGAAGACAGGGCCAGGACCTGACCTCCGAGGTGAGCCTGATGACGTCCTCCATGCTGAGCAGTGGCCGCATCAGCACCTTCTCCGTCTCCCGCTCTTCTTCCGCGTCCTCGTCCCTGTCTTCATCTTCCTCCTCATCGTCAGCTCTCTCCTCGACCCCTGCGATATCGCGGGGACCTTGTGAGATCTTGTAGACCTTGTTCCTGAGGGTGGACCTCGGGATTCCGTAGATGACCGCAGCTCTCCGGGTGCCCAGCTTGCCGCTCTGGATGTCCCTGAGTGCCGCTTGAAGCTCGTCCTCCGTGTAGCTCCTCCTGGTGCCGACAGCTGTAGGCCTGGGTTTCGCCCTGTCGTCAATACAAACACTACTACAGCACTCTTTACATCTGCTTCTTACCGTAATGGCGAAGCATGCAAAATTAATTAATAAGCTAACAAAAAATACTAACACTAAGTAAACGCTACATCTAGTGAATGAACTTAATAAAACAGCAAATAAAAATAATAGAGTCGTAGCTAACTCCTTTAGGACTCACTTGAAGATGGCCTTGCTTGGGCTAAGCGGGGGCTTGGGCGGCTTAGCGCTGAGGTCGAGCGGTTGTGGCTCCGGAGAGCTCGGCCGCACGTACCATCCCCCGGCCATCGGGCTCCGCGATCCTTCTCGAGTCTGGAAAGAGAACAATGTCGTATTAATAAGTATTTCATTTTATACTTATTAATATTATAAACATATAGTTATAGTTATAATAAATAATATAAAATTACCGTGGCGATGAGAGGCGGGTGCCGGCTAGGCGTAACGCAGAGAGGTTCGCTGCTCTTAGTCTCTTGCCCGACCATCACGTCTTGGTAGCTCATCCATGTTCTTCTGCCCATCAATTCCTCTGCCACTCTTTCCAGCCCTAAAAAAATATGATATGTAATTAAACCAAATTAAAAAATAACATTAAATTAACCTAAGTCGGCATTCCTATAATTATATAAATATAAAGTGAGAGGATTAATTAAAATTGTAAAGTTATTGGGCTAAGTAAAAAATAAATAAATAAACAGATAATTGGCACTCAGTAATAGACTGGTAAACGTCCCAAATGTTGACCAAACTTATGTGGGAGTATCGTATTGTTGATCTTATGGAGTCGGGTGTATGTCCTCGGGTGGAGGTTTGCAAGTATTATTTATATCCATACACATTTTAGACTATATTTCTAGTCTTTCTTAATATTTAATATGTCCTTCGATATTTAGAGTTCAAGAATGTAAAGTGTTGATAGGCAAGTTGGAAGAGAATGTTGGTAGAGTAGTTAGGATCAATTGCTGAGACATTTAATTTTTATATGGACTTCCTTAAAGTGACATCAATAGAATAATTTTATACAAATTGTGTAAATATTAAGGAACAATGAAGTAGACAATTGTTTTAGTTGTTATCCATTTGATGGAGATAACATGGTTTATCGGTATGACTTCATCAGTTATCGATGCTTGTGTCTAGACCAGCAAACAAAAATATCAAAATATTGAAGTGTTTCTAATTGCAGAATCAGTCCTTCGGTATTTAGAGATAAAATATTATGGGGGTAATAGACATCTTTAACGAGAATCGGAATAACTATTCTCTCATTTCATGCTAATAAGTAGGATAGTTGAGAGTGGTAATTAAGTTATTAATTAAGTAATTGAGAGTGGTAGTTAAGAGTGGTAAGGGGTAAATTACTGGAATGGACTAAATCAAAGCAATATAATGAAAGTGAATGACTTGCGCTTAATTCCATAATAATAATAATTCCATATATTTTATCATTTTTTGTTTATCCAAAGAGAGTAGAGTGCGAGTTGCCGTGCCAAATGTCCAGCCAAAGTGACATACTGGTTGTAGCAGATAATTTATTTAATTCAGAGACCCTCTTCTATAAAGTGGTTATTCTTAATTGGGGGTAAAACCTGGCTTGATGTCGGACAAATCACTTCTCTGCACCATCGTTTTTTAGAAGCAATGCAGTCCCTAGAACGTACTGAATCCAGGGTTCTTCATTGTTTGCAGTGGTACAGTTTTTTTTTTCCATCCACAAGATCCTTGCACTTTTCTGAAGAAACTACTAGTAATTCCTTCCAATAGTGCACGTAAGGACATGACCTGGCAATAAAAACGATTTCCAACGATACAACAACGAGCAGTCCTTCTTGCAAGTAAGTGGAAGGCGTGATTGCGGTAAAGGGACCGCTGGTAGCCGCGGCCACCGTGGGACCGATCCGATATGAGGTAATGAGAGGACAGTCCCCTGCACGCCTCGTGGTCCTCACGCCAGGCCGCTAGCGATAGTTTCCTTGCAGTAATTAACTTCCTCAGCCTTAGTAAATTGTGGATTCTTAATCTCGTGTCCTTTTCCTAGTAATGATTTTTTTTTTAAATCCATAAGTTTACAGTGGAAATTATTCTACAATAAATCAATAATAATGATAATGTATGTATATTAGAGCAAATAAGACACAACAGTAGGAATAATTATGAAATAAAACAAAAGTATTGTTTAAAGTTTTGAACTGAAACAATGGGATATGTGTAACTGACAATAATGATGAATCCCTTCATTCAGCAATTTTTTTCTATTGTTGGTTCTTTTATATACAAGGTTTTACTTTTACCACATGTTTTTACTTTTTATAGATATTATTTTTTGCCACTCTCAAAAATGTCACATTTATGTCAGTTTTCTTCTATCATTCTCTAACAAATAGTGGCACTGTTCATATCTTTTTTTTTTTCAGTCTTTGTCAATTTTATGGTTAGTAGGTGTTTGTATCATTATATACATAGCCGACTCCCATTATGACCTTTGATTACAATCGATTCTCTTAACCAAAGACAAAGTCGCGTACTGAACAGAATAATCGGACGCTATCTCATCTTGGCCACTCACTGCTGGAGAATTAACTATCCTCCGTGGATGTACCATTTCCACTCGACTATTGTAAGGGATGTGTTGTGTGTGGCCATCGTTAAACGGCAGTGGAAAAGTCTTCTTCTAAGAGGTACGCAATAGGTCGCCTCTTGCTCAATCTTCCCAACACGTTGGTCACGAACCTCACAGGAGCCAGCGACGTTTCTTCGAGTAGTCTTTTAACTCGGGAAAAGTGCAGAGTTAAGTAGTTTTCGAATAAGCACTGTGTAGTCCCAGCCATTATCTAGCAGGATCTATGCATGGTACGAGCCGAGATCGAATTTTCAATGAATTGGCCAACATCAAGATATGTACGAGTATAGCAGGAACGAGCTATAATGTACAAATGCCAAGCAAGAAAAATATGGGAGTAAGAAAAAAAAACTTTTTTATTTTTGTAGAAAGAACAGTTCAACCTTAACATTATAACTCTCGATTCCTTTCGTTAAATAAATATATCTTTTTATCTTTCGGAAAAATCGTAGGTATGTCAAAAATAATATATTTTTCGTGCTGATTTCTGAGGATATATTAAAAAAAAATTCTGTCTATACAATTCATCAGAAATAATTATTTTGACTATCCTTTAATTAATTTTGGCTAGTTTCGACCTGACAGCTTTATGTACAATCGTATGTTACCTACCATGTTTCCCACAGAGCTCTGAGCCGTTTGCCGGGTAAATTTGAAATTTCATAACTGAGGTTTTTATAACGTATAGTTAAACGTCTCTCTTTTTCATCTTAATTAAGCACAGTTACTATACTTAATAATACTAATAGATTTATCATCACTCTCCTTGTTATGAATTCTTATTAGTTAAGTATTTAACATTTTTGTACAAATATCAGTATCATATCGAATTTTAAATATAACAGTAAAACCTAAGACAACACTTTACTTGGAGTTATAAACTGCGTTAAGGATGGTATTGGAATAGTACTAAAATATCTCAGAAATTTTCGATTTCCAATTATTTGCAAATTAAATCCATTTAACTAGTTTGTTTTAGTAACCTTTATTATCTTTTTGTATAACATATTTTTTAGTATTATATAATTAGTAATAATCAGTTATTACGATAATTTGAAAATAGTTATTGCCATGCAAGAAGAGTTTTTCTTCTTTAGAAAATGTCAGTTATTAATATCAGACATTAGTGATCAAAAATGTGTATTTTCAAAAGTTCTATATTTGATTTTTCACTTTTTCCCTAGTTTAGTCATGCATTGCTTTGTACTCCTGAAGACAAAAAACATGAGAAATAAGGCTTACATTTACATTAATTAAATTTGAAGTTTGTGATGCTGAACCCCTAATATATTGTATATATGTGCGTATTGATGACTTAACTACTCTGAATCACATGATACGTTGATACTCAATAATGTATAAGACTTTTTGTAGTAATATTTATTGTACACGTTTGGAGAACGCTCATGAAAACAACTCAATTTGTACCGCAAGTACACCTTTCTAAATATTTAAGACTGAGAGGAATTGTCAATGACAGGGACCTTCCCGCCCTCGCAGCGCAGCGTTGCATTCTGCATTCCAATGCATGCGTTATGCAACGAAATGACAAACGGTCGCACCTCCGGCTCTTTCCCCACTCCCGATCTTCGCCATTGAGAGAGTACAAGATCGTAAAATGGAACATTGGGGCTCTCGAGATCGTAAAATAACTCGCCGCCTTTATGATCCTGCATTAATTGTGGTGAAGGACATTAGAAAGTGAAGAGTATTCCTTCTTTATTAGCAGTTACAGTCTCGCTCTCAAGAAAGGGTGAGTGAATACAAAAATTATTATATTTATTCATGTATGAGAGGAAAAATTATTATAGGAGTCATGAAATTTGCATGTAGCTTGAGTATTTAAGTCGGTTCTAGAAAAGTAGTGCGATCAAGTCTTAGATCTTAACAACCATGTCTCCAATATCTGCTTGTTGGTTGATCAGATTGGTTAATTACTGACTGTTGATTAGTTTTGGAATAAACATTATTGAGATGATCTATGCATGGCATGATCATATCAGTAGCTGTCAATTCTCCAAAGTCAAGGTATATATTAATATATTTAAATGATAGCTGAGCCTTGTGGTAATAAGAATCGCTAACTTCAGAAAAGCAACAAGTCCACTTTTCTAAGTTTTACAAGAAAGACCAAAAAAGGATCTTGTCTTGAAATAGTTCCTAATCTGTAGCAAATCAAATATTGAAGGCCTTGTCAAGAGTTTAATGCCGACAAGTATATTTTTTGTAGTAAACAATACGCTCTATCTTTGGTAAAAAATTGTGGAAAACAAATATTGCAAAACTTGAACAAGTTGTTATTCCGTATTGCGTGATTACGGTACTACTTAGTCATAAGGAGTATCTGATAAAAATAATGCCAGCCATCCAAAGGGTAACCAGTAGCAGTATAATGTAAATTCTTTTTCAATATATCCTTGAAGTGTATTAGTATAGAAAATAAAGTATAACAAATAAGACTTAATTGTCCGGACTTGATGGAGCTTTTAAGCCAAGTAAAATCTTTTCAATGGAGTAATGTAGATTCGTCAACCAAGAACACTGAAGTTAATATCCAAGAAATTCTATTATCTCACTCATCATTAACTCTCCCGCTCTGCGGTATTCTTAATAACAATATTCCCGTAAATTCAGCAAATAAATTAGAGAAATAAGTCGCACAATACTCGATCCCAAAAATAATGAGTCCACTGGATATGGTACGAGGTTATGCAACATGGATATGCAACGCAGAATTACGGAGCACGCACTCTGATAATATAATTGATGTAATCGCATTGCGGAGTAAGAAAAAGAGATGGTCTTGCGATGTTGTTAGGCTTAGTAATAAACGAATAATAATTAGTAAAAAGCGCTGAGCTGACTAGTAAAAGTCAGAGGGGTAGAACTGGGTATGAAGAGGATGATTGGAGTAAAGACTATAGAAATTTGCCTATCCATTTACCCATTAGTAACTCGGAAGACGTTAAGCAAGTCACTCGATCAATTTTTCTTTGGGCTCTTCTTGTTCTTGGGTCATTATTTTCGAAATATTGTTTACGCTCTTCCGCCTACTTTGGTCTGTGCTGTTATGGTTGTTATGGTTGTTATGGTTGCTCTGATACAACTTCCCATTTGTCTACTTTGTGTCTGAAGTTGCATCTTTCTAAAATGCCTGCTGGTCTTAATTTTGCATTCTTGAAGTCCTTTCGAATTTCATCTAGCCAGGGTGTGGACTTCTTAAGTGAAGTTATATGCTCTATTATTCTTTTCCTCAATCGATTTTTTTGGAAGAGGGGTTGCTCGGTGTTAAGAGCAATGGGCTTTAGCGGATAAATTCCTTAATCTGCTAAAGGCCACGGATAATGTGTGGTCTATTAATACATTCAATAGTTCTAAGTCCTGTCATAAAATATTTTTTTGCCTATGATGACTTTTGCTTCGGATGACAAAAACTTCCTTTTGAGATTTAAAACAGTTAATTTAAACCAACTTTTCTATGAAATATTTCAAGATCCATTCTTTAGTTAATTAATCCAGTTCAATATAATTAATTATTATTACTAGTCAGTATTGAAAATTATGAATTATCTAGCTTCGTAATAAACTTTTTTAAATCCATTCCCAGATTTTCCAGCAATGTTTTTCTTCTGTGTGTTCGCATGTAGATCAATCGCTTTGATTTTCATATTCATCCTAAACCGAGCAATGGTTCATTGGACTAATACAAGTATTAATCATCCTGTGGATTTATTCATACACAGCTACACAAGATATCCCCAGGTAATCGGAAACAAGCAGTCCATTCACTTCTTTCTCTTCAATCAAGGTGAAGGAGTGGAAGATCATATCCAACCCTTTAGAATTATTAATTGTTGAACCTTATCTAATCGAAGTGTGAAATGTTTCAAATCCCTTTTATAGCGAGGCCTTTTCAACTGCAGATACCCTGGAGACATCAAAGGCGGGCACATGCAATCTTTGTAATCAGATCTCGCAGTGTTTTTTTCTTTATTTTCCGTTTTTAATTCTCTAAATGTCTTTTCCAGGTAATTTTCACGATTCAGTGGCCAACTGCATTGAGCTTGTTGTATCTTACATTTCTTTAGCGCATTCGCATGCGATTAGGGGTTGAATAGCACTTTACTGAAAACGTACCAATTTTTCATCTCTTGGATTCATTTACGCGATATCCATGTATGCCAGTGGATGGTTTTATTTTGCCGAAACATAATAGCATTTCGATAAAAATATATATATAGTTAAATATAGCAGACCTTATTTAATCCTTTTTAACGATTTGGTGATTATTTTGAATAGTAAAAAAAAAACGATTCTCCCTTTTTTTATTTGAAACTTGAATTAAGATTGCTTCTCCACGACAGGGTAGCTCACTGTGAAAAGTGCTTAGCTGCTATGCTGTAGGTCCCGGGTCCTGTAAATCCTATAAATCAAATCCGGCTGTAGTAGATTTTATTTAATCTGCTAGCAGCCACGGAAGACCCCGTGGGATGACAGACCCTCCAGGAGCTCACCCAGACTCTCTATATTCTTCTGGATAGCCGTTGTCCTAGAAACGGTACAGTCTCAATCATGTACTGAACCCACGTCCTGAGTTGTATTGGTACAGATTTTGTTTACTATGTTTCTGAATTTCAACGCATAGTTAATTAGTGATCATATAAAAATAATATTAATTCTCAAATATCATTTGTTCATTTAAATACAATACTTATTTTTATATAAAAAAAAAAAAATAATTTAGAAAAAAAATTAATTCTGGATTGCTATAAAAAAAATTATATCTTACTATCTTCTTGTTCCTAATCCATTTAATATTTTAATTTCCAGTAACTTTTTTTTCCCTTATTATTAAAATACATAATTCCTGTCTTCTGAACTCAAAAAAGGTGTTTTACTGCTGATTCCGTATTTTGGAATTCACTTAATTTCATTCTTGGATTCTTTTTGGGATTTCAAAATTAAATGAAAAGGACGACACTGGCCCGATCTGTTAACATAACTAAGTCATCGGCCATTGTTAACATGAATGATATAATAGATAATAGATAACCCATCAATCATACACCTAATGCAATGAAAATATAATATGCACTATTACATTGTATAATTAATGTAAATATAAATTAATTATCTGTATTAATTTATAGATTGGTTACATAGCATCTCAATTATCTAACATAAGTTAATAATTTATTTAAAATGATTGCTTATTTAAAAGTCCATCGGATTAGAAACATAAAAAGTAATGCAATTTTAAATTAAAATATTTATATTTCTACAAATTATCAGATGAAAAGTTTAGGTTTTAAATGATAGATAGGTAATGCTTATTAATCTCTCATATTTAAAACTCCAATATATATACATATATATAAACAATGAAATTTTTACAAAAACACTAGGCAATGGAAAATTCGTCGGTCGAGGTCGGTGTTAAGCAATTTTATTTATTTTTCATAACTCTAATTTGGATATAAATAAATAAATAAATAGATGTATATACATCTATGTAAATAAACAATATAATTAAAATTTTAATTGGACTAAATTTCATAAATTAATTAAGTATATATATATTTATTGGAGCGGAGAGGCTCAGTGCTAGAGCGATAAGTTGCCATGTCGAAGGTCCTGGATTCAAATCCCGCTCGCCGGCAGACTTTTCTTTAATCAGTTAGCGGCAGGGGGTTGATCCTATAGGATGCAGGACCCTTCTGGGGCTTACCCAGCATATATAAAGTGGGTACCCGACATAAAGGGGGGGAAATCCGGCGGTTAGGACATGTGGTCAACACCACACCATCATGAAATATAATGGTACAGGTTTTCTTAATATATATTTAAGTTCATGGTATGTGTTAATATGCAATAAGTAATACCCGAGGTAACATAAGGGTCGTATTGGAGTTGATACATACAAATAAAATCTTGAGCTTGTATATATTGCAATGTGAATAGGTTCAATAATATTGAATGGCAAACATAAAATAAAAAAGTAATTCCAATGCTAAAAATCATTACATAATAAATATTTACACACATAACAAAGTATTTATATGTTCATAATATATATACGCATATATATTACTCAAGTACAAGCTACCTAATGATAGATCCCTTCTGAGGAAACAGTCGCAATTGCGCAGGCACATCCTCTGTAAGGTAACGATCGCGCAATAGACGACATCTATGATTTTGCGCGCATTATGACCCTAACTGCCCCCTAATAGAGACGGAACGAGATGTAGGTATATATTAGCGGTCAACATCTAGTAACCGGTTCCAAACTAGGTCGTGCTACATGAACTAGTTCTCGGAGCTCTTGATACCGTGCCGTTTGGAACAGGTTACTGAAGTGTCACGAGTTTCCGTTTTCGTTAATAAAAACGTTTCAGAACATGTTAATTGTTTATTAAGCTAAAAATGTGATATTTGTTGTTAGATTAGACGTTACGTTTGAATCTAATGAAGTAAATATAACTGAAGGCATAAAAAGTAGTTCTCTACAACCATTTTCTGTTATTGATAGAAAAAATTAACAAAAATGAAAGTTCTATCAAACACTCATTACTTAATATTTATTTACTGAATTATTATAGCCATACCATATTCAAAAGTAAAATAATTACTATTATATTGTACATGAAAATTTCTAACATACTAGTATACAAACGGAAAAATGTACCAATTCTACATTAATAATTTGAATTAAAGACGTTTCTTAGGTTCCTTAACATGGCGGATTTTTAACTCGGCAGGTGGCCTTAATGTTTTTTCAAGGAAGTAAAATATCTTTGGTCATGGTGTCTTTTGGAAGGGGCGTAAAATGGCATTTCTGAGCCTGTACGATGTCAGGTACTCGTAAAAATCCCAACCCTAATTACACCTGGTAGGTGAAATTTAGGACTTCCACAGTATCACCGTCCGATTAACCATAGCAGGATAAAGTGACGTTAAATGAATAAACAATAAACAACAATAGAACAAGCAATATTAGCAATTTAAAATTTATAACATTGACTATTAAAGACCTGTAAAAGTTCTAAGACCTGTTAAACTAGTAAGTTTAGGTTACATTACCAGCTCTCATAAACAACATTAATCTACAATTTATATATTGATATTGAGTACATTTTATTATTCTTATTATTAATAAACCATATATTTGAAAATATCGAATTAATTCTTAACAACTGGAACAAGCATTAACGATGTAAGAAACATTTGGGACCTAGGAGACCTACATTGGATTTGGCCTCTATTTTCAAGGTGCAATCTAATAGTTTTCTTGCAACATCATTGAGAGAAAGCAAAAGTGTTTGCTGGCCACTTGACTCAAATATCTTGGAGCATTAAACCGACACGTTTAATTTCCAAAATATCAGTTTTAAAAAAAAAGTTTAATATGAAGATTGCTGATTGGATTAGTGCTATTATTATATTTAATGTTTCCTGAGATAATAATAGAAATAAGAACATATTCTTTAATGAAATGTTATTTCTTATATTTATTTTTATTGAAAAGAAAACTATCAACATTCCTTTTTATTGGTTTTATGATTTGGTTTCGGTATTCAAAATCTTATTGCGTAGAGGGTTCTTTCCTGAAAAAAGTGTTTACACTATTTTACGCGATCCTCGAAAAACAATTTAAGTATTTTTGTTTTTAGCTTTTTTCTAAAATAAAAACAAAATAAATATAATATTCTATAACGAATTTAACATTTATAAAAAAAAAAATTCATTTTCTTTTTCAAAACCTCACGTTATGGAGTTATATTTTAACGATATCCTATTTGAAAATTATATTTCATTTCATCAATGACCATAATTTCTATTAATCATTATTTAAGTTTTTAAATAAAATTTTAAACAAAATTAAATAGGGCAATGTCTTTAACCATCAAATCGTTGATCCCATGCAAAATAATGTGATTCGGAGAACCTGATCGGGCTCACTCAGTCTCTATCAAGTACTTTACAGAGACTGACGCTCCTCAGTATCTTTGATCGGGAGGGAAAACCTTGTGGGAGAGTGTGATCTTGGATAACTATGCACAACCGTTGATATAGAAACAGCATAGTCGTTACACTGATCTGCATGATTAATAATTGATTTCATAGTAAGCAAATTTGTTTGTTAACTTTGAAGAAATGGTAATGATTTCCTATATTATTTTTTATTATTATTATTTAATTTTTATCTTTTAAAATAAATAATGGCATATATCTCTCATGAAGGACGCTGGAGGTTGGTGAGAGCCGCCTGTATTCCTCTATCTTATCTTCCTGATAAGCTCATCCTCAGTAGCAGTTCCTGGCACAAAGTCTCCTACTGTTTCTATCTTTTATACTCGCAACGATTAAATATCTGTCTAATTATTGTATTTATTAAACCAACCAGCAATTTGATATTAATCAGAAACTATATCATAAGAATACCCACGATCTAGAAAAGATCCACTCTGATTTGAGGGTTTCCACTTGTAACTTGGGGAAGTGATGGGAAAAACACTCTTGATTATGTTACAATTGTAGTAATTGTAAACCATATCAAAGTATAAATATTGTAAAAAAAAAATAATACTACAACTAGCCCATAAAGAGTCTTCCTGTATATTGGCTGTTGTTGAGATCAATTGTTGGTTCAATGAGTATCAGAATGAAAGAAAATAATATTTTTGCCTGTTCATTTTATTTAGAACCTAGAGCTAAATATTAAAGCTTATACGATCAGGACAATTGTATTGTACGGAATCCAACACAATACAAATATCCTTGAACAATACTTGCATATTGTTAATCTTTATTATTTTCTGTCTAAAGTTCTAAGTATTAGAACATCTCTGACCCAGTGACATATATATGGTAGTTTATCCACATATCGATCCCTTTGATTTATATAGTTTTTAATTTTCTTACATACTAGTTTAGTTACTCCAGTTTTACATAGTTTGATTTGGCATTAACCCATAGTTATAATTCTATTCTTATATTCACCGCAAAGTTCAGTATTATTATTATTATTATCTAAGTTGACAAGTATTTTTCTGTGTGTTTACTTTTTCTTATGTACTTTTATTTTTACCGTTGTCCATGAAACAGTACAGTTTCTATCATGTACTGAACCCCAAACCCGATCACGGGTAGTAATGTTACAGGTATTTACTTTTATTTTTTAATTTTTTAACCAAATTCTCTGTATTTTACTAATGTAAAATTCAAAAATCAAAAAAATAATATAAAATAAAGTAGAATAAGAAAACGGTTGTACACGGAGGCGATTTGCCGGAGAGCATAAGCTCTTACAGATAGAAATATATTTAATTTAAACAAATATAATTTATTACGACATACATATCTACACATATAACGAAACACATATACACTGCAAATCATCTATTGCAGATAACCGTTTGAAAGATCATTTAATCCTTTTTCATAATCATTCTTAGTTTTCCTTTTGAAAGTGAAGCAATGTTTTAAAAATAAATAAGAATAAAATTATGTCTTCCGCGGAAATTCCTATAATTTTTCTCTACGAATTTAAACTTGGCCATACGTACCGTCACGGAGGCGTTCCGAAACATTAATATAGTTTACGGTAAAGATACAGTGACCGAAAGAACAATCTTCCGTTGGTTTCAAAAATTTCGGTCTGGGGATTACGATTAAATACGATCTTTCCACCAAGGAACCTGGTAGGCCGAACACTAAGTTGGACAACGAAAGTTGTAAGAGCTGGTCTAAGCGGGCCCTTCCAAAAACACTTATGAATTAGGTTCACAACTTGGAGCAACTACTATGACTGTTTCCAGGCACCATAAGGAGCTTGTTAAGGCAGAAAAGCTGGAAATATGGGTACCACATGAATTAACAGAGGCAGCTCAACCTTTTTTTTCCTTCAGGAATTGAATATAGAGGTCCTTCCTCACCCATCATATTCTCCGGACCTTTGTCCATCTGACTTTTTCCGTTGTTTGGATATTTTTTTAAGAAATAAAACATTTGAAAACGAAAATGTCCTGAAATCGCCCTTCAAGACTTCGCTTTTTTCTTGACACCTAATTTATACACAGTGGGGATAGAAACGCTTGTTTCACGTTGGGAGAAGTGTCTTGAAAGTGAAGGATCCTATTTTGATTAATAAAAGTATTGTTTAATAATTTTTTTGCTAATAATTTAAATTTAAACCTTCACTAATATTTCATATGTTATGATCCAATATTATTATAATTTGACAAACATATTTACAAACTGAGTAATGCTTTTGTTAAGAAGCATACTTTTCCGATTTTGAAACAAAACGGCATTTTTTACGGAATTATTGGTCACATGATTGTAATAAAACAGTTTCCATAGATAAAGGCAATAAAAATAAAGGATACATTATTAAACAGGAAAAAATATACCTTTTGTAAACCGTTATTATGTTATTTTCAGTCGCGAAATCGGTTGATGAGAGGAGAGATGTGTATAAAAATACAAGTTTCTTAACCTGGTTAGTAAAGCCCACACATATCACTTGTCGGCTTTCTACCGGTTAAAAATTAAAAGCTAAATCGATATTTTTTAATGTTTTATTAATTAAACTGACGATGGAAATTTGTTTATGGTCTATCAGAATGTTAAAATATATAAAAATTATCTATAAAGATTCATGTAAAATATGAAGTAATTCCTAATGTAAATAAAATGATATACGGTACATTTTTATAGAAATTAATTTGAAGGATTATTTATTCGCAGAGGCTTTATGAATTTAAAATTTTATATGCACTATAATAATTACTATATATTTGGTATTGCAGAATTTCTATGATTTTATAATAATATTAACTTTAAGATCTATTGATATCTAAAGAGTTGAACAATATACATGTAGGTTCTTTTAATCACCCGAGCATTACCAATATTTTTGCCTGAAATAGCAATTTTTTTGGAGACTTTATAAAAACAACAATATAATAGACGGATTAATATTAATATTGGAATTACATCGACACACCCCGTTTAAAATTAAACCGTCTCTTTAGGGGAGATTTTATTTTTATTTTTTCTGGGATGTATTTTAATTTAAGTTTTGTGAATCAACAATTTGTAATTATCGGTTTTATATATTTTTAAATTTATTAATGTAGATTTAGTTCCTATGTGAGGCTTTAAGGATCACAAGCGGCTTACTCCAAATTTTGAACATTGACTTTTCCAAATTTTTCGCCAATTTAGTCAGGAAGTATTGTCTTGCCTTTACTTCTCAGGGTTTTACTTCTGGGCTAAAAGATCCGGAAGTATAAAGCATTGATTAACTAAAACAGTGAAAGAGTGAATTTTTGCAATTGGGAGTTATTTGATTTATATTCTGAACGTCTCATATATTTATAAGTTCATTCATTTACTTTTTCAAAAATTTTATTATTTGGATTTATTTTGAATGTTTAAAATTTTTGTTTTGAAATACAATATAAAATAAAAAAAAAAAAGGTACCTTGCAATTTACTTGTCCTATTTCTTCAACTTCTGTGCCGAAACTCCAATTTCAATTACCGGAGAACTCCCGGATGACCAACGAACGACTGGTAGGACACTACACTCAGGGGATTAAGGAATATCAATATGTATTCAGAATGTGGGTACACAACCCTTATATTATCCGTATTCCTTCTCATTTATTTCAGTTGTCCCTGTGGTTTCCTCAACTGAATCAACCTTGTTTGCTTGAACTTTAGGCGTCAGTTATTCATTAGTACAACGGCAAGTCGGTTATTTCGATGAGAATGGCGACCGCTATATCTGCCATTTCCGAGAATCCGGAGTATCATGAGGACGCCGGGGATGTGTCTTTTTTTCGTGAAGAGTGTACTCATAAAATATTGCCAAATATCTTGTTCCACGGTAGAAAAACAAATCAAAAATTCTTTGAACAATAATAAGGTAAATAAAGCAAGTTTCTGGGACGTAAAAATCAGTTTTGATTATTATTTATGTATCAAAACTGTATTATTTATTTGGGAATGAGGTAGAGCTCTGAGTTGCTATACTGAAGCTTCCAGGCTCAAGTCTGGCTGTGCAAGGTAAGGTACTTACCCGTTAACAGCCCTGTGGAATCTGAGGATACTCTTGGAGCTCACCCACTACCTATAAACTAGCAGTGTAGGTTAGCAGTGAAAAACTAAAAATTTTTTTCATGTATTCACAACTGTATACTGAATACATCAATTAAATATAATGAAAGATAAATCATGTCCCGAGATTAAGGCAAGTAGATAAACTACCCACTGGTAGTACTCAAATAAAAAGTTCAACTTAGAAGGTCACGAGGTCATCTTCTTTTCAGACACCCTGGAGGATTATCAGGAATTGAATAGGTTGCGAGGTTTGAAACTAGTGGGTTTGAGTGGAAATGAAGTTTGTCATGAAAAGATTGATATCAGATTCGGGCCAAATCATCAATAAACGCGTCATTAAGGTCATTATGGATTACTTTGTTAGCGACAAAGTAAGGACCATTGTGGATTTTACGAGAAATTGTAAGGATTGAATATGAAAGGAATTGTTTTAAGGCTTGGCAAATGATATTGAATTCATATAGAGTCATTTAAAGGCAAAAAACAATGTATGATGATATAAGTAATTTACTATAATGCAATTGGGAAAAACCAAAATGCAAAGCCTTATGTTTCAAAAAATACACCTACTTACCAGTCGACGTTTCGCCTATTCAGGCATTATCAAGACACCAAAATCAAAAAGGGGGTTATGTGAATCGCATCTCAAGTAATATTAGCCCATAAAAATTTATACATATTAACAAAGTTAGCCAAATATGAATCGCATCTCAAGTAATATTAGCCCATAAAAATTTATACATATTAGCAAAGTTAGCCAAATTAGGCGAAACGTCGACTGGTAAGTAGGTGTATTTTTTGAAACATAAGGCTTTGCATTGTGGTTTTTCCCAATTGCATTATAATAAATAATAGTGTTTCTTTTTGAGTTTTTGGCTCTATTTTAGTGATAAGTAATTTACGTTTGACGGTATGCACTGAAATTGAATGAACCTTGAACCAATTTTTTAACTCTTCTGAAAGTTTTTTTCACATTCCATACTTTGCATTTATATCGACGACTTGTTTGTTTTATTTACAAATTTATTAAGAATATTGATAAAAGAAAAGTAAGAAAAGATCACGTAACGAGATAAAAGAGAACTCTAACAGAAAAGAATTAAACAAACAAAAAATTCACTAATTAGTAGAAATATTAACTATAACTGCATATAATATTTATTTGGAATGTCTTCGATTACCTAAAATATTATTTCCTATATAATTATGATAATCTCGGAAGAAGTAAATGTAAAAAAAAGCGGTTGAAGGTGTACGAGGAAGTGTGGATGCAGTTTGGTGCAACGGAGTAGCCAAAATTCCGCATGGCGAGTCAAAGCGCTGGGGCTTCAAAGCTGCTCTAACCAACTGTAACCCCCAATTTTTACTTCAAAAAAGGTCAGCGTAACCATTTCTTAAAGCCCATTCATTAAAGTATATCAAAATAAAATGGGTCAAGTTTATACTAAACAATTATATCGGTATTACAAAGTATTATCGGGAGCAGGTTTTCAATCAGCTCAAAGAACTTTGGGAAGTAAGGTCATCCAATATCGTTCGATTATTGCTTAAAATTATTTAGTTTTATCTTAAAGAATTATACCAACTGTGGAAGAAAAAAACAATAAAATCTGTACCACCACTACCCTACTGTACCCTTCAAAGATTTAGAAGTCAGTACGAACGTAAGTCAACAGTTTTGCAGGCCAGTGATTTGGCCGAGATCACTCTCTAATGTCAGATTTTTCCCAAATAAGGAAACCTATTTTACAATAACTGGGTGTGCCCCATGAGGGTCTTCTAGATCCCACAGAGGGAAGACAAATTTATTTTCCCGTCTCGAACCTATAAGTACTCGTATTTCTCCTTTTTTGAAAACAATAGAACAAAAGTACCTACATTATATATATATATATATATATATATATATATATATATATATATATATATATATATATATATATAGGTTTATATCAAGCAATGTTTCATGCCCTGAAACTAAAACCATGAGAAGACGTCAATGTGTCGTGTAATAATAAAGTATTTAACTATTACTTAATTATTACCGTAAAAAGACAATTTTTGAAATCATGAGTTATCAGCCTTTAATCCTGAGCACTTTATATGCAGTTTCCAAATTTATCGAAAAAGGGTACTTGAAAAAATAAATTCAGATGCTTTACATATAAAAAAAATTGATCGAGGTATTTATTCCAAACCGAGAAAAAAATTGACTGAAACTTATCAAAATTATACATCTTCCAGAAATTTTATATTTTAATATTTTTTTTTTAGTTCTTGTAAAGATTGAATAGGTTGCGGTTGGAAAAAATCCCAAAATAAAGATTTTAGTCACCAAACTAATGTCAAAACAGCCAAGATAGATCTAATTATTGAAATTTAATTATAAATAATTGAAAATAACATCAGTTTCCGACACTCAAATTTAAAAAATCATATCAAATATAAATCGATATGAAAACATCATTTACTATCGACGTTTTTTTAAATTATCTATATTTCACCATCTTCTTATAGTCTTTTAAAGAATGGGGTTTAAACAATTTAATCAAGACTAGTTGTAGCAAAATTATGTATATTTTATTAATTTAGATATATTCGACACCTATCGAAACTATAAATATATATATATTTTTTAATATATGCATCCATTTTACCTTAAATATTTACAGGAAGAAGTAAAACGACATCGACCGATAAAAGTGAATGTATTCTTAATGTGAATAAAATTATTATTGAACAAAAAAGAAATGGGTTACTTTCTTTTTATAAATATTATATACATACTTATTTCTCATCGGCTGTTTAGATATTCATTCACGAATCTGGTGATATTCGCTTATCGGTTTGGTAAATGCCCAATTTTCTCCGAATTTTTTATAGAAGTAATCCCGTTTTCGCCTGTACAGGAATAGTTTTGTCATTATCAGTAAATAGTAACGGCCTCTTTTAAGTACTATAATAAAGTAGCAATAAAACTGTCTATTACTAAATAGGGACTGTTACTAATATTTTTTATTTGCAGAATTTCGACTTAGTAATTCTAACTTCTATGAATGCTATAATACGAAACGATCGAGTAGTTTTCCTCACGGTCGAGGCTGAGCAAGCAAATTCTTTCTTTGTTCGAGCCATCTTTCTCGGGTATTTAACTACAATAATTTACAAATTTACTCCGAAATTATATTTACAATTAAACTTTCTCCAAGACAGGTACGAGTAAGGAATTTCATAAACTTTTAATTTGTAATTAAATTTGTATTATTTTAATTATCTTGTTTTTATAACTGGAGTACATCTTTCTTAGTCAATCATTCAAGTGAGTAAAATAAGAATATTTAGAAAATATTTTTAAATTAAATAACGTTAAAGAACTTATAAGAAATGTAAATTGAGAATGACATATTAATGTTGAAACGTTTTTAAATAAAGAAAAAATATATGACTGGAAAAAGGTTTCATTTTACTCACTTGAATGATTGACTAATTAAATTTGTATTTTAAAAACAATCACGACTCCCTCTGATAGGAAAACGAACGTCAAAAACTAAAAATATTAGCCTACTCTCTAAAAATAAGGATTTGTAGTAGCTTTGATGATCACGGAGTAGAACTGAAGAAATTTAAGGATACACATACTCTGGTTTAATGTATTCGTATCAATTCAAGGGATTGCTATATCCAAGAATATTACTGATACATTTGTCAAATATCAAAAGTGAAAAACACCACTTCTCGGGAGAGTGAAAAAACTGTATCAAGGTTCATTCAAAATCATTGCGTATCGTCAAAACTATATCATTGTGGTTTTGTGCATTAAAGATGACGATTGTATCAATTACCTAAACTTAAAGATCGATATAATAGATCGAAAAAGATAAATATATTTTTTTCTCGTCCATTACTTTGCGAAACCAGTTACTTTAAAGAATAACGTCATAACTCAAAAAAACTCTATTTTTCAATAGAATATTTGAAAGTTCCATATGAGTCAATAGATTTGGGTAATTGGTAAAGCAAAACATTCCTATTGTAATAACTGTATTGAAGTTCTTTTATTAACTATTAGAAAAACTAAATTGATTTTAACTTATGCCATTATTCCCATGTTACTTCAACTTCAAGCATGATGCGACTAAAAATATTACTTTATTAAAGTTAGTAATGGAATAACAGATATGTCTTTCCTGAATTAAAAGCTTCAATTAATTCGATTGCTACTAAAGGCTTAACTAAAAAAAAATTGAAGGAGCGATATGTGAATATTTATAAAGCTCGTGGTCTGAATACTTTTTAAAAATATTCTCACATCCTTAGACAAAGAATAGAATATTGAATGAGCCAAATTTTACTTATTTGTCCTTTTTATTGCAGATTTTGGCAAGAAATGGTCTGATACAAAAACAAAACTTAACAGCAATTTAGAAAATGGGTGTCTCGTTTGTAATCAATCTTAGGATATACATAAAATGACCTTCCTTATGAATGAATCAATAAATTACTAGTGAAGGCTAAACTCGATACGAAATTTTGAGTTATGTTCTTTTAAAGAAAGAATAAAATATCGAAATGTAAACAAAATATAATTTTATATTTATGGTAATTATTTATAGAATAATTAGCAATTAATTATCAATTATCTAAACATACCTTACAAGGAGGACGAAAAGTAGCATAATTCCCTCTTCTGAAATTGATCAAGTCCGTTGTGATGTGAAACTTCACAAGTAATCGTAGAATGAGTGCATCGCTATTAAAGAATGCACCGTGTGAGAGCGGCCTCGCAGCCGGGGTAAGACCCCAATGCACTCCAGAGGGGTGCATTTAATGCACAAATTATTTGCATAGCAGAGTCCCGCCAAGTTTTTAATTCTGCCTCCCCATCGCCGCTATATGTACAGTCTCTTCCAACGGAGCTGACTGTACCAGTTTTATTAAAGTTTGCTTCACGTTTAGAATCTCTCTCTCTCTCTCTCTCTCTCTCTCTCTCTCTCTCTCAAACATGCACACACACGCGCACAGGGTATACACCTGTACACTCAAGACAATAATTAACAAAATGATTGTACTCGGAACATGAAATAATATTTTGTTAGCGATTCTCTTTGAAAAAATGTTTGTTTATAGAATTCGATTCAATCATGCTGTTAAGAAGAATTGGATACATTAACATTTTAATGATTTTTTTTTTCAGTTAATTCAATATCAACATCATTATGCAAGGTTGAATACAAAAAAAAAATTGTATTGATGGAATTTCAAAAAAGAAAATAATTTTCTCATAATTATGTATTGGATAATATATCGCAATAAAAAATAATAGCGTGGAAAGATCTATATTTAATGTTACATTAAAAAAATAATGCATCATTTATAATTCCTTTATTAATTTGATATATCACAATATATTATAAGCAATACAGAATTATAACCACCAAGAAAATTTAGCTAAATTGAAAAAATAAATAAAATAAAAATATATAAGGTTAAGATTTTATGGTAAAAACTATAAAATATACGGTAATTTACTAAAAAAAATATTTCATCTTGATAAAATAAAAACCAAATCTATACGGTTCGCCGAAGTTTATAAATATCTTGAAAGTATAGGAATCACCTGAGGAGTATTAAAGGACAGAGACAACAGTTCAATCTTATTGAAAATAGACAGAAGAAACAATGGAACAATAAACAGTCGGATTAAAAATATAATGTGAAAAGAAAAAATCCAAACCATGCAAACAAAAAAATCACTAATTAATTTATTAGATAATAATTCATAAAAGAGACATACTGTTTCATTTTTTGTAGAATTTCCACCAAGATAACTTTATAATTATTTTTATAATCAGCCATTACAACAATTATCGCAAATACATAGTTTGAAAAATATTCTCATTATTAACAATTCATCACAGAAAAACTAGATATTCTTGGAAGAATGGAATACATGCAAAAATGAAATATACATGCATAAGCATAGTGACATTATAAACGATATGAAAGAAAACTAAACTCAACACCACTACCTCCCAATTTCTATAAGTAATACATATTTAATTATTATATTTATTATATATTATGAATATTTGAGTACGATACTCTTATTTTGGCTTAAACATCTATTAATATATTTCTAAAGTAAAATGATAGTTTAAATCCCGATCTAACAGACTACCTCAATTCTATATTTCTGTACAAAACAATCGACACAATATTTTCGCTTTAGATTGAAAAGGTTTTTGAAATGGGTGAGAAGCATGATGCATTGTGCTCACTGGAGCGTGTATCGACCTGGATGAAAATAAATTGGAACACCTTTGTGAAATAAAAAAAAATAAATGAAATAAAATAAAATAAATATAGTAAAATTTGAGGTATAGGGTGTGTTGTGCTCCAAATCCACTGAGTACGTCTTAATTATTCTAACACTAAAGGTTGCTTCGATTCTTTAATTTTTATTCTGCTATAAGGCTGATACAACAAACCCTTGCAATACTGAATTGAGGTAAAATTATGATATTATTTAACTAAATTAGAAGGTGAAATAGGTGAAGAAATTTCGTTAAAATAAATAGTAATTTTAATGTAACGATGGAGATAGTTGGGGTGCAGTCAAATTAAACACCAAATAAGTGAATACTTATTTATTAAGTGTGCCGACATTTCGACCTAGTAGATCATCTTGAGGGCTATGAAAGAAAAACAGACAAAACAAATATTTAAAAAAAAATTTTCTTTCATAGCCCTGAAGATGACCTACAAAGTAGGTCAAAACGTCGGCACAAATAATAAATAAATATTCAGTGTTGAATTGAAATGTAAAAAAAATTAACAGAATAATTTAGACTTAATTATTCCCTCATATAGTTGATACAGAACATTCTCCTGTAATGTTAGCTATAAATAAGCTAATATTCTTTTAAAACATTCAAAATATAATTAAACATGAGCATGGTTTCACAGTTTTTATTCCTTCGATATTGTATCAAAAACAATCTTCTGACTTTTTTTACGATCTATTCTTCCGTTTCTTTTTATCATCGATTTTTGCTCTTGATAACTCTAAAATTAACTTTTAATTTTTATACATTTAATTATGTAAATATATATTTTTTTTAAGATTCACGGAATATATATCATCAGATTATATATATTCCGTGATTCTTAAAAAAAAATTATATTTACATAATTAAAAGTTAAGTTAACTTTAGAGTACTCATAACAGAAATAAATAATAAAAAGAAACGGAAGAATAGAAAATAATTAAAAAATAAAACGTATGAAGATTGTATTTGATAAAGTACCGAAAACCGGAACAAAAACCATGCTCATTTTTAATTACATTTTGAAGGGTTACACATGAGAAACATGACATGATATGTCTTACTATCCGTGCTAGTAATTAGTACATAATGATGTAATTACGGAATAGAAGAAATAAGGCTAGCTTTAATTTTTTGATTTTTCTTTTTTTAAATATTTTTTTATCTCAGTCCACTGCTAAAAAATTATTGTGTACACCCTACCCTCCCAAAAAAAAATCTACGTTCTTGATTTTCATTCTATACTCTACAAAAAATTAAATAAAATTTTGGTTGGTGAACAACAACTTATTTTTATTATTTAAATAAGTAAAATTATTGTATAAAAACTAAAGGTAAAAAAAGAATTTTTTTACGTCTTTTGTTAAATCCTACTTTTCAAGGTGATGGGTATCAGGTATTTACATGTATTTAAATGTTAACAGAGAATATAAAATATGTGAGTATCTATGTATCAATCTGTAATTTATAAGTACTCGTATACAAATATTATAAACAGAGATTCGCGATGGATATTAAATTCGCTTAGAATGATTTTTTTTTTACTGTATTTTGTTAATTTTATAAATAGTTTGTAATATATTTTATTGCTCAATATTTATATTTTAATTTTGTAGTAACCGTTTAATAATGTAAATTAATGATTACATTAATTTACATTTTTAATGATTATCTGTTATAAATGCTTAATGTGATAGCGGCTTCAGAGTTAAATGAATGTTCAACCAAAATTCGGGCAAAGCATTAAAGTCACTGAGGGCCGAAGCAAAGGTGGGAAAAAGTCTGATGCCCTTTCGTTTAGCATATCACTCATAGATAATAAAATACATTTTATTAATATAATTTGATTATGTATATATATATATATATCTTTATTTATATTTTACTTATTTTATATATATATATATATATATATATATATATATATATATATATATATATATATATATATATATACGAATTTAAATTACCAGATGAATAACGGTAAACTAAGAATTTCAATTGAAATGAAATTATAGGTATAATCATGGAAATAATCATAGAAATATCAATGGGATATCATAAAAAATCCTGATGGATTATTTAAATAATACTCATATTAGGTGTTAATTCTGAAAAATAAATTACTTAAAAAACAATCAGATCATTATAGTGGCAGAAAGTATAACAACATTAATTGTTAAAAGAAGTTTACACAAAATTATTTCTTACATTACTTACTCGTACTTACTTCTCCTAAAATATTTAAATAAAATTTTCATTAAAATATTTATACTTTCCAGCAGGGAACTGTGAAATCATAGATGAACGAATCGAATTCTGTTTTTTTCGAATTGGGCACAAATGATCAATTTTTTTTTCCGGAACATTTAGTATATCCTTTAAAAATGCTTAATTAAAACCAATTCTTTTATTTGATGCAAGCTACTAGGTTGTTTTTAATAAAACTAGTTCAATGGCCTATTTTTTGTAGTACTCACATAAAAATTCATAATTTTATTGCATCCCTTAAAAAGAAAACACTGAACAAAAATAAGGTATATAATTATGGAAAAACAATTTATTTCAGTATAACAGGAAAAATCTACAATCCTGGCTTAAGATATGTAAGTACCATATTTATACTGTTTATCAAATAAATAGTTATCATCAACACGATAAGTGTGACCAAATGCGAAATAATTAACTTTCCTACAAAATGAAAAAAATAATCATCGAAAAAATAATGCAAAATATGTTGTAATAAAATTCTGTAGCCAACTTCTTTTCTTTCCTACCGCTACAGTATAAGAAAAACTCCAGATGTAAGCGAATTAAGTGTTTTAAAAATATTTTTCTACTGATTTATGCGTTTCAGAATGTGTGTTTAATATTAAAATGCATTTCTTGCCATAGTCGAAATCCCAACAAACAATTCAAAATCAATGTCCATTTAAAAATTAGAATCAGAGTTTCTTATTTCCAACCCCCTACAGAAATACATGCATAACCATAAACTGCATGCAATAAAAGTTTCTAGTAATGGGTTACTGATATGTATAATTTTCAAATATTTTGCAATATTTGACTCAGTATATAATTATTCGTGCAAATCAGTTATTAATATGACTACAAAGAAAGAAAACAAGGTGATTCGAAACCTGACTAAGCAAGACATGACATATTTGTTTGGGTGAATATTTTCGACATCCTGGGAAGCGGGTCTTTCACATTTCTGCTGCCTCTCAGTTTTTACAAACATTCAGCAAAATATCGACAAGTGCTGTGCAGACCACGGTCAGCAATTTCCAATTCCTTGGTAAAACTGTCTTAATTATAATCGATAGGAATAAGGAAACTGCGTAGAAATTATCCTTATTAAATAATGGACAAAAGTAATAACAAGACTGCAAAATTTATACATAACTCAGTCTTGGCACTAGGTGTCCACCTCTGTCGAGTTCGTTCAAAGAAGGGTCGAAAAGAAATAATGGGATAAACACGATAGACAGTAACTAAATAGAGGAATATAATAATGTTTCGTTTCTTCTTCTTTGGCTCAAAATAGACCCTTATCATAAAGACAGAATTAATAGTTTCTACATTATTAGATGCTACAGTTCTAAATTTTCCGTATTCAGGCTTAATTTGATAGGAATTTTAGTGTGTGCATCGTAGAGCTTCGGGAACTCAGTTTTACGTCCCTTCCGAAGTACGCAATTTATTACTCCTTTTATAAAAATCCTAAACTCATCTGCCAGGCTAATATCGGGAACCCACGATCTTGGGGGCGTAGTATGTTGTTATGCTAACCACTACACCACAAGTCGCCACCAATTTTATGTTTATGCTTGTGTGTAATTTAACAGAATTCACTAAAAGCCTATTTTTTTTCTCTATTAGGGCATTATTATGAGAACAATGTAGTCTCGAAACGTTGACATAAGGAAGTTTAACGAATAGAGTGAATCTCAAGAACGGATTTTCCAGGTACACTACCCAAAATAGACAGTTTAGAATACCAAATAGAAGTTTATTCTGGTAGGTTCCAATTAGATACGACACGCTGTATCAGGGAATCTGTCAGTATTTTTTAATTTGAAAATTACTGTATAATAACCAAATAAATAAATAGATAAATGAGAGTAATATATATATATATATATATATATATATATATATATATATATATATATAGATTGAAGTAATAGGGAAGTGTTAGTTGGAACGTACAATGGTCGGGGTAGCTGACCCAGTTCACAGTGACCGGGAACACCTTGACACACAACTTCTCTTCAATGCACTCCTAGTCCACTCAATAAGATGCACTTTTATCGCTGTATACTTTCCATCTCTATAACTTATAAGTTTTATTATAAGTTATATAATTTTTTTTCTGTATCAATTTATTTTATCAATTATTTCGGATATAATTATGGAATTCTTTTCATATGCAAGGCTATTTTCCCTTTCTTCTATAAATAAAATAATCAATGGTATTAATGGATTTGATTTTTTACAATAGATGTAAAAAAAAATTTTAATGTGTAATTTAATAAAAAAAAAAGTTCCCAAATCTCTCATAAGAATACAATGATAGTTGGTAAAGCATTCATAGAAACATCAAACCCATTTATTGTTAATATAATTTTAAATATCTGTTAGTACATTATTCATATTTCAAAAAAAAAAAAAAATTCAGTAATCGACTTTACCTACACATAGTAACAAAACAATAACTATTTATAATTTCAAATAATAATTTTACTTCTAAACTATATAAGTAAATGTTTGAGAGGAAATTAGTGGACTGGAAGATCAAATGAAGGATGGAAATCAGTTGGGGGGTGTGGTTATAAAAACACCAAATAAGTCAACACTTATTAGTGCCGACGTTTCGACATACATTGTAGGCCATCTTCAGGGCTATGAGAGAAAAACAAACAAAACAAAAAATAAATATAAAAAAAATTGCAGTACCAAAAAAGAATATAATAAAAAGATACTGAAAAGTAAAGAGAATTAGCGATGGATATAATTAATGGATATAATCATTCAATGGATATATAATTAAATATGTTGATTTATTTTTTATTACATAAACTATAGTGTTGATATCATTAATCGATTATTTACATCAGATTATAAATTTAAAAAAAGATTACTAACCACCGCTTGCATTGCATAAATATATTACTATCTTGAACTCCGAAAAATCCCATTATTCAAATATTAAGAACTGTAATAAGACTTAATTTCGAACATAACACACATGATAATCACCATTACTAAATTGATATTTTGTAGTGTCTTCAAATAAATTTAGAAAACTTTTAATTTTAAAAATAATTATTATTAATAAATAGGCATGCTTTTATTACACATTCCTGTACAATAGTAGTAGTTTTAATCAGGCGTCAAATTTTGTTATGAGTAAGTAAAAAAGCTGAAGTGACATTTGTAAATTATATATATTAAAAATTAATTCTTTTAATGTTATATATTAAAAGCAAATTAAATTCTATATTTAATTTTCGTTACTAAGTAGCATTAAGATGGGGTTGGGTGTATTTGGTCATTTGATCATGTATTTATTATAAAATCTAATAAATTGTTTTAACAATGGATTATCACTTATATTTAATGAAAATATTATGAATTGATAAGCAGTCCTTCTGTACACTCCAATATTTTCAACTGCCACTTACATGAGTAGCCAAACGAACAAAAGACAGGAAGGCATATGGCAATAAACTTACATGTTTACTTATATGTTATTTAGTCTGTAATTATAATAATCTTCAGCATTACTGTTGTAGAGTATTTATTCCCAAATCATTCTGAAATGACATTTCAACCTATTGGCATGACAGGATCCCGTTTGACTTCGCCTACGAGTAGAACCTACCCCTGTTTCAATATTTAGATAATTGTTCTAATTACTGAAGCGTATGATCAGGCACTAATTCCTGGTGTATTTCAAAGTCTATTGTGAGAGTGAAATTTTATATTGCATTCGGTAGGGAATGAGGTTAATATAGTTATGCTGTGTATAATAATTTTTTACAATGTTCATTATAATCAATTGCGACAAGATCTGATTAGCGAAAATTGAAAACAAATCCCTGTCGTAGAAGGAAATGTGACTAAATGAGGAATCCATGAAACCGAGAATTGAATTCCTACGAACGAAATTTAGTGTCGGTTGGAAGGAAACTTGTAAGAATAGCAATATTTAATTTTAAAGAAATGTCAATTAATAAGAAGCATGCATACGAATATAATAATAAACATACCAAAATATAGATCAAGATAAACAAATAAAAATTCAAATAACGTAAAATGTAAAAGAGTACAAAATTTAATGATGGAATGAATAGTGAGATGTTGGCAATGGAACATTTTTGTTCTGAAATTCGACATTTCAAACCGAAACTTGTGAACCATTAACGTCAAGAACTGCACCAGATTAGTTTATGTATGTAATACATAATAATAATAATAATAATAATACACAATACACAAACACACACACATACTATATAATAGATTAGTTTATAGAAATATAGGTTTATAAGTACGAGATTCCCTCACAATACACACTTAACTTTATCATCATATGATAACAAGAAATTTTTAAAGCAGTCAGGGGGTGAAATCAATGCTAAACAAAATAAGTACAGATTATTTTGTTTCTGGGAACGTTTCGGCCTAATTTTATTCTATCGCCAGGAATGGAAATAAAACAAACTACAATAACTGCTCTACCAAAAAAAAACAAACAAAAAAAAAACAGCTTAAATGAACAGAAATAGTAGGAATGACAAGGATGAAGTTTAAATAACAAAAGTTTAATTTAAAAAATAATTATTTTTATTTTATTTTTATGCATTATTTTAAAAACATTTTATAATTTTTATGCATTATTTTAAAAACATTTTGTTCGATGTAGTTCATTCTGGTCACTCCAATCCTATTGGGCGTTTTTTTTTTCTTTGTATTTTTAATGTTTACAGGAATAGAGAAATTTCTTACTTACGATTCATTCGGCTACTGAAAGGAAGTCTGATAAGAATGTTTTGTAGACGGATCCGCCTTTATCTCTACGATTTTCAGTTCTGTGCCGCGATCTTGAAACACGCGAGTTATTCGTATGTTTCAATAACTCGAACACTAGAAGACACTGCTAATGAAGACCCGCCAGCGTCCATCCCCGAAGAGCTGGAGATGACTGAGGAAGGAAACAGCTGAGATCTGTTTACACAGAGGCTAATGACAACGGCTGTGGGAACGGAGGGTGTTCCCTGTGATTAATGCCACGAAGCACCTTTCAATAAAAACCTAATAAATCTTCGAAAAGGAGCCGGGGTGCAGGGGGTGGACGCCACCCCACCAGCTACTGCCACGATTTTTAAAAAATAACCGGTTCCTGGGGACCAGTTCCTCCGGCGACTTTTAAATCGGCCAGTAACGGCTCAAGGACTCGGAAGACCGGGGTGTCCTCTTCCAGTTCATGGCGGGCTGTCATCTATCATCTCTCTGGGGGCGGAAACCTCGTCATCAACGGCGGTAGCGGGGCAGCTTACCGGGGCCACAATAGGAAAAGTGGATCCATACCGGACCATCACATCAACTTCATCTAGCCATTTTTAGCAAAATTAAAAACCTTTAGGTCATTATGGATGACTTTATTCGTAACAAAGTTAAGAGCATTCAGGATTGGATAAGAGATGAATTTGATGGCTTAGTGGGGTCCTAAGCATAAACAACTATTATTATTATTATTATTAGTAATAGTATGACACGAATTCGAGTACAGAAATCACCATTTCGTAATACTTTAGAAACAGATTTAAGTTAAAGGATCACGAGGCTAAATTCTTTTCAGGTGTCTTGGGAGATTGCCGGTAATCGAAAAGGAAGCTTTGAAGCCAGATGGTTCGTTTGTAAATACAGTTTAGTTTGTCATGGAAGGATTGATGACGGGATAGGACCATATCAGCAACAAATTGGAAATTAAGGTCTTTATGGATGACATTATTCGTAACAAAGCAAAGCGCGTTAAGGATTTTACATAGGATTTTGGATTGTAAGCACAGGAAACGAGAGAAATTTCATTGATTAGTGGATCCCTGGAGCTCTACACCATAAGTCCATACCTAAGCCTTATTATAGTCATACATATGAGCTATTGTAATTAATTGGGAGCTTACAGCGTTTGCCTAGTAAGTGTTGCAGTAACTTGAAACAGCGAGTGTTTGTGTTACTCGATTTATTATAGTTTTCCTTTTTAGCGTTTCGGGATTCTTTGCTTTTTTCTATATCACCCTAGAACAGTGACAGAACTCGAAAATCGGTGTATTGAGTTATAACTAAGAGTGACACAAGTGCCTTCTGGCAGACAAGCTCCGAGCTAGGTTGATGCAGTTCTTATGAGTGCTAGACAGATATAAACTAATTTCTATCATGGTTTAATTTATCACTGAAAGAACACCGATTTCGAATTGTTCCACTTTAGAAATTTTAACATCAAATCCGAACGTTTCAGGCTACTTTTACACTTACTTGCCGAAAGCACTAATCTCCCAATTGATTACAAATGACTCATGTTCGGATTTACGGAATAGTGTTATATTAATTAAATATTAAACTAACAAAACACAATTCTCGTTCTTAACATGACTTCAAAAATTCTTAAAAAACATTTGGACAACTTTTTTTAATAAAAAGAAGGTTAAAACTACCCGAAACGACTGTATAAATAACCATAAAACGGATTAATGAATTAAATAATAAAAAGTATAAATATAAGTATATAGCCACTTAATTATCAAAGAAAGTAAATAGTTTAGAAAAGAAAAAACAAAACAATAATTCTAAATCTAAAGCATGGATTTCTCAATAAAAAAAAGTCCTAAAAAATTATGTAATGCATAAAATAAAATGTAATTATAAAAAATGATATGAAAATTTCATCCTAAGGTATTAAGTAAGCCTCAGAAATATCAATTAAAATAAGATCAATAATGTTATGAAGTGATTTATAGGTATCAAATATCAAATTTATAAATTTATCTGACAGTCTAAAGAAGGCGATGTTTTTATTGATGACTAAAATTTTCAAACTAAACTTGTTATTTTCGACTGTTCATATGGATTTTATGTTTCTATAAATGTTTGATTCCCCGAAATTACGCTGTTTTATGTAAAGCGTGTTCAGTATAAATAAACTTGACCAAATATAAAAGTTAGCTGTATCATTTTTAAATTTAAATGCACGACAATATTCACGTTTTTTATCCATTTCGTAAACACTAATTTTAGATTGTGATGGCTCTTCTATATATGGTTCATGTTTAAATGCGTGAGCAATGAACGATAATCGCTTGAATGCGCGTTGTGTTAAAATAAAAACATGCTGTCAATATACGTTATACATGTTATAAATGTTTATAATTTGACGTCAGAGAAACCCCTCGGATACTTATTATTTTAGATGTTAATTTCTACAGTTATATTATTTTATGGAAAATAAGTATCTTCATATATCTAATCGGAATTTTAAAAAAAAATGTTTTCTCCAAAATGAGATTCTTATACTTAAGTAATCGGAATCGAGTTATTACCGTAGTGAATGAGAGGCTAAGTAAGATATTGGCTTGAAATTTTCTATTCAATTGTTGAAATTTATTGTTTATATTACAACTCCGTTTAAAGTCAAAAACTACAAGAATGGTACGATTCCGGTTATCTGTAAGCAGTTAACTCTCTCTCTGGGTAAATCGGTCATCTGACCGGGGCTGTAAATATAAAATTAGTGTCTTCCACAATCATTCGCAGTCATTTTCGAATATTAATGTTGATTTGAAAAAAATTGTGAAATCCGCCTTCCTGTAGTTTAATTTAACTCCATTATAAAAGCTAAATAAAAGAAAATAGAAAACATTTTAATAAAATATTTTTCATTAAGGAATAATAAATAAACTTGATGACTACATAAAACAATTAAAGCTTAGTTACCTTAGATTTACTTCCTTACAATGTATGTACTTGATTTATTAAGTTCGACTAATAATGGATTTAGAAGGATTAAATATGTAATCGAGATCAAGTGATTCTTAATATATCAAAGTCTTCCAACAATTAAGCATACCATTAGTATCTGAGATCTCGTATGTAAAGTAAATATGCTGTGTCGAAAAAATTTTATTTGAGTTATCAGTAATCTTTATCAAAAAAAAAAATATATATATATATATATATATATATATATATATATATACAAAATAAAAAAAAACATGGTAGAGACTGTACTGTTTCATGGAAAATGGTACTGTAAGGAGGTGACTTCAGAGATCACGCTCAACGGCCAGGTTTTCCCCCCTTATTTTTTATAATATTTTATAGAGGCTGGGTAAGCCCCAGAAGGCTCCTAGATCCAATATGATCCATCTCCGGCTGCAAACAGATTAAATAAAAGTCTTGCCACAGCGGGAATTCCGGCATGGCAACTCAGTGCTCTACCACTGAGCCACTCAGCTCCCTGTATATATATGTTTACTTATATGTGTGTGTAAAAGACGTACACTAGACGTCTTTCATTTAAATGCAACTGATGCGCTTAGCATGGTAACAGCTGTGACGGAAGAACAGGGGAGCTTTATCTGATTTGTGTTTTTTTTTTTAGTTTCCAGAACAACAGTTTTCTAAATAGTGCTGAAATGCTAGCATTAAATGCTGCTTTTTTAAATGTAAGACTGTGTAGTATAATTCGTTTGTAAATCAGTTACAGGAAATTATTATTACAAAACAGATAAATTTACTTTTTTTTTACAGAGAGAAAAACGATTTAATTTTTTTATCTACACACACAAAATCAGTATTTGTACCAATCAAAATTATATATACATAATTAAAAGATGTAATCAAGTACATCACAGTATTAATTATTTTTTTTTTTTGGTTTGAACCAGAGACTAAGTAATATTCATCGTACTTATAGAAATACAAACACCACATGCTCGCCTCTAGCGATTCAACTTTTTATCTGGGGGGGAGATTTTTTTTTTACAAAGGGGGTACACCCCGCCTTCATCCTCGTCAAATAAAAAAAATAATACAAATAAACTGAATGAAGTTATCTCGTACTATAGAAGAGCTCACTAATATGAAGCACCACTCGCACGAGTATGTTGTATATTATTAAGCATTCATGTAATAGGCTCTGAATAGGCATGAATAAGCAACTATATAAAACTCATTTAATACAAGTATATATTATAACATTAGGCATTATAAATATCATGCGTTAAACATAAAATTACAAATAAGTCATTTCGTAAATTTAATAATACATAGCTGCTTATTAATTAATAGCATAAGGTGTATAAATAAGAAATAAATCCATAAGAAATCAGATTTAAACAAACAAAAAGAAAATGAAAATTTATTTTATTTTTATTAATTATTATAATTTTAAATATTATAATAATATTAATAGAAACTTTCTCATATCAGCCCTGAAGAGGTCAGCAGGATGGCTGGCGAAACGTTGGCGAAATATTTATCAACACGGTCTAAACCAGAAGAAGCCAATAAAGTCTTTTGTAATAATAGTGGCCGTGGAAACCTAAAAGAGTATTTAAATATATAATTGTTATATAATAAATATTTTTATAATGTTAATATGTAATGTTATGTTGGTATTTAAATGTTTTGTAGATCCATGAATGAAACGCGGTTCTTACAAATAAAATTTTACTTATAATTCATTCTGAAATCATACATAATATATATAAATATATAATAAAGCTATATAAAGCATATAAATGAGGAAATAATATTTCGATAATGTATTGAAATTACTATGAAAAAGTAAATAAAAAATCCGGTACGAAATTATCCAGGTGCTTGTCCGTTCATTAAACTGTGAATGAAAACTTGTAGTAAATAATCGGGAATAAAAATTATTATTATTAGTTAACAATTAAAACAAAAAAAAGATCTGATTAGAACTCTTGAGAAGATTCTTGAGGGGGAAATGCAGTGAATGTTGAGGAATGGATTGACATCAGAGACTGGTGAAAGGAGAAAATTCACTAGGTTTTTTATCTAACTCCAAACGTTTTTGCAATAAAGAAAGTCATTTTAAAATTAGTTTGGTTCCTTTTCCCTTTTCTTTTTTTATATACCTATAGCAAATATAAACGCAGAACTTCGAATGTTCTACCTTTGCATATAACATAATATTACATGTGCATTGTTGGTATAGTAAAAAACAAAACAAAAAAAAAACAACAGTATAACTTACTCTACACATAATTTCATATTTTCTTTGAATTCTATAAACTATAAACTGTTATTCTTTGATTAATTACTCTTTCGCAATAAAGTCACAATATCATAACGGGACGGTTTGTATTGGAACTCTTGTGTTTCGAAGCATCTGTCCAAACATCTCTCCGAAACTCTGCGATTGAAGGTAAATAAACCAAACTATGATAGTTAACTAGTTATACATACAAAGACAAATGGAGCAATATCATATACGTCCGTTCATAAACAGAAATCCGACATAGAAATAGAAGAAAACCATTTTAGATATAGAGTTGTATGCATATTCGTATATTAAAAACTTTTTGACGCGTTCAGGTCTAAAACTTTCGCTTCAGTTTGAGCAGTGAAAAAAAAAATTAACTGAAATGACAGAGAAACGATACATAAAAATCTACAGAACCATTCATCATGTTGTTCATATAAAAATATTAAGTATTTTTGAAAATGAATACAAAATCTACAGCCTAAAAATAAGAATTATGAAAGTTGGGGTAAATTATTAGTAAAAATTAAGAAAGAGGTAATAAGTGTCCATTATAAATGGATGTAAAACTAAGCGTTCCTACATCACTTCATTGCCAAAATGTAATATATAATAAGTGCGTGTGTATAAATTTGAATTATATGTACATTTATTTTACATATTCTTTTAATCTGGTTAAAAACGAGCATTTATTAAGTTTCGACCAGTAATGTGTAGAGAGCTGAGATGTGCCCAAGGTCCTATGTTCAAATCCAGCTGTTTCAGATAAATAATTTATTGTTTTAAAGCACGAATGGAACCTATGAAATTCGGAGACACTCTTTGGGCTCACCCTCAATAAAGTGGGTACCCTTAATTGAGTTGAAAAGCCTGGCAGTTAAGCGTGCCCTCGGAAAAATTATTTCTCTGCACAAACACTGTCTCAGAAGCAGTACATTCTCCACCTAGTACTGACCCCAGAACCTTGATGTAGTAGTACAGTAGAATTAAAAAAAAAAATTTTGCAGTATATATATTCATATACATAACTTGATATATACCGCTTTATATGTATCAATATCATAAAAAATAATCACCCATCCTGAATAATTATTTTCTTTTTTCAGGACACATAATGTATATTTGAATTTGTTTAAAAATTGCTATCACTTTACATTCTATTGAAAAATAATTTTTTTTAAAAAAGTACACTGTTTCTGGCACATTAATTTGATTTTTAAAATGATTACAAATTAAAGTTAAATTAAAATTGAATCACCATTCTCGTGTATTTTTATACATATAGAGTATCTATAATATAATTTACAGACATGAGAATCCATATTGTATATTTTGAACCGAAATTCGAGGTAATTTATTGAAAACTGTATATGATATAGACTCATACATGGCAGTGCCCTATGATAATTACTGCCTTACATAATTTAATTATATAAGAGAATAGTCGGTGTTTGTCGTGGGAGCTCATTCATAGGTACGGGCCTCCATATTGATGAACCCATTCATTTGACCATGAGTGGAATGTAGGAGCGAGCAATCCTCAATGCCGGAATTAATGTTTCACATCAGTCTCCCAACGGTTAAGCGCTGTTTACCCTGGGTCAACCCAAGGCAATGGCCACGACAATGGATTCAAGCAACCAGTCGCGAATATCAACATTAGTTTAATTGTGCAATAGAGCATTCCCTTCCACTATACGCAAATCGGAACCGGGAGATCTTTCGTCAATCGGGAAACTGCACTGCTGCTGAAACATGGATGCGGGTAACTGAATAGGGCTCGAGTAGCTAAAGGAACTTGCAGTGCAAGCAGCAGTTACAAATGTATGATCTTCAATTTCCCTCCTTCAAGTTGTCTAACATATGTCAACGTAATTGTGGATAGTAGTGAGAACGGAGGTTGAGTTAATGCATTCATTTTTTTGTCCTACATTTTGCCAATTCATGTATACTCGTAGTTAGCGTAGGCTTCTTTAAGGAGTAACTGAAATCGTAAAGGCACAGGATCTCCCATTTAATGTCCCTTCCAAAGGACTGCATAATTAAAGATTCTCACTCCTTCTCGAACTCGATCTTATCTACTTTCAGTGTACTCTATCCAGGGTTTATTTGTTGGCTTAATTTTGCCATTCGAGATGAGCAAGTAGAAGAACTAAAGGACAGCCCAGTAGAAGAATGGAACTAGAAGAGGAAAATGATCCGGCAAGATTAATTTCAATTTTTTCTTTTTTTTTTCATCGTTAACAAATTTATATTTATCCTCTTTAGTTTATCTACTTTTCATGACTAATTAGTTTTGTTTTGAAAACAAAAGTTTCATTTTACCTGATACTTTGTGACCATATTGAGCATAGATAGATGCAATGTGACCATACCAGGCTGTTATTTTTTATTTTCAAAGTTATTAAGTTATCCAGCTTAAGTTATTTTGTCCACATTTCCTTTCTAGCTAGATGATTTATCTCTACGCGATGTTTCCCTATAGAGATTTCCGAAGGACAAAGGATTCAATTGAACACCGGTCTCATTCTCGGAAGTAAATCAGGTAAGGAAAAATTAATGCGAAAAAATAATTCACTGGAAATGAGTCGCATTAATGGGAAATTGACGCTAGTGTCTTCCAAAATTGGTAAATAGAATTGAAAATATTGAACAAGAGTTTATTAAGCAAATAAAAAATATTAATTATTTATTAAAAAATAATAAAATTGATGGACGAAAAAACAACGTAAAATTGATTAAACCCAGAATTTTGAAATTTCTTTAAAAAAATTTGGAACTTAGCAATATTAATTTTGAAATTTTATAATTAAAAATTATAGCATCAATTTGATTTTTGATACATCTTCAATCTTTACTGATTTAAACCTTTATAATGGTAACATAATTGCGTGGATATGCCAACACCGAAGAAATAAATTTCTTATATAAATGCCAACACCGAAGAAATAAATTTCTTATATACATTCCATATATACAAATCTTATGCCAACACCGAAGAAATAAATTTCTTATATACATTCCATATATACAAATCGTTAAAAATAATATCATTATGTTCCACCTTTAGAATGTGAAGAGAGTTTACATTGAATTAAATTTAAAAGTCAAGTTTTGAATTTGAATGAATGAAACTGCTGAGTTATCAAGGATTACAAACTGTTCTGGAATAAATTTAAAAAAAAAATTAAATAAAACTGAACATGGAAGCAAATTAAATTTAAAAAAATAAAAATAAGAACGACTAAAATTACAAATGCCGTTAAGATGGCTGCCACAAGTTGGATTTTGTTCTTGGTCAAACCCCCCCCCCCCCGTCTTAAATTTTTTTTATTGAATCTATTTATTATTTATTTAAAAAAAAATATCTGTTTTCCATAATCAAATTGGTAAATCGATTTAAGATCTACTGGATAAAAAATATGATTATTTTTTTAAAAATACTTAAGCGGAACTGCATTTTTCCAACAGCACTCTCTGAAGGGGTTAAGTGATGTTACCTATTAAGCGAGAAGCCTAATAGGTAACATAGTAGATAAAAAAGATATGTTTATATTACTACATGAACACAACATAAAGTTATTTTCAGATTTTTAGTATATCTTTTTTCATCTTCCCAGATTTGTTTTATTAAAATGGTTAATGAAAAAATTATTTGCTATCCATAATCCATTTCGAACATCAGTATATTGTTATATTATCATATTACTTATATTTTGTAAATAATATCAACCAGCAATTGTTTTTCCAGTATCTCTAACTGAAGTCGTTGGGCCCATCAAAATGTCTTACTTGAACACAGCTGCAAATTTTTTTATTTTTAACATATCGGTTTTGAATATTCAAATTTTAATCTATTGGATTAAGTTAATTTAAAAATATTTGAAAATATCAATAATCTGCAATAACAGATAAGTTTTTAACATTCTTAGTAAATAACATTAGTCGTTCATGATCAAAAGAGGATAACTCCAAATATTCAAACATTTATTTTTTCACTAGGTTAGTTAAGAAATTTGTCTAATACGATATTTCGGGCCTTATTTGTGAAGGTTCTGAACCTGATGTATCGGAAGCATTAAAGATCGCTTGACTAAACTAGCGAACAATTAGTAACGGTCGAAATTTGAAGTTATCCGCTTTTGATCCAACCCATATGAAAGATATGAATTGGTTAAAAAGAAAAAAAAATATTGTGTATTAATTTAAAAATTAATATAAATTATAACTCAAACAATGATTACTGTTATTTACCTTATTATTAACTTGCTGTATTTTTAATAACAAATATCTGTTCCCCCTGCGACTGCATGCCTAAAGAGCTCATGACCGAATCCTAAGTTCTACTCCGCATTGCTCTGGCAATACTTTTCAATTTTTAAATAAGGTCGGTCTTATATTTTCTGGATGTAGTTTGGTGCCCGATTAGAGAGCGATTATGTTCAATACTTAAACCGTTAAGGAGTACCCGAGGGTACAGCGAGCGGCCCCATGCGTACCGATGTACACGGCATATACTTTCTTGAATAATAGCAGCCTAGGCTTCTGAATATATGATACGGTACCTGAGGCAAGCTTGGTATTCAAGAGCTCCAACCTACAATGTCCCATATACATTTGTTATCAACAATATAATTGGCTTCTCATTCACCGGGGTTCTATTGTTTCCTACTAATTGTTTCCTTATTTATAACAATTTATTTACATAAATTGTAATCAATAAGGATACATTTCTTAAATTAAATAATAATAATAATAATAATAAATAAACAATTTATTTACAATTTTCATTAATTAATTAATTGTTATAGATGTAGAAGGGCAGCCGAAAACAGGTAGAAGTGGAGTAGGATCACTGTAGCGCCGTTGTTTAGAATTAATTGTTATTTCGTTGCCGCTTCCTTTTTGGGCCATTGGCAAAACCATTACCCCAAACATAAGTAATGTTATCTCAGAATTCATATTTATACCATTTTCAACATTTTTTAAAAATAAAAAAAAATTTCAGCAGTGTCTCCTGATATGTTTTATAATGTTAAAATTTATTTTTATAAAAATGATAGCAATAATTATAGGCGTTTTGGAACAAAACTAGATAATTCTATAATATCACTTTTTCAAGCAATTTTGTCTAAAATTGAAACTTTGCCGCTTTATTTCTCATGGTTTTGGTTCGGTTCTGGACTTGAAGTTTCGGCAGCATAAAATAGCTCGACTAAACCATCGGATATAGCTATAGAAATAGAAATAGATTTTTGAAATTTTGGAGCTATCCGCTTTTGATCCTGAACGCCTCTATGCAATTTATATTTGATAAAAAACACATGTAACATATTGTACCAATTATCTAGCAATTGTATATTGCGAACAGAGTGTATGTAAAGAAATGTGTAATTCATTGTATTATGAGAAAGGAATAAAATACACTTTAATATATCAATAGGCTTTGTTGATTTCTTCTGGTTTAGACCGAGTTGATAAATTTTGCGCCAACGTTTCGCCAGCCATGCTGCTGACTTCTTCAGGGCTGAGATGATAATGACAGCTTAATATAGTTTAACGATTTGGAATATGAACATGGAGAAAAAGAGACGGTCTAGTGATTGTCAGTGCCTTACTGTGTCTTCCGTTACATAAAATGTTTCTTAAGATTTTTTCACGAATTTCCTATCATTTCCCATCAGAATTTGTGAACATTAAGGTGCGTTTATTCCAATTTAACTTTCTAAACATTCAAGGTTATTCAAGTTAAATTTGATTAATGTTTAAAGTATAATAATGAGATTGGTTTTCCTTTCTGAGGCGACTATTTCGGCCAGAATTAAGAAGAAAGACTAAAAGCATTTCTGGAAAAGCAGAAAAGGTTAGAGTTCCATTAATTTAGTAATAACCACTTGCTAACCGACAAACCTAACGCTTTATCCCACTAACGACTTGGATATTGGTTTTCATTCTTCATACGGGGAAATTGATGAAACAATTTCAAAGCTCTCCGCTAGTTTTAAGAATAGAAGGTAAGTTTGTTTTGCCGGTCTGTGAGATGTGTCCGAAAACTGTCCCTTACGCTTGGCATAACTTAGGATTAAATTTATTATAAACATTAACTAATACAAGTTTATTAGTTATAAGAAATTATAAGAACTTGTTCTAGTCCGTTTTCCTTATTAAGTTAACCTCCAACATAAGATATAAGATTATATTTGTATTCTCCTTACTGGAATGGCATTTTCCCTTGCCCCATATAAGGATTGTTTATTTAAATTATGTTCATGATCCATGCCTTAAAGGTGCACTACTTTAACTATCAAAAATATTTTACAATGTGCAACAGATAACATTTATAGTTAATAAAAATTTATTAAAAAATATAAAATCCACGAATATCTAAATAAATATTTTTTTTTTATAATTTATTCAATGTAATTTACAACTGTATTATATTAATACATCCAATAAATAGAATTAATGTATACAATGATATGAAATGACAAGCAGAGAAACTACCCAGTGGCAGTACTGAAATAGCAAGTTCAACTTAGTAGGTCACGAGGCCATCTTCTTTTCAGACGCCTCGGAGGATTATAAGGAATTGAAGAGGTTGCTAGGTTTGAAACTAGTGAGTTTGAGTGGGAATGAAGTTTGTCATGAAAAGATTGACACCGGATTCGGGACAGATCGGCAACAAATGGGACATTAAGGTCATTATGGATTACTTTGTTCGTAACAAAATAAGGAGCATTGAGGATTTGAATAAAATATATATCAATATCAAAAACTAAACTTATTTCCAAAAAAGTAAAGCAAATTTTCTATTTGCCCGCAACATAGCGGGGGACATATCTAAGTGTGCATTATTAATGCACAAGTACGAAAGAATATAAGAGACATTGATGATTAATCTTACTAATATTATAAATGTGAATGTTTGTATGTTTGTCTCTCTTTCACGCAAAAACTACTGGACGGATTTGGATGAAACTTTACAGTAATATAGGTTATACATCAGAATAACACATAGGCTATAGCAAGCGCGGATTTATGGGAGGGTGCAAGGGGGCACGTGCCCCCCCTTCCAATATTTTAGGTACTGTGGAGAATCCATTATTGTACATAAATAAAGGCAAATCACATGATAATAGTTGTTAAAATAACAGAAAGAACATGAGTGAAACTATTGTTTTGATATCCTACAAATATTATAAATGCGAATGTTTGTATTTATTTTTGTTACTCATTCACGCAAAAACTACTGAACGGATTTGGATGAAAATTATTGAGTAAAATAGGTTATACATCATAGGCTACTGCAAGGGCAGATTTATGTGGGGCACGGGGGCATGTGCCCTCCCCCCCCCCCGTTATAGTACATAATTAAAGGCAAATCAGGAACTTAGCATCTTGAAATTTGTAGATAGGTTCTTTGTATAGTTTAAGAAATAAAGTTGTATAATTTCACCCCAAGGGTTTCCCCTTTAATATAATAATTGTTCAAAGATTGTATAGAATCCGTCAGTTTTGAAGTTAGACATCTGAAATTTTGGATGTAACTTATATTTTTAAAAAATAATTAAATTATTTGTTTTAAATGATCTTTCACATAACTCTATTTGGCAGACCAAATTCCACGCGAGCGAAGCCGCGGGCATAAGCTAGTAGTGGATAATTCTAAAATTTCAAAGATAGTCTTTTTCATATTTTTCGCAAATCTAGTCAAGAAATTTTAAGCTACCCAAACTTAAGTTCAGAACCGGACTAAAACCATGAGAAATAAGGCGGTAATGTGTCGTGTTAAACCAAATTACTTGACTAAACTAGTTAAAAGTGTGATACACTAGATGATTGAAATTTTGGAGCTTTCCGCTTTTGATCCTGAACGCCTCGCATATTCTACTGCGATAGGCTATACTCGTGTACTATTTATATAATGTAGCACATTGTTATTAATAAATCTGAATGGAATAAGAAAATCATATAATTGTGCTTTTACAGCTTGCTACTGCATAGCAAATATATAAATATCGGAGGGTAACATAGAATGAGAAGAAACACAAATTTATAGTTGTTTTTTTTCTAATATTTATGCCGCACTACGCCATGTGAATGATTTCCTTGAGCATTGGATCTCGACTAAGATGAAGTCTGGAGAAGGACCCCCTTAGGAGTCGGCACTGCAACAGAGTGCATTATGCAAGCGCACCGGTGCAGTTGCACACCTGCCGCTCTTCTTTGCACTTCTCTCTCCGCACGTTTTGTTCAATAACGGTCCACTATATACATCTATACTCTACTACGATATTGAGCTTTCTAATAAAATCGGATATCTTCTAATAATAATAATAATATATAGTAGTAAGAGAATTATTGTCAAAATATTGTTTTTAAATGCATGTATCCTTAGAAGAATAATTGATATAACATAGACCAAAAGCGGATATCTCTGAAATTTTTAAAATCGACTTTTTCTCATTTTTTGCGAGATAAGTCAAGCAATTTTTTATAACATGACACTTTGTCGCCTTATTTATCTTGGTTTCAGAACCGGTTTCTGAATCTGAAGTTACGGAAGCAGAAAATTGCTTGAATTAACCAGTAAAAAAATGGGACAAAGTTAATTTTTAAATTTCTGAGTAATCCTCTTTTTATCCGGAACGGATCATTTGTATCTTTGCGCCGCCATTTTGTTATTCAATACTGCAACTACATTTGTTGATCAAATCGATAATGCTATTTATTGAATAATGCAGAAAATGTTAGGGAATGTGGACAAAGAATCGGACACAAATAAGTGCAACTTGTTGATTATGTGCCTATGTTTCGGTCTAACTTTTATACCTTCAACAGGACAGAGGTAATATAACATTTTTTAAGTTTTAAAATTATTTTTTATAACAAAAAAAATTGTACACCACGCATTATATACTATTTCTAAACGATTTTAAGTCCTATTTTATAACCTAAAGCTAAAACAAGTACAGCATTATCAGCACATTGTAAAAAGGAATTGCACACTTTTGACTTCGATAAGCCTAAAATTCTACATAGAGAAGATAATACTATAAAAAGAAAAAATTTAGAGGCTCTATTTATAAATGATAAATTAGAAAATGCTGTAAACGATAGAAAAGAGGCAGGAGAAATTAGCAAGTTATACTCATCCATAATTTTGAAATTAAAAAATAATAGATCATAAGAATACTTAAATTTTTAAGTTTAATTTTACTTTATTAATGTACTTTTTAGAACATAATTAGTTATAATTGTACTAAAGTCTAATAACTGATAAAAATAAGAATAAGGGATTAGATGGTTCAAGGATCAGAGTTTGGTTTTTAATGTAATGGAGTATAAGTTTGACTATGGAGAATAAAAGACCTCCTTAAAAATAATTTTTAAAAATAATAAGACTGACTTTCCAGGTATTTATACTCATAGTAAATTATTTTTGGACATTTATGTAAACAAATTTTATATTATTGTAATTATTATTATTTTATTTTAAAATTGTAGAATGCATAGGAACAAATAATTGAAAATGACACAATGATGTCGAAACGTTTTATATAAAACAATAAAAGAATTATGACTGGAAGCTGATTTTTTTATTATTTTCTTGAAGATAGTCCTATTTTAATTGTTAAATGTCCACTCTTGGGTTACAATTTAAATATAAAACATAAAAATAAAAAATCAGGAATTTGCCTCGTAGTTTTCACACTGTGGGATTATTCTATTAAATTATATTAATAGTAACACATAATGCCATTACTATGAAACTAAATGCAAATTTATTAAGAAAAAAATGTAAATAAAATAATTCAACATAAATATTTTACCTGACCACTAATGCTGTTCTGGAGAGCAGCGAAAGAATACTAACCTGTAACAAAAAATAAGCAAAATTAAATTTTAAATAAAAAGACTATTATTTTATTTTATAAGCAACTAAACATATAAAAAATAAAACTATGTGAACTACATGCTTATGATCTATAAAAGCAGGTTACATGAACGAATTGAATATTAGGACCTAACGATAGTAAATTTTTTTAGTGAATAATACTGAAGATTATTCATTATTCATTATTATTATTCATAAAATTTCATAAAATATATCGATGTCATAAAATTATTACAACAAAATATTTAAATATTTCTTCGATAATTGCTGGCTCAGAATTGTATTCTAACCTGTCCCCAGGAATCTAAAAATATATAATTCCATAACAAAAAAAAAAACTTTTATTTAGTCTGTTTGCAGCCGGAGATGGAACATATAGGATCTAGGATCCTCATGGTGCTCCCCCAGCCTCTATAAAATGTTATAAAAATAGGATACCCAAAATAAGGGTGGAAATCTAACGGTTGAGCATGTTCTAGGATGATCTTCGTTTTCCATGAAACAGTTCAGTATCTACCATGTACTGAACCCCAGACACGTTCACAGGTTATAGTGGTGTGGTAAATGTTTTTTTTATCGAAAAATAAATATATCAGGGAATTAAAGTTTTCATATTAATTATAACTGACATTTAAATTCCCTGAGGTAGTAAAATTATTATAACAAAATATAAATAATCCTTCGACCATTAAATGCCTAGAAATTTACTCATTCCACAGGAATTTAAATAAATACTAAAGGAAGAGTAAGTGTGTAGTATAACAATAAATAAATTAAGAAGCCCAACATGTTATAGCCAACATGTACACTATCATGGTCGCTATAAACTGTAAATAAATGATTATAAAATATATTTATTACAAATATAGGCTCTGAAATGTATTCATTCCACATAAATTTAAAGAGATACTAAATGTGGGAATCCATTAAACTGATTTGTCTGGGAAATAAATTCGAGCGCGTAGAGGATCGTGCACGAGAGCGTTGATTGCACTTAGCATCGCTGCGTATGACATGGTTAAAATGTTCCCTTCTTGTTTTTGTATAAATACAATTATGTCTCTACTAAAATATCAAAGTGATCTTCCATTCCTACGTCCCGTGTAACGACCATTAGTAATTCAATTTGGTTTACCGAACACGTGCGGTATCTCACAGAGATTATTTTCAGGTACCAAATGATTTTTTGTCACTAACCAACATTCATCGTGTTTAAATATTTAATTTTTATGAGCACATGACGTTCATTTACAGTTTTCAAACAAATAAATTGGCATATTGCACCCTTTCAGATTTGGCATTCCAGGTTATAGTACTGATAAGGGTATGTGGGATCGGTACAGGACTGTTCTGTGTCTAAGCCAAGGGTTGTCCAAAAAGGCGATTGGGCTGAGATAAATAGTAAACATAACCATCCCCCATTCAAAGGTATCATCTTACAAAGGCTCAATGAGCCCTAAAAGTTCCCAGATCCAACAGCATTGATGTAAGCTAGGGTATGAATGTGTACATTTTATTTTATTTTTATTATTAGTATTATTATTATTATTATTTATTTTACTTTATTATTATTATTACCGCATTAATTTCTTTCTGTTACCGCATGTATATATTTTTCCGCATGTATATATTTATTTATTTTATTTTGTTTATATTATTGTTTTGTTATGGAATGACTGTAAGCTACACAGCACTATTACTTATTGCCCACAAGTGGCAGATTGTAATATTTCAATAAAGTGTTAATATAAAAAAAAAAAAAAAAGAAAGATGTATGTATGTTAAAAAAATATATGCCACAGCATATCTTGAACTTATCAAAGACAAATCAATATATTGGTAATATTAATCTATTTATAAATAATCCTTTTATCTATATTTCCTATTTAATAATTTTTATATCTTACCTATTTGTATAGTATTACTATCTAATTTATTTTTATATGATACATTTATTAATGTATAAATAAATTAATGTTCTTTTCTTTCCATCTGGAATTAATTTTCTTCATAAATAAATTATTTGATCAATAGGTCTGATTACTTATAAATTCCAGTAACAATGTGAACAATTTTCTTTATGCTGTTCCTACAAGTAACGATGAAACAAATTATAATAGTTCAAAGTTATGGAAAATTGGCTCTAATCTTGAAAATCATAACATCGTGGCATGGTATTCTTCACCTCTAGCGTACAAAAATATTTTATAATTTATTTTATCTTGTTTTTTAATTAATTGTTATAATAATATAATTTATAAATATAATATAATTTTATAAAACTATAATATTATATTTTTATAAAAATAAAAATGTTTAAAAAAAAGTATTTTATGTTCATCAATATTATAACAATGGCAGTTCAGATCTTGCAGAATCTATTTCTATTTGTATAATATTTTGGCATAAACTAACATATTCCAATAAAATGAAAAATATATAAATGAAAAGATATCTGAAATGAAAAATTGATTAAATATTTTATTTGAAAAGAAAAGAAAAGATATGAGTCGTCTCCCACCTCTCCACCACGGATAGGTGAGAGACACGGGTTCGAGTCCCGTTCCTGGTCATATCTTTTCAAATAAAATATTAAAAAAATTATATCATATAACAATAAAATAAATTATGAAAAATTTATTATTTTCATTTTGATAAAATAGTAGCAAATTTTATTTGTTTTTATAGATATTTGTTTTTAATTCTTCTAAAACGTTATTTATATGAGTTGTTGATTCTTCTAATAAATTTTACCTCTTGTGTTCTATATACATTTGTAATTAGATCAAGGAATATTAGCTCTTCAAATGCAAGGAACAAATCGTTGATTTTTATTTGACCTTTCTCCAAAAGGCTGCCATTACAACTCAAAGTCAACTTCAAATCTCGTTTTCCTCAATCAAAGCCACCAAAACCGGTAAAAACCTTTTGCTGAGTCACCCACTTGTTATTGAATATTTATGGGTTTATTTTGGATGAATCAATCGCGACTTACGATTGAGAATCTTAATATTCAGAAATGATTCACTATCTTGTCACAAAGTAAATTATGCACACCAGGCAGTAGTTGTTCACTTTAAAAAAAAATTAGGAATGATTTGATGGCCTCAGAATAAATCCTTAATTCTTCGTTTGGCAGTTTTTTTTAAACTAAAACATATGAAAAATTTGGCTAATTTCGTATTACAAAAATGAAAAGGATGGTTGCATCTCTTTCTAAATACAGTGCCAAAACTGAGTGAGAAATGTCGAATGTAAAAAAAACTTTTAATCATTGTTATTATTTTTTAAAAACCAGGATTAAGATAATTAAGGACAATTTTAGTCCTTCGGACATAAAAGTTAATATTTTATTTATATTAGTTCGGGAGACTTCACCGTTCAAATTATTTAATCTATATATATTTCCAATGGTGGATTGAATTGGTCAGGGGGTGCAGTCAAAGATAACACAAAATGAACAGAACTTATTTTTTAATTGTGGTAACGGAATCGTAAAAATATTAAAAAATAAGTATTACTTATTTTTGTGTGAATTATACAGTCAACTATTTTCAACTCAAACATATATCTATTTCCATTAAGTCGAAAAGTCTATTTATGTAAAATGTACTTTTCCGATATAATATAACATATAATATATATATATATATAATTATTATGTATTTGTATTAATATAATTTGTGGAATAGCTGTACGTTCATTGAGTTCTAGTTAATAGTTCTATTGTCTAATTTCATTTGCACATTTATTCTCAATTTTAATATTATTTCTTTTCTTCTGCAATTGTGATTTTTTCCTTGTACATTTTTGAAGAATGATGTGGGTATTTCAATTTTTTTTATTTATTAACGGTTTCATCAGCCCTTTTCCAATTCTCGCAGCTTTCTTACGATTCAGTAGTTGCGTTTGGGCCTCAGCGGTGGTGCAATGTTTTCTCTAATGTATTGTTTTATGTTTTGGATGTGTTTTATTTATCCATTCATTCTGATAAAGAATAATATGATGGTCTATGCGTCAGTCAAGAATACAGATTTTTCAAATTTAGGAGTTACCCACTTATGATTCCAAACACCTCAATTATATTATTGAGTTATACATATTATATTATGTATTATTATGCTATATACAGTTTTATGTTATGTAATATATTATGTATTATTATAATTATTTATAGCTATTATGTAATAACAGGGAACGGAGTAGCTCAGTGGCGGAACGCTGAGTTGCCGAGTCAAAGGTCCCGGGTTTAAATCCGGCTATGGAAAGTAATTTATTTACTCTATAAGGAATAGACTCTATGTTATCTGGAGAGCGTTATGGGGCTTATTCATCTATAAAGTGTATACGCTTAATTATGGGAATACCTAGGGGTTGAGCACACTCAACATCTAGGATAATTCTGTACTGTACCAATAACTAGGGGTTGAGCACACTCAACATCTAGGATAATTCTGTCCTGTACCAATAAACAGTACGCACTGATCCTTCATTAGATGTCGTGGTACAAACTGTAATGACTATTTTGTGATATGTTTTTTAGTTACCAATATAGCATACAGACCTTATTCTGTGTCAATTTTAGGCAATGCATATCTAACAAGTAATAAAATAAATTGTCGTATCATCAACGTGGGATCGTGTCGGATCATGATTTCGTTAATTAATGTGGAACAAAGATTGCTTTAAGAGGCTCATGGTTATCGATTTGGGTATAATTCTCTTAAATAAGCCTATGATTATTTCGTTCACATATGACGGTTTATTAGCAATGATAAGGATATTTTTTGTCCTTTCATCCTGCCACGGTTATTATAGGCAGGGGCTTATTGCCCGTGTTCCTGAGGAAAATCGGAAGACGAGGATAGCCTAATTATAGGGGCCGGAGGAGCGGGTCGATATTGAGGGAGGGAGGCAGCTGCGTAAGACTGCACTCACAACTGCACTCCATGCGCCGCCCTCTTGGCTCTCCTCAGGCCGGCAAAACTCTATAGGCTCTATAGCGGCTTTAGATTTGATGTAATAATAATAATAATAATAAAATAATATAACACTAATAAAAAGTTTAAAATATATAAAGTCCTATTTACTAAAAAAAATGTATTTAATTTTGAGGCGTTCAGGATCAAAAGAAGAAAACTCAGAAATTTCAAAAATTTACATTTTAAAATTTTTAACTTAATTAGACAAGCAATTTTACCCTTCCGGGTCTTCATGCTCAGAAACAGACTAAAACCAAGAGGAATAAGACAGCGAATTACCATATTAGACAAAATAGCTTGACTAAATTGTTGAAAAATGAGACATAGTCATATTTTAGTTTTCCGCCACTGATCCTAAGCACTTCAATAATTATCAAATAGTTTACATTAATATAAAGTATTTATTGAGAGCTAACGCTACTACACCAATTCGGACTTCTTCATGACTTCATCAATAAGGATTTTAGACGCTATATACAGATAATGGTGCATATACCTGTTACTGAGTTATCCGCTTTTGATAATGGACATTATAGTTCATTCATTTCCTATCTTAATTGAACTATAAGTAATCGTTTTATTACTTATATCGTAGTGTTAGTTTAATTATGCTGTTTACTCCTAAACATAAGTAATAACACATTACTTACTAAAATTATTGTTACTAAAAAAATTATTATACTAATAAGGCGTTGATGACCATCCGGTTTTACGCCTCTAAATAAAAACAACCAACCAATCAACCTAAACATAAGAGAAAATTCAAATTGTTGTAAATAAAAAACCACTCATGTGTTAGTATAAAATTTAACGAGTAGAAATTAAATTTTTTTGACTCTTCTACCACATGCACGATATCCAAAAATGTCTTGAGTACGAGAATGAGAGGTCATGAACACATATAATACTATAATAAATCATTAAAAAAAAAATATATATATATATATATATATATACATATATATTCATTTTTATAATAATTTTTTGTATATTGTACAATTATTATGAGTTCCTTCAATAAATGTGTATTAAGATACAGTGTACGAGTACTATCCCGTACGTTTAATTGTGCTAACTCTCATTTTTATTATTATAGTTTTTATAAATAAAAAGAACATGTAACACTGCAACCCATAAACGGATCTGGGGTCCAGTACATGCTAGAGACTGTGATGTTTCATCTACAACAATTCTGCAAGGTGACTAGTCCTTGATCACGCTCAACCACCAGATTTTCCCTCTTATTATGGGTACCCTGTTTTTATAACATTTTATAGAGGCTGGGTGAGCCCCAGGAGTGTTCTAGATTAAATAAAAGTCTTGCCATCAGCGTGATTCGAACCAGGATTTCAGACATGGCAACTCAGTGCGCTACCACTGAGCCACTCCGCTCCCTATAATTCATAATAATCAACAATAAAGTAAACAAACATCAAATTTTATTTCTTGATACCTAGAATAGTTTAATGTTTTTTTTGTTTTTTTGCTTTAGCTTTATCATCGTTAGATACCGTTATACAAAATCGCTCAGGATCAGAAAGCTTAAATGCTTTGCCCAATTTAAATATAAAACGGTTAAACCAATAAAAAAATGTAAATCACTGACAATTATCAATTTTTTTTTTGTTTTTTATAGCCGTATAAAGGTTTGAAAATCTTACAAAACCATCCATCCCTTGAAAAAATTGCGCAGTACAAGCAATCATTCATGTTTCGTCCAATATTCAATGAAAAATATTAACGAAATCATTCAAATATCTATTATGGTCATTTAGAGTCTCAAATATACTATTATCAATATTAAACTGTTGTTCATAATTAAAGTAAATACTCATATTATTCTTTTTTATACTTCGTTATTACTCATATCCTTTGCACTCGGTTACTATTGTTTAAAAAAAAAAGATTTAATTTATATCTTAATGATGGCTCAAGTGTCCTCGAAACGTCGCTTTTCAGGATAATCGTCTATAAAAATAAATTAAACGAATATAATTTAAAAAATTATTAAAATAACAAAATATTAGACAAATAGATTTGACTGGTAGATAATTTTTATTGATCTGGAATCATAAATGAAAACCACGGCTTAAAATGTTATCCACGAAGTATTTTGAGTAATTTAAGTAAAAAAAATAAATCGGTTTGTTTCAAATACTTACTGTATTAGTAAATTATTATTATTTATTAGATAAGGCGTATTATTTTTATTCTATAAAAAATAAAATAAAATGTTTCTTGTACATTTTTCTGGAAGTTAGGCTGTTTTCCTCATACTCAACTGCTTGAAAGACCTACAAGACGAAAAATAATTTACATCTGTCGAATTATTTATAAGACTTATTATAATTATTGTTTATATTTGCTTAGGATAATATTTTTTCGGTACAAAATGAGACAAAAGTCCTCAAGTGGATGAGGGTTCGATGGGGAGGAGAAGGGAGTTTGAATCGATAAGTGCAAGGTGGGCGCCGGTTCTAGCCTCGCCTGCATTTTAGAAAATTCGATGCAGTTCCTCCCACGGCATGCCATCTCCTCTCTAGTCTAATACTGCATCGCTCTATATAAATATATAGTTTTATTATTAAAATTTCAAGGCTACAATTATTTTAAAAGAGAATTTTATCAAGGATTTCCCCGATAGTGTGGTAAATAAACGGGAAAAAAACGTTATTCATGAACAAGGTCTACATGGAATAATATAAAAGTACATAAATAAACTATCACATATCTTGCAAAGGACTAAATATTTAAATGTAAACAAGTAAATGAAAATATAGACACAAGGGTGTTCTCGTGAAAATATAATTATTGGTAAAATAAAAAAATAAATAGAGATATCAGAAACAGAACAAAAATAAATTTAGGGCGATACTGGGAAAACATAAATATTATTATGTCTTTTAATATTTCAAGGCTAAAATAATTATTAAAAAAGTCATTTTATCATCAAGAATATACCCCTTATTATGGTAAATGGATAGAAGAAAAAAAAATTCTGGAGTAAGTTCCTTAAGAATAATATAGAAGTACATAACTAACTATTATAGTCTTGCCAAAGGACAAAATATTTAAATGCGTAAATTATAAACAAAGGCTTTATTATTATTATTATTAAATTAAAATATATTCAAGAGTGTGTTTTTGCGAAAATATAATTTTCGATAAAATAAAAAAAAAGATATAAGAAACAGAAAAAAATAAATTTAGGGAAATAATATGCAAAAGAAATGTTTAAAAAAATATTATTGATATAATAATATAAATATTATTATATTATTTAATATTTCAGGGCTACTGTATAAGGTAATTTTATTAAGCAACCATATGCCTGAGCATATGATAGATAGAAAAGGAACGTTATTCTGATACTATGGCTAAGAATAATGTAAAAGTACATAAATAATTAAAATACAATAAGGAATAAATAATTAAATGTACACGTGGGTATTTTCGTGAGAATGTAATTATCGGTTATGTAAAAAATATAATGAGATAAAAGCACAACAAAGGTATACGAAACAAATAATAGATTGAGAAAATAAAACAATAAATTCATTTTATATTTAGGAAACTTAAAAGAAGTCAAGTAAGAAGTGATTGGATCAAGTAATTAATGAATAAATAAGCTTATTTCGTTTACTCTAAATGTATATTTAATACATTTTATTATAATTATTTTAAGACTGCAATTATTTTAAAAGGTAATTTGGTTAAGAAACCATATGCCGATAGCATAATAGACAATATAATGAGATAAAAGGACAACAAAGGTATACGAAACAAATAATAGATTGAAAAAATAAAACAATAAATTCTTTTTATATTTAGGAAACTTAAAAGAAGTCAAGTAAGAAGTGATTGGATCAAGAACTTAATGAATAAATAAGCTTATTTCGTTTACTCTAAATATATATTTAATACATTTTATTATAATTATTTTAAGACTGCAATTATTTTAAAAGGTAATTTGGTTAAGAAACCATATGCCGATAGCATAATAGACAATATAATGAGATAAAAGGACAACAAAGGTATACGAAACAAATAATAGATTGAAAAAATAAAACAATAAATTCATTTTATATTTAGGAAACTTAAAAGAAGTCAAGTAAGAAGTGATTGGATCAAGAACTTAATGAATAAATAAGCTTATATCGTTTACTCTAAATATATATATATATATATATATATATATTATTAAAATTATGTTAAGACTGCAATTATTTTAAAAGGTAATTTGGTTAAGAAACCATATGCCGATAGCATAATAGACAATATAAACAGCAACTTGATCACTTGATGAACTTCAATGGACAAGGTGCCTAAATAATAATATAAAAGTACACAAATAACATACCATACTTTTCGCTAAAGGACTAAATAATTAAATATAATTGGGTAATAACGTTAAATCAATAAAACAAATTTATACAATACGTGGGTGTTCTCATGGAAGTATAATTTATTGTAAAATAAAAAAATAAAAATGAAATGAAGAAATATAACATAATTAAATTAAGAACAAAGATGGCTAAAATAAATAATAAATTCATGCTATATTTAGGAAATTTAAAAAAAGTTAAGCGAGATAAGAATAAGAACTTAATAAATAAATAAATAAGTCTCCATCATTTACACTAAATATATATTTTTATTATTGGTATTTCAAGACTACAGCTATTTTAAAAAGTAATTTTATTAAGCAACAATATGCCAGGTAGTATGGTTGCTTCATACATTGATAAAAGAAGAGTATTATTTTGTGTCAGAAAATGTATAAATAAGATACCACACGTCTGGATAAGGTACTAAATAATTATATGTTAAAGGGACTAAAACACCAAAAATGGGTAAATACATTAAACTATATAAAATGGATATAAACAAAATTAAGCAACATGAGGGTATTCTCGTATAATTGTCAGGAAAACAAATATTTTTCGTAAATACAATAATGGCTAAAAGTAAATGCATTTATATTTAGGAAACTTAAAAGAAGTCAATCCTTAAATAAGTCACCTTAGTGAATACATGCTCATATTAGAAAACTATTTACCTATAGTAAATAAATAAATAAATAAACCTTTATTTACAGTTTTACATATACAAGTAGCAATAAGTGTACATACATGTTCCGGACTTCCTTTACATGTTCAGACAACAGTGATTTTAATTAATTTAAGTTTTCTTTTATAAGTAAATTTTACAATAGCAGGAAAAATGTAGAAAAAACCCGCTTAAAAAAAAAAAAAAATAAAAATAAATAAATAAATAAAATAGATAAAAAGAAAAGAAAAATTAACCATAATAGTAATTGTAATTTAAAATACATAAAAATAATACTAAATAAAGTAAGTAAATATAATAATAATAATAATAATTAAATAGAAAATAAATACACAATTAAAAATAAATATAAAATAAATACAGATAACTAGATTATGTTACCTACGAATAGTGATTTGTTAAGTGAGAAGTATATGTTTTGTTCTTTTGTGTGTGTACCGTCGTAGTGAATGTTTATCATAGTTACCGATTTCTCGGATTAATGGGTTTTCGGAAGCTGGAGTTTTTTCGAAGTATGCTTTTGTTTGGGCTGAAACATATTGTTTTACCGTGGGAAGTTCAAGATCTCTGAGCATAGTCGATATTTTCGTGTAGCGGGGATAATTATTAATAATTCTCATGCATAGGTTTTGTACCCTTTCCAACTTTCTATAATTTGTAGCGCAGGTTGAACTCCAGACAGGTGAGGCGTAGGTCAGCACTGAGCGGATTGCTGTTTTGTAAAGGATTAGCTTGTTTTTGGGGCATAGTCTGGATTTTTTATTAAAATAGGGAAACATTTTGTAGATCGTTTTTTTCGCTTTTTCTGTTTTCCTGTTGATGTGCTCAGTGAATGTTAAGGACCTATCTAGAATTAAACCGAGGTATGTTACGGATTTAGACCAGTGGATGTGCTCGGAATTTAAGATGATATGCTGATCTATGTTGGGTCTGCGTTTTGTGAAGATTATGGCGGCCGATTTTGTTGGGTTGATTTTTAGTTTCCACTTTTGACAGAATTTATGGATTTTATTAAAAGCTTGTTGTAATCGGTTTACTATTGTATCGATTCGGTATGATGCTGTGTACAAAGCGGTGTCATCTGCGTAAAGCGATGTGGTTACTTTTGGGTGTTTTGGGAGATCTGATATGAACAGATTGAATAGGATTGGGGATAGGCAAGAGCCTTGAGGAAGTCCAGCTGGTAGGGAAAGTGTTTTGGAGCTAGCAGTGTTTATTTGAACATAGAATTGTCTATTGGAGAGGAAAGAATATATGACATGTATTAGGTATGAAGGAAAATTGTACAAGATTAATTTATAAATAAGACCGTAATGCCATACTGTATCGAAAGCTTTTTCCAGATCTAACATAAGCATGCCTGTATGTTTTTTATTATTGAATTCTTGTGTTATGAAGTCGGTAAGACGAGCTAGTTGGTCTACAGTGGAGTGGTGTTCTCTAAAACCGAATTGTTCATCTTTGATCAGTTTGTTCTCTTTTACATGCTTAACAATTCTTTTTAAAAGCAAGCGTTCCAGGATTTTGGATAAAATGTTTAGGAGGCTAATTGGTCTGTAACTTGTAAAACTGTTAGGATTTTTATTTGGTTTAGGAATAGCGATTGTTTTGGAAATTTTCCAAGCGGAGGGAAAGTAATTGAGCCTTAATATTGAGTTAAACGTTTTCGTTATATGGCAGATGGTTTTCCTGCTCAGGTTTTTTATAACCTGTACAGGGATGCCATCGTCCCCTGAGGCTTTCTTTGTTTTTAATTTGTTTATAATCTTTCCGGTTTCTTTGGATCTATAGTAAATTTTAGGCTATATCCATGTTAATACCACAGTCTAGTTAGTGTCGGCGCGACAGACTACTTCCTCATACACATACCAAGCAATTAACAATTGGCTCAAAACAGAGATGTTGAATCAAATTAAAATAATAATTATTATAATTTATTTTATTTTTATATTATATTATTTTTTAAATATTTTATTTGAAAAGAAAAGATATGTCCAGGACCGGGACTCGAACCCGGGACCTTCACCTCTCCGTTGTGCCAGGGCGGCCGAGATGGTTGAGGCGTCACCACGGAGAGGTGAAGGTCCCAGTCCTGGCCATGTCTTTTCTTTTCAAATAAAATATTTAAAAAATTAAAATAATAATTATTATTAAAATTTTAGAGATGGCTGATTGTGACGTTGTCTCCTGTGCATCAAGTTCCCCGGCTTGGATATTGCTTTGTTATCTCGACAAATCAACAAAATTGGTAGAAGTAAAACCAATGACGGGTTGGGATGGGACCTGAGGAATGGTTGTGATGCCAGGTCGGAATGCAATATCCCATCTCTTCTTTATTGCCCTCAAAGCTATATCCAATCCCAACGCAAATATCTTTTAAAAACTTTTTAGAGGGTCGGTTGTCATCGAATTTCGCTTATCACAATCCAAACGGAAACTGAGTACCATCACGGGTCAATGTCGATGAGATTCCAGGACTTCTTACATCTTACGCACGGGTTACACACGCATATCTATGTATAGATAGCTGCTCTGTAATTTCTTATGTATTAGCTCTTATAAGGCGATGATTTATAGTAAGTACGTTCTTGCGAACAATGCTTAGATAAGATCCAAACGATATAAAATTAGTATAAACAAATCTTGTACCCCTGCAACATATGAAGGGTCTTGGGTTCAGTATATTGTAGAGACTGTACTGTTTCAGGAATGATGAATGCGCGGAGGTGATTTGTCTGAGATCAAATTTAACCGCCTGGTTTTTCACCTTGTTTTTATAGATGATGGGTGAGACCAGGAAGGGTTTCCAGATCCCAATAGGACCCAACCCCAGCTGTAAGCAGATTAAATAAATTATCTGCCACAGCCAGATTTGAAGCAGAGATCTAAGGCACTGCAACTCAGCGCTCTACCACTGAGCTATTCAGCTCCCTAAAATATTTTAAACGGTGTAGTAATGAAATTATAATTTTAATTTATCATAACTAAATGTTATTGAAGCCATTATTTCATAAATTTTATTTACTTTATAATATTTATTTTCTTCAGTTCTATACATCTCTATGTCTTCTTTTCTTTAGTATTTATTTAATTAATAATAAGGCATACAAATCTTCATAACTACATTTTTATGCAATCTGTTAACTGAATATCGTTTTCTATGACAATTACTGGTGTTCATTTATGATTTCTTGTAGAGTGAAACTCTCCTAACGAACACCTCTCATTGAGGACAATTTAAAATAAATAATCTAGCCTGAAATACTGACATTTGAATGATTTTTTAACTGATACGGACATACATGTTTCACCTTTGATAAATTACCAAACTTGAACGGACTGTAGATTGTTAATTTTAAATAATTACGTTTAATTCATTTAAATGAAATCAGGCCGATTATATTCAATTACTCAATTAAATAATATTTGATCAATCAAATAAAACAAATGGGTGGGAAGTCAGAGAGTACAAGTAAATATTTTTATTTCAAATAAAGATTCAATCTGGGATATGTGATTATATAGCCATTTTTTAAGGTTTATATTGCGGATGTATGTTGTTTAATATAAAAAGTATACTTTGAAAGGAATTTATATTATAATACAGGCATTACACAATATATAAATATTTTAAAGATGTTTTCCACTTGAGATAAAGAAATATTCAAATGCATTTTTTGATCTGAAAAATTTAGTATTAGCCCCATTTTTTAAATATTAATAAACTCCAATCTTTTAAATTAATGAACTCATACATAAGTATTTTTCTCTCCCCTGAGTAATCTTTAAGGTATTTTAATAATATATGATCCTCAGTGCTAAGGATAAATAATTGTAAAAGTACTAGCGTATTGAAATTTAAACTAAAGTAATATATTTTTCATCATTTTACAAACAATTAGAAGGAATATCACTTCGATTAGGTGTCGAACATTGCGCCATTGCGCCGGCCATGAAGGCGAATTGTAACAAGACTGAATAATGGATTTTAAAACTGTTAACACAACTTTTAAATTATACACATATAAAAACACTCTGTATTTTAGTTGAAATAAACGAATTTACTGACAGCCCTAAATTTCCGAACCTATTAACCAATTCAAATGTTACCGTCCTGTAGTTCATCTGTTTAGTCTTGTCTGAATTCTTAAAATTGTCCTAATCAACTTTCTGTAAATTAATGTTTTTATTTATATTAATTAATTATTATATCGCCCAATTGAATACTTCATATATTTGTATTTGTTAACGAAATGATTATACCAGAAATAATCTATTTACCAATCCCTCTCTCTCTCTCTCTCTCTCTCTATATATATATATATATATATATATATATATATATATATATATGTTTGTAGAGTCTCTCTCGAGAGAGAGAGATTGGTAGATAAATTTTAATCAATTAAAATGTTATTTTGTTATTCTAATCCATTAATTACTTAAATTGTATCCATTACTTAAGTATATTTATAGTTATAAATCTATATATATATATATATATATATATATATATACTTAATTATAAATAATAGTATATAACATTATCATGCTAATTAGGAAATACATAGTGCTTCTTTTAACTAATATTTAAACATAAATGTTTTAATCGACCTATTTTACATAAATTTAATTTACATTAGTTAGATATTTCAAGTTGATTAGCTGATGACTTTCCCTTGGCGAATTGAACGCATACTATAGTTCAAGGAGAGAGAATGGTGAATGTGTTACTGCCTAACAGTTGGCATGGTCAAGTTTAACGACTATTATGGTTTTATACTTAATAAAAATATTTATTTTATTTTAGCATGTAAAATAAACTAAAAAATATTTCTGCATTTAACGTAGTCTAATTCAATTAATTGTTAAAAAATACAATATTATTATATAATTTATAATATCTAAATTTACAATTATTTCAGATAAATTTATATTTAATAATAATACTAATAAAATTAAACAATACCGTATTTATAGGGCATTAATATTTATTACTTATTATTAATTAAGTGTTAACTTCTATAACTCCTTTGTTTTTAATGAAATAATTATACCGGAGGATCAAATGACACAAGAAATGTGTACATTTTCGTTTTCTTTGTTAAATATTTAATCACTGTTTTAATGTTTTAATTAAGAACTTCTTGCAACTGAATTAAAACAATTTTCATGTTCAAAATATCTTGATTTTTTTTTTTTGCTTAGGCATCAATAATCGTAAACAATTTTTCCGTTTTTAATTTACTCACAGAAACACATATTTATGTAAGTATTTTTTTTTTTAATTTATAGATTTCCTACAATAATATAATAGAACTTGTTTTCTTCTTTTCATTACATTTTTATATGCTTTCAAAATTGTAAAAAAAAATTGTTCTAATTTTAAAGTTATTAATTCTAACTTGTAACTTTAGTAGTCCAAATTTAAATAGTTTGTACTTTGACAGAAATGAAATCACTATGTTCTCATGGTTAATATCAAAGAATAATTTTTTTTTTACGAATGAGATATAGATAAATGTTTTTTCTTATTCTTTAAATACGGACCGTTTTTCAAGTACAACCTAAATTTGGAAAAAAAAAGTAAGATATTTTGCTAAAAAATGGCCCGAACCCCTAAACCCCCTAAGGGTTAAAAGGAAACAGAATTTCATCAGAAAACAAAAGGTAATTTGTAAATAATACGAATGAAAAATTATGAGATGTTACAAAATAGAAATAAATATGTGATTCGATATATCGATAAGTGGTATACTTTTACTATAAAACAGTAAACGAGTCATGGAATAAACACTTTAGTAAGTGAAGGGAAATCGCATTACATCACATGGAAATCCGTCCCTAGAATTATCGCTCCTCAAATATTTAACGAACGGAGGAAAAGACGGCAATTTTCTATGCGTCGGATACGAGAGCGCTCATTTTTCTGCTTTGTTTCGACGAAAAGAAGATGGACTGAACAATCTAATATTTTTAATAATTAATCATAGCGCAAGTAGCTTGTTACGATTATTGTTTGCTGGGGCGATTGACAAAACGTTTTGCTTATACCCAGGGTAGTCATTTGCATAGCATCTAGCGGGGCAATATGTGATTTCATGTGTCTCTCACATGTTCTAGATTTTTTATTATGTAAAGGTAATTTTTTTTTTCTTCCGAAAGTATCAATTTGTATCAGACTTGTAAATTATTTTAACAGAAAGTTCTTCAGCAACTACCAGGGGTTATTTTGTTTTTATAAGTTTTTATTTAAGCAATACTTTCCAATTTAAGGCTATACATAGGTTCAAAAATTTTCTTGAATAAAAACCTGGAAATAAAAAAAATCATCTGAAAATTGTATACAGTAATTATAATAACCATTTCCGTCATCATCTAACAATGTGAGCTAATTTATTTACGATATTCTTAGCTTGAAAAAAAAAATGAAGTGACCAGTCTCTTTGCAACAATTATTAACTATGAACTAGGTTTTTGGAGAAAATTGAGTTGTATTTTATATAAAAGAATTAACACTTTTTTTTTTTAATTTCAGATCTAATAGCGATTTTTTGAAACTTTAAATAACAATATATATACTATCACAAAATTTGTTCATAGAAAGCCATAAAGACTAAACCCAATGAGCTGCTTCATCCCTCTAAGTTAGCGGGTGGCCAACCTTAGCATCCACGAGATGCATACAACTTTTGAAAAATGTATTTAATTTACATGGGTCAAAGCAGTGAAAACTAATATATTAAAAAATAGATTATTTGTACATTCATATAATCCAATATTAACGATCTAAATATACAATAAAGCCATTATTGTAATATACAATAAAGCCATATAAAAATACAATAAAGCCATTATAACGATAATGTGATATTTTCGTTTAGCATCATTATTACTTTATTATATATGTTTAAATTTAAGAATAATTGTAAAAACATTAATAATATCTAATTATGTTTCTTTTGTATATGGAGATAAATACTTTTTGTAGAAACTACCCAGTAGTGGTGCCCAAATAACAAATCCATTTAGTAGGTCACGAGGCCATCTTCTTTTCAGACCCTTCAAAGTATCTTCGGGATTTGGAAAGAAAAGCTAAATCACTGAGTTTGATGGGGAATAAAGTCTGTCATGAAAGGATTGATATTGGGTTCGGTACAAATTTGAAATTAAAGTCTTTATGTACGAGTTGATTCGCGATGAAGTAAGGAATACTGAGGATTTTATCGAATATTGGATACGAGAAGAATTGGATGGCTTAGTGGAGAATCTTTCGTTTAACTAGATCCAAATAAAAGATCCGAAATGCTCAACCAGTTATTGATATTTGAAGATATTATTAGTAACAAATGTACAGCTATTAAACGAGATTTTAGATAAATACAGTTGTTCTTATATAAATAGATTTCTAACCTTTAAAATAAATTTTATAACTCATACACAGGCCGCTAGATGTCGCCAGTCTTCACCATGTTGCTGACGCGAATGTACAACTTACTCCCCCTACCAAAAGTGACAACGTGGCTAAGTTCTCTATAAAAAGAAGTTCTCTGTTATAAAAAAAAAGTGTACAAGTAGAAAATTCTGGACTTACTTGAAGTGGAAACGACCATCTAGTTCCCTTACGATCTCCTATCTCCCGACTCAGAGAAGACATCTTCTGGCCAAGATCTGACCCGGTGTACCAGATTTCCTCGACTCGCAAGACGCTAGGACTGTTATTAAATATTTTCCAGGCTGGCGTGGCCCCCTCCCCAGTAGCGGTCGGACACATGGCACCAGGTGGAGTCATAGCCTCTCTGTATTGGCTCAAATCATACCTTAGCATAGACAATGACTGCCCACTACGCCGGCCAAATGGTCTGCGGTAGCCAGCACCTATGATTTATTTATGGACGGCAACTGTCCGCCGAAGATCTGGATGGACTCTAGGGCTCTGGAAATGGTAAGGAATAATTGTACAGGGCCTGTAATGTGTTATCCTATAGCGTAAAATAACATACCTGCAGAGAAATAATTTCTATCGTTACACAAAATGAAAAGCATGGCTAAAAATAGAGTCGAAACTGAGGCATGGCAACACAGAACCCTTCTCACTCAGAATTTCATATATTCTATTTTTGTCAATATAACAGACTGACTAATGTATTGCGTAAATATGCTACTGTATACAGATGACCAGATTTATTGTTTTAAATAAAAAAGTACAGGGAAGAAAACTTTGCTTATTCTACAACTTCGTTTCAAGCCAAAAACTGCGACAATTGCACCATTCCGCTTGCCTCAATACAATTAACTTACTTTAAACAAAATTCGACTTATTCACAAGGGATGCAGGACTATGAAGATGAAATTGATCCGGCTGGAGGTCAAAGAATTAAATCCTTAAATAGAAATAAACTTATAATCCTCGCTATTTAAGAAATAAATTAATTTAATTTCACCCGGGTCATATTCTTCCACATGTTGAAATAATTCAACAAATATGCTCATCTTAGCGCTAGTAAAAGATTTATTTTTAATCATAAAGATTTATTTTTTATTTAATAATTATTCCTAACAGGTAAAATTTTGGTCCCGTATAATGTGGTACCCAGATTCCATAAACAATTTGATCATATTCTTGTTTTAAAATATTTAAAAAAATTAATAAATAATTAAAAGTACCATTAACACTACAAACAATGAAGGGTATTGGGTTCAGTACATAGTACATACAGTAGAGACGGTTTTTAAGACAACCTTGTGAGAACTGATTTGTCCGAGATCACTTACAACCGCGAGGTTTTTCACCCGATTTAGAGTAACCACTTTATAAGAAAGTGGCTGAGCCCCAGGAGGATTTGAAGATCCTCCCATTTATTAAATATTTTACATCTTTTTATTTTTATTTTTGCATATTTCTTATTTAATAGCTCAACATCTTTAATATTATCAACAGGTTATATCTATAAATGTGTACACATTTGTTTAAATTATATATATTTTTTTTCGATATGATAAAAACGATTTCGTATTTATATTTTCTAAATTCCGATTTACAACTGGAACTAATATATTAAAATCGGCTCTTTACAAAAGTATGCATTGTCTGTATTATCATTAAAATATATGATTCTTCTGCAGGGTTTATTATAGAGGAAATAAATAAAAATTATTCATATACATGTATGTCTTAAATACACTTGAGATTTAATTTATAAAGATGTTAGAAAGACAATAATTAAATACTAGTTATTAAATACCAATAACTTCTGATTAATTCAAAGCACTTCGCACGATAAAGCATTCTTTCTACAACTTTAGTCGAGCATTTCGCGATAACGTTCTAAGATTAACTTTTCCGTAATATTAATAACCTGGCCGAGTGAAGTCTGCCCTTGAAGTGTTTGCGGGAATTGTTGTTGTGTTATTAATTCTAAAATAGCAAGCGATTAAAGCGAAGGATTATATCTGTCTTCGTAGCCAAGTTATTTGAGGAAATGCTTGCCCATATTAAAAGTAACAATTAAGATTTTAATATGTGATAGGGACGATAATATTATTGCAGCTGATTATTTTGATTATTTTCGAATAATTCCCAAGCGGATTTTTCATATTTTTTAGTAAAATTGAAACAGACACCGATATTTAAAGTCCAAATCTCTTCCTATCTCTCACTTTTAATTTATTATCAAAAAGTGAACAGATTTCAAATATCTAGGACATATTAGTAATGCCAAATAGAATATAAATTTTTGCCAATTTTACATAAATCTTAATCCTTGGTATTTTCGTTGAGTTCAAAGTCTTACAATGCATTAAATATAAACTTTAAATTATTATTAATTACCTTATAAATGTCATGGAGAATAAAATTGTCCGGATGGGGGTAAAAAACAATGTTGATTTTTTAATCACTATGTTTTTATTATCATTTGTGTATCTTGTTTATTTCAAATATTACTTTATAAATTATTTTTATTTTTATAATATTATTTATTATTATTATTTTGATTATACAATCATGATTATTATGATAAATTATTTATTTATTCTATTATTAGTCATGGATGTAACCTAACTATCTACAGACTCTCCTGGGGCTAACCAACCTTCTATACAGAGGTGCCCTAAGTAGTGATAAAAAGCCTGGTATGCGTTATCTCGATCAAATCACCTCCCTGCCCTACCGTTGTCCTAGAATCAGTATATTCTCTATCATGTACTGAACCAAAGACCCTTAATGGGTTGTATTATTAATGTTTTTTTTTATTTTATAAATTATACTGTTGATTATTCTAACTATTTTATGTAGGTACTTCATATTGTTTTTTCTGCCCTGAAGAAGATCTACAGAGTGGGCCGAAAATTTTATTTCTAATAATTAGTTGCTCGTAACTTCAGGATTGTTTTTATAGACCTCCTGTGTACTATTTTCATACTAATATTAAAAATAAAATTTTAAAAACTAAACCAATAAATTATATTTTTTTTATTTCTTTTATTTTATGAATAAACTAATAAAATATACTTTCCATCAAGTTTTATTTTAGATTTGATTCTATTTGAGTAGCGGTTTCTAGGTCACAGCCTCATTTTTATGTTTTCCCACTAAAATTAGTTACATCGATTGGACTGTTCGGAGATGGCTGACTTCAATCATTAGTTTAACTGCAACTGATAATCAAGTTGTGATATATTTTACAAAACCAATTTCTTATTTATTTTTCTTTCATTTAAAAATGTATTAATACATATTTTACACATCATTAGAGTAATATGTCATTAAGTGTTTTAAGTAAGGCCGAATTATCATGTTCTTCAGAGTCGGTATCCGATTATTTTTATCAAAGGTTTCTACAACAAATATAATAATAAAAATAATAACATTTGATAATGCAAAGAAAAATAATTAAAAGTTGCTGAAAGGTTCGGTAAGAACATGTACCATCTTAAGATTTTTTTTGGCAAGTTATGTACAGTTTAAACTACGAACAACCCAATAGAAGATAATGATTAGTAATTATGAATTGATACTAATTTTCTGAGATGGTTAATAACCCTAGGAACCGATTTTCTCATGGGTGAAGCCGAAAAATGAAAATAAGGTGAAAACGTTTCTCATCTATGTTAAAAAAGAGATATAAAATACGTTAAAAGATATATTTATAAAAAATCATATATAAAGTTTTATTTATAGATGGCTTTTATATTCGGATATGAAGTTCGTAAACTTCATATAAATCGGAATAAAAGAGTATTAATAAAAAATATAGACATTCCGCGTAATTAATGGAGAATGTTGAATACATACGAAAATAGTAAATGTGTGTCGAGGTATATACAATATAGATATATATATATATATATATATATATATATATATGTATATATATATATGTTTGTTAGCTCGTTATATCCTTAACCTAATGTAAAAGAATCATAATCAAGAGTCCCAATGTTGAAATAATGATGTTGAGCTTGAAGTGATACAACTTCTAGCACTCTTTCACTCTTCGTCATAGAATTAGATCTCTCATTCAGCTCCCTTTTAGTTTCACATTAGGACAGTGATTTCAAATAACATACACACAAATATAATATTATATTATATTACGTAATAACTTAGCTTTCCTTTATTATAATTAGTTGTGCCTGTCTGCAGTTGTTACTTTTAGTCAATACATTTAATTCCAATTTATTTTTAGTTCACTCTATTTAGTAATTTTATTGGTTTTACAATAAAATACCATGAAAATTATATTAAATATTTTAAATTATAAGGAAAAAAACATTTGTTTTCTACTATTAAACCATTTTTTTATCATGATCCCATACTAATAATTTAAACAGAAACACATTTTCACTCATCGATGGAAAATTAAAAATAGTCGATTTGACCTTTTTATTGATTCATATCGATTGCATCGGTGAGCTGATATCGAGCTCTTCGAGTTTGAGGCGCGACCACAGATCACCGTTAGCGGTCAGGTGTAGTTCCCAGCGGTAACAGTTTTTCTCAAGTCTGCCTGTGGGGTAGAAGTAACTGTGCGAGAAGTCTGAAGTAACTTCGCAATTATTTCGGGAATCGTTAAAGACAGTAGTCTTTTCCTTGCAAATATTAAGATAAACGTTTTTGTTTTGTTTTAATATTCTTGAATATTACCTGAAATATCCTACTCCTTCTGTAATCAATGGTTTACATTTCATCTTTACAACGGAATCCTGATATACTTCTTCCTTTGTACATCTACTAACAAAAAATTGGATGATCATACAATTTATAATGTTAAACATAAAATTACACATAAAGAAATATTTCATCCCCATTATACAGCTTATGTGGTCATTAACTAGTATATAATTTTTATTTATGAACTAAATTAAGATCAGTTACAACAGGAATGCAATACTTCCCCCAATTATTGCTAATTATAGCGAAAAACCTAGTAACTTCCTTGAGGCTGGTAAACTCAGGAGGAAGATGCCTCGACAGCCGGAATGCAGATGATCCATCTTCTTCGCCTTTTCAGGAGACATCAACCTTCGGATCTAGATTTTCTTCGAGAGTGGCCAACAGGAAGATCTGGACGAGATGGGAGGAACGAATTTTCGGCGAAAGCGGAATTCGGAGCCTAGCGGTCCTAACGGGCCAAGGTCACTCGCACCGCTTGGGAAGTCGTCTCCGTTGCGATTATGTCATCCTCAAGAGTATCTACAGAACTGAGACGTAAACTTAGATTCTTTATATCATAGATAGTCCTATAAGATCGAGCTTTACGTTTTTTTTTTTTAATAAAAAGATCAATAAACTATTCATTAAATAAATTATAATATTAAGAATTTCATTTAAGAGATTCAGGTCTCTCCGGATGGCGTTGAAGGACATTCTTCATTTAGGAAGGAATTTTAGAATGGTCAGAGCTTTTAAGAAAGACAGAAAAAGAAAAATAGACTCGATCTGGACATAAAAGAAAGCTAAAATATGGGGAAAACACATGGAGAAAAACAGTTCCTACAGGGTTCCCTCTGTTGGTGCAAACTACTACTTTGGGATGGAAAAGAGATACGTAACAAATTTTGTATAATTTTGAGTGTTTAAAAAAAAAATAATTATCTAAAGAATTATGTACTATCGGATGGAAAAAGTTGAAAACACTAAAGCGTAATATGGTATATAACATAATCTGTGTAGAGAACGGCTTCCATCTTCAGACAGTCTACACGTCAATGCCCCCTTTCTTCTTCTTCTTCATATTCAGGAATAATAAGAACTGGACGTAGAAGGTGTATAATACTCAGCGGTAGAGCGTTGCTGTGCCAAAGGTAGGTTCTGGGTTCAAATCTGGCAGATAAATTATTATTAACATTATAAATCTGTTTAAAGGATAGCATTATAAATATGGACTCTACGGGATCTTGAGAACACCCCGGTGCTCACCCAGCCTCTGTACCGGATGCCCTTAATTTTGGGGAAAAAACTGGCGGTTGAGTGTGGCCTCGAACAAACCACCTCCCTGCACAACCGTTGTTATAAAAAAAACTCTCATGCCTTATCACGTCCTGAACCCGACCCTTCAAGTGTTGTATCATAGGAAGCTTTTCTCACTAATTACAGAGATTGTCCATGAAAAGATCATCCATCGTTTTCGCCTTAACTTGGTTTCAAAATTTTTCTGAGGATATTCTGCATTATAATTCTCATTTCCTGCAATCTAGGTAATTATGACCCTTTCAAATCCCATTAAGTCATAAATTAGTTTTATGAATACAAATTTGGCGTTGATATCTTTCACTTGTTTTTTCTTGGTTTGCGTCATATCATTTTGAATGTTATCGAACGCAATAAATAATATAAAATGCCCATAAATATGACTCTTTATCTTAGCTACTTATAAGGACATAGTTTTGATCCTGAAGTGTAAATTTCTGCTTAAATTATCTTCATTATTTCTTATCTGGAAGAATAATTCAGTATGAAATAATATATGATAATAATATCGATTCTAGGAAATGAATAAAATAAATCGAGATTTGAGAAAATTAATGAGAACTGATGGCCTTTGGATCCCATCATTCAATTCACGTCACCTCAATCTGAGTTAAGGCACCGAAAACATTTAAATTAATGGCGTATATTTCTACACTATAATTAAACAATATTTTTATATACAGAAAACAGATGATAGCTCGTGTTTATCATAAAATATATTTGCGATGTGTGAGTTTTTTTAAAATGTATACATCGGTATGCATATTTCTCCAATATTTATTCGATAATGTTCAATAAGTTTTAAAGGATTTTGAGATTCAGACAATAAATACTAAACTGTCATTCAACCAGTACTATATATATGCATATGTAATCTGTAATAGAAAAAATGAACATGAATAAATGGCATATATCAGATAGAAGAATGTATTCATATATGTATACTTGGCCTGAGACAGAACATTTATTTTTTTCTAAATTTAAAACTGACTTATTATCATTTATAAAAGACATACATTTTGATCAGATCTAGGACATAAGAAGGGCAATTCACCAGATACATAGTTTTTCATTTTTAATTGTGACTTATATGTGTATAATTTTTATTAAGTACTGTCGCTAATCGTAATGTACAACTTATGAATTGATGTTTTTTAGTTACATGATTTATAGCATAAAACCTTTCATTTTTGTTTATTTGTATATTTCTTAAATTTCTTTTTTCATTATACAATTTAGTATTACAAATTTAATTTTTATTTTATTCTCATGTGTAAATTATCAATTTAGTCAAACTGAAAATTTTTAATTTCTTCTAGTGTTAACTTATACTAAAATTTATTCTGTAATTATAATACTAAACTGACCTGTAATTATTAAAATCACATGTAATGGCATGTAATATGTTTACTTAAGTATGGAGCATGTTCTAATATTAATAAACGGTCCCTCCATGGAGTTACCATGGGGGGAACAAATTATATATATATATATATATCTTAGTATTATATTTAACCAACAAATAATATTGGATGTTGTTACATATTATTATGTATACTCAAGTGAACATATAAACTCTCTGAGAAGGACTGGAGCAGTTTTTTCTCCAGTACATTGCAGGCGGTTACAGCACCTTTGTTCGGTCTGGGCCAATGCCTCCAAGTCTCAAGTACACTTCTTCAATACCATATCAAGAAGGGTTCGGAACATGGCCAGTAGATATTCAATATTGTTGATTTCGAAAAATACTTGATGATAAAATAATGATAAAATCTTAATATTAATGTCAATAAATATAAATGTAGAATATTAATCGTTATATTAAAATTCTATATTTTTTTCAGAATTTTCTATTATTCATTATTGAAATTTAAGGTTTATGGAAATGAAAATTCAAGAAAGAAATTAAAAAACCAGAATTATTAGAGGATAGGTTATAATCTAAATGATATAAGAACTTCGGATATAGAATTAAGAATTAATTAAAAGTTTATATTTAAAATTCAATATAAGGGTTAGAAAAATCTGTTGAAAATAGAATTTGATACTTAAATCGAGAAAGATAAATACAGGAACTAATGGAATCATTAAGATTTGGAGATCGGATAAGGAATGGTATAAAGTGAAATAAATAGTATAATAAAAAAAAAACAATTAAGAAAAAAGAACAATAGAACCACTATACTAGGCTAATAGAAACTTCTTAATAATAAAAATAAACGAATATATATTATAATAAAAAATCAATAAATAATTTTAGGGGTGACTAACTGAATAACGAAAACCTGAATATTAGTGTACGGAATATTTTCACTAAAATTAAAAAATAAGTAACATGAATTCTTTCATATTTATTTTTTTCAGATGGATTAAATAATTTGAAATTATATTATTAAAAAAGTACAAATAAGTAAAAAGTATAGAGAATGTGAAATAAAGAATAATTTTTTTCACATATCCAATGTAAAAGATAAAAATAAAATAGTCATGAATGAATACCATAGAAGAGGTATTAGCGTGTTTATAGTTGGGTTTCCAGTTTTATACAAGTTCAAAAAATGAAAATTCTCATTATATATAATCTGAGAAATAAATATAAGCCGGACTAACCATTACTTTTATATATGTGGAAAAAAACAAAAATAATAATACACTAAATAAATAAATGGATTTTTTTTTAACCCCCACCCGGGCCATTTTCTTCCGAACATATGTAAGATATAAACATATAAATAAATCAACTATTATCATTCAAGTTGCTTTTATATTGTTTATAAGAAGTTTTAATTAAGTTTTAATGATTCCATATTTTAGTAAAATGTAAAAATATATTTTAAAATATCGTTAAATACATACTGAAAAATTATTTATTTTTTTTTGTCGACAAAATAGGAATAGTAAATACCTTATTCAGCTATCAAGATTCCCTTTGCCTACTCGGAGCCCTGGATAATATTGGAGTGAAGTTGTGGAGTAAAGAGAGACAAAGAGTACTTACTCTCGGTTTCGAGACAGCTGCAGTCGGAAGATGCACTCCGCCCGGTGCAACCAGGTCAAGGCCCATCGCCTGTCTGGTCCAGTTTTTGTCGAGAGGTGTGGATGCACTGGGTGCAACGGATGAAGTTGTGCAGTATCGCACGCCCTACGATCCACTCTCACAATCCCAGCCGATCTACTTTCCTAATTGGATACGCCAGGGTCAACAAACTACTAGTGGATCATCGTCGATAGCAGCTAGATTCTGTAGAACTATCTATTCTCTATACATGCGCTGTACTGGTACATTATATATATATATATATATATATATATATATATATACTCTTCATGGATAACGCTAGTACATTTTTGAAGCGAAAACTTCTTTAGCCACGTTTAGCTGCTTTGGTTCGGGATAAACTTGTGGGTTTGCGTCAAAAACATGCTCGAGACTTGCGGCAGTACATCAGTTATCCAATCTCATAATATTTGTGCAATTCATAATAATAATAATAATAATAATAACAACTTAAAATATCAAGAACTAGCTGAACTTTTCGTTTCTCCTGAAATATTTTATTTGTTATAATGAAAAGTCATGTTTTATGAAATAAAGTTCAATAAGGTGTAAATAAAAATTTAAGATATAAATAAAATAACTAGATACTGATAATTATTTCAATTAAATTATTGATATTTGTTGAGTAGCTGGAGTAGCCAGTCATATGTTTTCACTAATAAATAAACTACTTGACAATGTATATACTTATTGTTCAGACTTTATTTATAACCGGCTATCTTATAATATCGGTATATAAGATTACCAGACTAATATTTATTGTTTAACTAAACATTTGAAATATAAAAAATTCATGCTATAATTTAATGGAGGATGGAAATAGTTGTGGGGTGCAGTCATAAATTAATACCAAATAAGTGAAGACTTATTTTTTATTTTTACCGGCATTTCGACCTACTTTGTAGGTCATCTTCAGGGCTACGAGAGAATAAACAAACAAAACAAAAATAACTATAAAAAACATTAAAGTACTAATATATTATCCATGGATATATTACTCATTTTACTTATGAAACACTCTAGGAGTCCATTATCATACATTTTATACTTTATCTGTAATTAAACTAGGTTTTCCATAATTTTATATCTCACCTATTTACATTTATATTTTTTCATTTTGTATCTTTCTGTTTACCTTCTCATTTTCTTTCTCTTTGTATTTCGTTTGCATTATCACCCTTCTGTACATTTTTATATATATTTTTTTTTCATCTATCCTTAATAATATATCCATCACTATTTTGTTTTACTTTTCTATTACTCTATATGTTATTATATTCTTAGTACTGTAATGTTTTTTATAGTTATTTTTGTTTTTTCTCGAATAGCCCTGAAGATGACCTACAAAGTAGGTCGAAACGTCGACACAAGTCTTCACTTATTTGGTGTTAATTTATGACTGCACCCCCCAATTATTTCTATCCACCATTAGATCTTCCAGTCAACTGTTTCCTCCCTAATATAATTGATTGAGAAATTCAAAAAAGAATACCGTTATTCCAAAGTTTTGATTCTTCACTTCTGCTTTCAGTCCTCCGCCTATTATTTTTTTTTTTTTATGAATCAAATCAGAGTTGACATTGCCTACAGCACAGCGAATACGCCACCTACATTTTTTTGAAATTATATTTATAAACTTATCTTGTATGTAGTGGTAATAATTAGTTATTAATTAATAATGATGTATATAGAGATAAAATGTTTAAAAATACCGGAATTTGTGATAATAATTCTTCATGCTGGAGTCACGCGTGAAAATAGTGCAAAGGCTTGCAATAGTACTTAAATCTGAGATTAGAATATCGCCATCCACATAGGACTGAATCATCAGGTACACTTGTTGAGTTGTGTGTAATCAATTATTAGTTTATGGATAATTTTTATGTTTATGTAAATTAATAATCTTATAAAATGAATAAATATTGATATTAAATACAAGAACATTTTTTTATTCACTCTAGAAATCTAATTTCATCAAAGCAAATAAATGTAAAACATTTGATATTTTCAATAAGTGTTTGAATCATTTGATAAGAGTTTTTCTTTGGTTAATACGGATAGGAAAGTTACTTAGACAAGTGAAAAATGTTGAGTGTCTCAAGTACTATAATGATTATTATTCGAATCGGTGCAGAAATTATTTTGAGATTTAAGTGAAGCATGTTGTTTTGCGTTACATAATGTTGTCATATTATATCCAGGGTTCTACATTTACATGATCTAAGTATCATTTTAAGAAATGATATTTAATTGTTTGGAATTGTTGATTTCAACAAATCCATATTATGTTACAAAATGTGCATGATTGTGCGAGTAAGTCCAGCTAAAAAAAAACATACGTTGTACATAACCGTACTGTCAGGCATAAGACTGTCATATTACAGCAACATTTTCACCAAAATCGATTAATCTGAAGTACCAGTTCATGTTATTACATATCATGAAAAAGAACCTGTACCACTACAACCCGTGAACGGGTCTGGGGTTCAGTACATGGTAGAGACTGTACCGTTTCATGGACAACGGTTCTGCAAGAAGGTGACTTGTCCTTGTGACTGAAGGAGGTCACGATCAACCGCCAGATTTTTTCCCCCTTAAGTAGGGTACTCTATTTTTATAATATTTTATAGAGGCTGGGTGAGCCCCAGGAGGGGCCTAGATCCCATATGATCCATCTCCGCTGCAAACAGACTAAATAAACGTCATGGTCTGCAGCGGGAATCGAAACAGGATTTCCGGCATGGCAACTCAGTGCTGTACCACATATACCGTACATAATAATAAATATTTATAAGATTTCCCGGAAACAAATACTTTTTCATGGTTTCTAGACCACCAGAAAACCATTCCTGAAATTATTAATTATTTTATTAAAAAAGTCATACTTAAAATCTAAACTGTCACATTTTGTAAATTTGACTAATTATTTATAATAAATTCAGATTTATATTAAGTAGAATAGTGAGAAATTATGCAGGACAAGGGAGGGGGGAACAAAGACGTCGAAATGCATTACGACATGCATTATTGTGTTAATTTCGGTATAAGCAGGGGACCTTTGTTTGATTAAGATTTGCATGATGTCATGTACTCCATCATATCCGAATCACCGACCATACGCAACATAGGAGATCATTTTAATTTTTAATTATAATATTGATTAAGCGTTGGGAAAGCGATAAGTCGTGGAGGAATCTCGAGATTTTGAGAACAGTGCACTAATGCAGAGTTTTATATATTTGTTGTACTTTATAAAAAAATGATGTACACAGGAAGGAATGAGATATTAAATTGCTTTGTACACAACTGTTTAAAATAGTATTTATTTATTTAGGGTAAGAGAAATAAAACCGTTTTCCAGTTGTTATTTATTCATTAATTTTCACTCTTTAGAGACGTTTCGACACTATGGTGTCATTCTCAATCCTTTCTTCTCCTGCATCTTTTAACTTTAATAAATAAATTAATAATAATTACAATACTATAAATAATCTAACATAAATGTCCAAAGATAACACACTATAAGTATAAATACCAGGAAAGTCATACTTTTAAAAATTCTTAGGAGATCATTAGTCCTCCATGGTCAATAAATAATATTGCATTACAAAACCAAATTTTGATCTTTGGACCATCAGATCCTTTTTCTCATTTCTATGAATGATTAGACTTTAGTATAAAATAACAAATTATGTTCTAACAGCACATCAACAAAAATAATACAAAGTAAAAATTTTTTTTTTTAATTTAATTTATTTATTTATTTTTTTTAATGTAAACGTTTATTTATTATTGTTTTTATTTTTTATATATATAATTTTTAAAAAACATAATTTGTTATTTTATACTAAAGTCTAATGATTCATAGAAATGAGAAAAAGGATCTGATAGTCCAAAGATCACAATTTGGTTTTGTAATGCAATATTATTTATTAACCATGGAGGACTAATGATCTCCTAAGAATTTTTAAAAGTATGACTTTCCAGGTATTTATACTTATAGTGTGTTATCTTTGGACATTTATGCTAGATTATTTATAGTATTGTAATTATTGTTAATTTATTTATTAAAGTTAAAAGATGCAAGAGAAGAAAAGATTGAGAATGACACCATAGTGTCGAATCGTCCCTAAAGAGTGAAAATTAATGAATAAACAACAACTAGAAAACGGTTTTATTTCTCTTACCCTAAATAAATGAAGAATAAATCCAGTTTAAAAAAAGAAAAAAAAAATTATAAGAATAGTATTTATTGGATATATAAAATTGTTCCAGCTTTAATTTTATTTTTAGTAGAATCATTTTCTTTCATCTAGTCTACTTATGCTAGTTTAAAACACAAACTCGACTGAAAATAAAACGCAGAATTTTCGCTATTTCTGAATTCTTCAACGAATACACAGGACAGAGGAGATGCAATCCACCAAACAGCTGTATACAAGTGCATAAGAAGTCGCGACCTGTCCCAAGACACAGACTTGAAGACAATGGTAGCTCGGAGCGGCAAGATTCTTTGCTCTTTTGTCGCTTCATCGCCGTGGAGATGCGACGGCACATCTAACCCACCTGCTCTCTGGGGAGGTCCTTGTATCACTATGTATGGTTAAGAATACTGTATATGGATAATATATCATTGGTGGTTACTGTTATTCATCACTATATCATCGATCCAATATTCTTTCTAACTTCAAATCCTTCAAATCCATCTTCGAATCTGTGTATTAGGTTTTTAGAATGGTTTTCTAGTTATTATTTCATTTTTTTTTTTAGTAACGTTCATTTTGTTGTTGTTTGATTCATTTAACGTCACTTTATACTATTATAACTAAAAGGGGAATGCTACAGTGGGAAATTTTGCTTTTCCAGGTATAATCAGGATGGAGATCCTTAACGAGTACTTGAAACTGCAAAGATCTCATTTTATGATTCTTAAGTATCTTAGGATGGACAGCATAATCAAGGATTTTTTACATCCATTAGAAGAAGTGCCGTTATGCGAAGCCGCGACCTGGGGCATAGAAGACTATTATGACAACTACAGGTGACTATGTTTTTCTCATTTTTATTGAACCAGTTGTAAATCTCAACGAATGAATAAAAAATATATCAATCTGTACTAAAGGTGGAAGTATTGGTACAGACTAAAATTTACTTAACCCTTTTTGAATGTTGCCATACTCATCTACTTTCATTAATCATTCCATTTTAATTTGATTTTGTTATTTTTGGGTAATTCAATTAATAGAAATTAAAATAAAACAAATAGTATATACAGCCTTTTTGAATGAGTGGTCAAGTCGAATTTTGTCCAGTGAGAGTTAATAGTATTGAGAGAAACGGAATATAGTTTTTTGTCTTATATTTTTGGGTTCATATGATGTTGTAATTAATAAGCAATAACTTCATTTCAAGCCGATGCCTGCCATTGCCCTTCATTCACTACGAACATTACACGATTCCATATTGTTTCCTTCAGTAAAAGAAACTTATTTTGCAGAAAGTCCTGCTTAACCGATTGCTCGCTAGGACTTTAGATATACTCGTAAGAACATTTAATTATTCTACTTTATTCCAATAATTTAAACAGCGTAACTCCATCCTTAATGTTATCCTATCAATAAGTTATATTACTCATTTTTTATGGTTTTGCATTTAGGTTTGTATAGTATATGCAGGTGTAAATGCTATGTTTACCTTATTCTGAGAATATTACCTTTCAGAGATGTAATCATGCATTATTTATACTCGTATTCATTTGATGTAACAGTTACCAAAATAATATCTAAATGGCAAGGACGTGAATAATATTGTTATGGCAAACAAATCAGTCAAAGATTACGATCCAAAAGTCAAACTGCGGCATTACACGCGAGCTCCGTACGTTCTGTAAGATAATGTAACACCGGCCGAATGAATTTGCGAGTCCATGCGTCGGTTATGATAGTCCTATCGGATACATCTTCCATAATTTTATTTTTGTAAATTAAAGGCTGGCTTAAAAACCTGGTCAGCAAGTCACACAACTATATTACTATGAATATAAAGTAACGTAATAAAAAATTTAATGCTTTTAATAAATTTGGAGTGAGTGGTTAGCTCAAGTGTAGAGTGATGAGTTGCCGTGCTAAAGGTCTCGGGTTTAAAACTGGCTAAGGCAGATAATTTATTTTATCCGTCAACAGGCGGGGATGGATTACAGACCCTACAGTGGCTCACCTACACTCCATGGTATGGGTAAGCTTAATTGGGGGGCCTAGTGATTGAGAATAATCTAGTGCAAATCCCTGCACAACCGTTGTCCGATAAACAATGTAGTCTCCAACACGTACTGAACTCAAGATTCTTCATTGATTGTAGTGGTACATGTTTTTTTTTAACTTTCCATTTATTTTAAATCGGGGTCCTTTTATATTCAATAAATAATACACTAGTATAAATAATTAACTAAAATAAGCTCATAAGTTGTTTAAAACTCTTCGGGATTTAATAAAGAAATCAAAATATATTGTTTTTTTACGAAATTGTTTTTATTTTAAGACATTAGTGGGAAAATTCAAAAGGCAAAAAGTCTCTAAATTGAAACAGGAAAAAAAATTAAGAGACATATTGCTTTTTGGTTTGAATATATTTTATATCTCTTTTGAGATTTTGCTCTTGAATATTGATATATTTTTTTTTACAAAATATAGAAAAATAATTGATAATATTATCGTGTATAATACAGTATGCAATATTAATTATGGTTTGGTAAATAAAATAAATTCTTTTAAAATATTTTATTTGAAAAGAAAAGATATGGCAAGGACCGGGAATCGAACCCGGGCCTTTCACCTCTCCGTGGTGACGCCTCAACCATCTCGGCCACCATGGCACATTTCTTGGCCAGCCTCATCAATTCTTTTCACTGATCCTACATCTCCGTGTTCTCACAATTTGCGATGTATACACGGGGAGAATGTTAATTGAACATTACTTTATTTATGGATCTTGAAGGGACTCGAACCCGGGTTCTGGCCATATCTTTTCTTTTAAAAAAAAAATTATATCATATAACAATTAAATAAATTATAAAAATCAATTCTTGTTTGAAATACGATATTACATTCTATTCACAGTACTTCTTACCAAAAAAAAAAAATAATTCGATTATCGTGAGGTTTAGAATATCGCCCTAGATATTTGAAGGATGATAATCGGACTGTTATCAAATTTCTCATCCGCTGCGTCAAGTTGCGCATGTTTCGCTCGGGCGAGAAGATCTCGCATATCTTCAGCGACATTGCTGATAATTTGTAACAATTTTAACGAATAAATAATCGCGAGTTGTCCTTTGCATTGATTAATTTCGCATTTTGTGCTTGAACAATCAAGAAATACCCTGGAAATAAGAACCCTTGATAGCAAGTGTGAGCATCAAATTAGTAGTAAAATGAAAGCAAAGATGATTTATTTGTCTTAAATAATTATTTAAGATTCTATAATATAATATAATAAGAATATATAATAAATTACATATTATTATTCACTTTTTATACTAATTATAATTAGCATAAAAAGTGAGTTAAATTTAATTAAAAGTAGATATTACAAGACCTATATGTCACTGTCCGCATTCAATATATCAGAAATATCCTTAAAAAATAATGTTAGTGGGTAAATTCCTCTGAATATTACTATACTCCTTAAATATCTACACCAATGATTAAGGTAACCTCTCGATTATAAAAGTGAATTTCCAATAGAACGTAATAAAAATATAACTAATTTCATTTCATAAACCACATACACCTCGATAAGCCTAATAATGTTTCAGTCATGTAAAACATAATTTGTTGCTCTGTTTCAATCAACATATAGAACTATTATTGATGCTTTTAGACATTATGAGCATAAAGAACCGAATTAGTTTCAATGTTGTAGCGCACATATTTTTAATTGTTGAATCATTGATCATTTTCTATTATAAAACAAAACTGGGAGTAATGGTTAATCTAAAATTAAAGTTAAAATCAACAAATGAGCACGGTGATTTATAAAAGGATGTTCTCCATTTTTACACAAGTAAAATCTTGTTTGAGTGGAAAATAGTTGACTAGATAATTCTAATGATGGATTGAAACTTGTTAGTTTTTTTTCAATTAAACTTCATTAAAATTTTTATGAAATAAACGTTTCAATTTATATCATCTATACTTCTTATTTCATCATTTTTATTTTTTGTAATCAAAGACTGCACACCCGACCATTTTTTACCACTCTTAGAATAATCCAGTCAACTATTTTCCACTTAATCATCTATACCAAGAACATAGCAGATACAATGTAGGTATGTCAAACGGCGTTTGTATAATTTCTTAAATAAATATTTTTATTATTATTATATCTTCTATACTTCGAAATGTTTATTTCTTGTTGTAATGGTTATCGAAATATACACATTTCCCTAATGTACACTGTTTTTTTCATATTATAACTCACGATTATTTTTATTTTCAATATTAAAAATAAATTAATCAAAAGTTAAAATTTGTTGTGACTTAACTCGAAGTGACAACCTGCAGAATTGATACTGTTATTGATATTTCATTGTTCTAAAAATGGAATTTGATACATGATTTATAATTTTTTTAATTAAAGACAAAAGACAAGTCTTCAAGTTTTCGCAAAAGAGCTCCCGCTACATGAGTCGACGTGGAAAAATCATTTAGTAGGTACATAAAATATTGCGACCTGATCGTCAGAACTTCACATTCGATAATCTAAGGATGTACACAATTTCAAATATTAATTTGTAAGAGGAATAAGCGTTTTGTAACTATTTTTTATATTATAAGGGTGTAATATTAGAAATTAAAAAGTACCTAATACATTTTTTATTTTGCATTTTTATTAAGTTTTGCCTGCATATTTCCCCAAAATAAATGCATATTATATGTACATATTTAAGGATTTTTATTGCATATAAATCCGGGCCCTATTACTTGACGAAAACTTGCGAGACAAGTTTTGCGAAAAGTTGAAGTGGAAATGGCCGGGGCTGTGTAGAGCTAGTAAATGGAGCGTAAAAGGTCCTGACCTTTCTATCTAATCCCGAATTCGGGGCAGTGAGAAATCCTTCGGGAAAGTTATATCGATCCTTAAATAATTCCCATATCTGACACTAGATACATCATAATCCAACTGTCCTTACAAGGATTACAGCTTACGGGGCAAGATAAATAAAATTGTCACGAACTACGAAGAGGAGAAAAAAAAACAAGGCTTTACCGTAAGGGTTACAGAACATCTATCAGAATGAGCAAGTCCTCAGAAAACGGGAGGATATAAAAATGTGTCCTCATGAGGACAGAAGACAATGGTCCTTGCGGATTCCATGGAAACTGTAGCGCGTGAGGACATGGCCGCTGAAGGACTTAGTTCCTCACACACGCTTGCCGTCTTATCCGAGGGGAGGCTTCTGTCCGTGTTTGCTCTGTAACTGGGAAGCGCCCTGTAAATACGGCAGGATTAACTAACATGTTCTCAGCTCTGCATCAGCATGCAGGATCATAAGCGGGAGAATGCTTTTTTAAGCATCAGTCCTCTTTTTTATCATATTACATTGTTATTTTCCTACGTTTTATTCATTTATTACGAATATTATCAAGCAAAAAACAATGATCATTGATAATTGGACGAAATTAGCAAAAAGAAACCTTGCAATATATGATAACAATAGTTTAAAGTAGTTTTGAGTAATATAATTCTGAATATTTTGAAATAAATGAACTGCCACTAAGTTCAAGCGCCTAAAAAGATAAAGTTTGGCAGCCATACGGAGAACCTTGTAATAAATTATTTTATGCAAAACCAATAATGTTTTTTTCTCATTGAATTATTTCCTGAAATTTAAATTCAGTATGATTGGAAATGGTAATTTTTTAGTTAGTTTTATAGCATAGTGTTACGGCCGCACAAAGGAAGGCGGAAGAGGAGGATTAGCGGCTTAAGTCCGTCAGCGGGAGACGTTAAAATAGGATTAGGACCGTTCTAGATCGTCTCGTTTTGTCGGAAAAGGATTAAGAATATTCCAGAATTGTCTGGCCCCTCCGTGTTCTAGAATGTTCGGCTTTGCCTACTTAAATACTTCCTTCACCTCGAGCCAGTCAGTCTTAGCCTGAGAGTAGACCAGAGAAGACCTGTGATAAGTGAGTGTCAGTGTGATAAACTAGTCAGTGTTGAACCGGCCCGTGTAATAAGTGTATCAGTGAACTGTAACAGTCTCGCGAGTGTAATAAACTGTTTCTGTTTGTTACTGTGTGTCAGTTTGTGATACTTGAAGAATCTTACGGTCGGTGGACTAGTGAACTGTAAGTGTTAATTATTAGTTATAAATTGTAGTGTAATTTTATAATATTCATAGAAACTATTGTAACTAGTTAAGCTACCTAGAATTAGTAATATCTTATATTATTGTAATAATTAAATAGGAGTTAGGCCTAGATTATAATATTTAGGATATTGTTATTATAAATTTATATTAGTTTAATAATTTAATTGTTAATAGTCTAGTTGTATCCTTTTTATCATTTTGTTAATAAATATTAGTATCTTTAATTAAAGAATTGTTTAATTCATTTTAATACCCAGTAGCCCGTAACAATATAAAACAATGTATGATAGAGAAGATAAGAATCTAAGTGAGTTATCTACTTTTGACAACTGAATAATGGTGATCTGAAAACTCAGTAACCTTCGGCATCCAACGAGAATTAAATTTTATTTTTAAAAATTAATAAATTTCATAATTAATTAATATAAAGGGCTAGAGAAGCTACACTATTATTGTCTTTATTCTTTCATTTCTTATTTATTTCTATTTCGTGAAAATGAACCGAATTTATCACATTGTAATGTAAACATAAGTTTGTAAAAAAAAAATGACAATCAACTTATAATAGAACTTCAAAATCCTTCAAGGCAATAAACTTTGAATTGACTGAAAATATTGTAACATTGTGCTGGTTCCCTTCTGTAAATTCCCGTTCCGATTTAAATCAATGAAATTTACACAAACAATTATAAATCACACAATTTATAAGTTTGGAGTTCTCCAAATACAAGTTTATTTCAAAGTATATTTTAAATTGACTCAGAGATTTGATAGAACTTATTTAAATATTATGTGAATTAATATGAATGATTTCCTACTTACACTATATTGAAAAAAAATACAATTTAATTACCTTTACTCAATTTCAGCTACGATTAATTAAATAACTAGTTGTATAATTTATAAAAAGAGTGTACCGCTTCCCGCCAAATTTAAGGAGGATTACCTAAAACTAATGATGTTTATTTTTCTTGTTGAATTCTCTCTGAAATAATAAATCGTATTTTTTTAGTTTATTTGCATAGAATGAGTGTTTTTTTCTGTGTACTATAGATAAAATAGGAGCCTTAATGAAATGTATCTTTTTTTGCGACTAAATAATGTTTTTTTAGAAAACTCAGCGACCTTACCAACCCAACGAGAATTAATTTAAAAATTAATAAAATTCACAAATAATTCATACAAAGGACGGGAGAAGCTGGATCATTACCATAAATTACCATGTACCTATCAATTATCATTAAAAATACTTCATAGCCTCAACATCAACAACATTTATTTTATTCAGCGCTGAATAAAATTCCATAAAACCAAAATAAAATTATTCACCCCAACGACACATGGGATGACGTTGTGCACAAAGAGATGTTTTTGTTTGTTCGCTCCAATGAATTCGTGTTTCCCATTTAAAGTAATATCCTCAACGATTAACAAATGATTGTTTTTATTTTTTCATCATTTATTTTTAACTGTTCTCTGAAACGCGGAAAAGCAATAAAAATAATTAAAATTGTAGAGAGAATTTATAATTCCATTAACAATGGTATACTTTTTTCTGTCCGTTTACAAGTGTAATTTTTAATTTAATTTTTTTTAATTATTGAAAAATTAAAAAAATACACGCTTCAGTATAAAACTACAGCAAGATTCTAAATATTTCATTTTAGTAAGAACCATTGAATTAACAAATAATATCATTAATTTATTTTAGTTATCATGGCAAAAATATGTAAGACTATAATACATGGAGAGTCTTAGTTCAATACATATTAAAGACTATGTAGGTCTATTTATACTTCCAGTTATAGAACAGACACAATTACAAATAGAATGACTACAGCTCTAAAAAAAATATAGAGATTCTACAATAAATGGAAAATTAAAATAAATTAGGATAAAACCCAAGCTATATTATTGACAAAGAGATGACCGGATAATATCCCCCAACTGAAGATAAACAGAACATCTGTACCTTGGGCAACGCATATTAAATACTTAGGACTTAACATGGACAAACAGTTAACTTTTACTTTCCACACTGATTATGTGTGCAATAAAGCTAATAGAGCTCTGTGCACTATATCCTTACTTTAATAGAAATTCTAAATTAAGCACAGATAATAAGTTATTATTATATAAAGCCTGCTTACGACCTATACTAACATACGCATGCCCAATATTTAGTTACATGTCTAAAACTAATTACAAAAAATTACAAATATTCCAAAACAAATGTCTTAGAATTGCTGGAAATTATGCATATGACACTAAAGTTAAAATTATGCATAAAGAATTAAGTATACCTTGCAATAATACATTTATCAACAAACTATTTAAATTCTTTTTTAGTGTAAAAAAAAATAAAAACCCACTTATAAAAAATATTGGAAACTATACAAAAAAATAGTACAAAGTGGTATGTACATAAACGAACCAAACATTTATTATTGTAGGATACCATGTATATCTTTCATTTCATTGTTATTGTTATAAATATGTATAGAAGATACTATGAATGTATAGTTATAATTTTTGTTTATTATATTATTGTTGATTTTTTTTTCTTTCTGTTGGAAGTTTTTTTGGTACTTTTCCAATCTAAAGCCCACCTACTCCAGTGCCCCAAGTGGCAGTTTCGTTAACTATCTCCTACTGTTAGGCAAACCTTCCTTAGTCCTTTGTTATTGTTTGTGTTTAGTGGACGTTTATTTGTTTTCATTTCATTTATACAATATGAGTTGGAATTTGATGAAGATTTTTCGGGAGGTGATTGATGAAAAGTCAGCTGTGGCATTTCTACAGGAGCGGAACGTCATTCCCCGCAAAATGTCATGTAGAAAGGGACATAATATGAAACTGCAACTGGGGAATCTGATTAGATGGAGATGCAATGTTAAAGGATGCAAGAACACTTTTATATATTGTTGGTCGGCGGAACTGACTTCCATCACGTTTTGTGACCAAGAGTTGAATATGTCTCATGGAACAGTCACTGATTATAGCAATTTTATGAGAGAGGTGTGTACATTTAAAATAGAGAGGTGCTCAACAACTATCGGAGGGGCAGGGATGTATGTTGAAATTGACGAAAGTCTCTACACCAGAAGGAAGAACAACAGAGGACGGATTTTACCTCAGCAGTGGATATTTGGAGGAATATGCAGACAAACAAAACAGTGCTTTATAGTTAAAGTTCCCGATAGGTCTGCAATAACGATTCATTTAGATTGGAAAAGTACCGGTTTTTTATACATTTTTTCTTTCATTGTAAATTATGATTCTCCGCAGATATATTTAAATTTGTGCAATTGTTCTTAATTGGAGACTGGTCTATTGGTACAGCATTTTTATTTTGTGGAATGTAGCAAATTATACTAGAAATAAATAATTAAAAAAAAGATTCTACTGTTTCTTACTCAAAGTTTTTTAGGCACAGGAATGTGATTTGGCTGAAAATACTAAACTGGCAGATTTTTCACTTTTCACTGTATTTAGAGGCTGAATGAGCCACTGGAGAGCTTGCAGATCCCATAGAGTCGCTTAAAAGCTGTTATACGAATACTCGGATAGTGCTTAGGAAGTAGATTAATATCTACCAAAATCACGCGACACGCATCTACACAGAATTGGGCAACATCAGATTCCTTTCTTTCTGTTGCTTGTACTTGGCGATTAAGATCTCGTATGCTTTATAAGTCTTAGATAATGTGTTATATTAATAAATGATTGCAGTAAATTTCTTTCTCGCTTTCTCTTTTTTTTTAAAAAAAAAGGAAGCTATTTAACACAAAAATAAATTCCATTAACAAAATATAAAAATAATTGTTGTTACCTGATAGTTGTACCAGGTTTATTCTGTTCTCGAATTCGTGAATACTAACCTGAAATAAAAAAAATGTATTATTAATCATATATACACGGACATAATTACCCTCTTGAAGTAATAAACTCAAAATAAAACTACGACAAATATATATTATTACTTGAGTGGAATACTTCTCAACAAGGAGCCTTACAGTGTTTTAAAATGGTTAAAAAATATTCTGTAACACTACCATCAATGAGGAGTGTTGTGTTCAATGTATAGTAGAGACTTTACAGTTTTTAGGCCAAGGGATTTGTCCGAGGTGCTGCTCTACCACCAGATATTTCCTCCTGTTAAGGGTACTCACTTTTAGTTCCTACACAAGTTTTCAACCATTGTGACACCCCGCTTCCCTTTTGAGATTGTTATCAATATTAATTTTTTTTTTTAATTTTGGATTATCATCAGACTCCTATTTATTTCTGTTTTAAAAGTTATCTAAGCTAGGCTAAGGCTTTGAGGAGAAAATAAATTTAGTCCTATTGTAAAAGCTTTCAGCATAGAGTAAGTCACTTAGGCCTTATTCTGCTAGTAGGATCAAGTACTATCTTCCACTGTATTGTGTTGCTAATTATACCATATGTCTGTGTCTTATTAAGTTTTCATATTGTTAACAAATATTGCGATTACTAGTTTATAATTCTTATCTAAGGAGCTATAGACACAATGACAAAAGAAAACTCCGAATTCCGCTTCCTGTAATGACGCATCGATAATTTACTTTTAATAGTTCGATAGCCTGCTCATAATCGATTCCCGTAGATAGCATCAGGTGACGGACCCCGCAGGATAATGAAGGACCTGAGGTTCGCCTCCGAAGGTAATGACGGGTAAGGAGAACACCTGGGATCGCTGTAACGGGCATCGTTTCAATTAGTGTAATAACTGCCTCTTAGATGATTGTGTAATTAATAGGGAAAGAAGAGAATGCTCTACAATACTACAATCGAGGAATACCGTTCACTGGGTTCGAAGGGACAATTAAATAAGGACTCAATGAAGGACCAAATAGGAATTTTTTTCTTATCCCGAAAAATATAGGTGTTCAGGATCAAAAGCGGATATCAAATTTCAAAAACTGATTTTTTCATATTTTCCATTAGTGCTTTATGCTCTATATGCAATGCTTTATACTCCCAAAACTTCAGGCTAAGAACCGGTTTAAAACCACTAGAAATAACGAGCAAAATTGCCGTGAAAAACAAATTCTTTGACTAAACTTGCTAAAAATGCTAAGAGGTCAATTTTTAAAATTTTGTAGTTATCCGTAAAAAATAATAAAATCTTTCTAAGGAAATGGTTTCATTTCAATCCAAAAATTCAATATTATGTTTAAACCATGTATTTATATTTTTATTTAAATAAAGTCGCCCATAAATTTGATTCCCTTACAAAAATAAGCAACTTCACATAAAAATTAAAGTTGGTTAAGGCTGGCTTGTTCATATTGTTCACTAGTTTAGTCTATGCTTTATGATTCCGAAACTTCAGGTCAAGGACCGGACTAAAAACAAAAAAAAAATTATTCGCCAAGTATCGTGAAATACTTGGCACTTAGTTTACTTGACTAAACTAGTGAAAAATCATTCAAACAATTTTTTTTTTTTAATTTTAGGGCTATGTGCTCTTGATCTTAAATGCTTCATATACGTATTAAAAAATATCCACACAAATATCATTTTATAATTTCTTTTAAGATAAATAGTGTTCGAAATTTACTTTAATTCTTAACTGTTTTTACAGGAGCATACCCTCAAAGAAAAAAAAAATCTGTGCCTTTAAAACCCATGAAGGTTATAGGGTTCATTATGTCATAAAGTTTGTGTTGTTTGTAAGCCTACAACCAAATTTACGCTCAACTGTCAGGTTTTTCCCTATCAATTTATAGGGGCTGGGTGAGCCCCTGGAGAAACAGCAGTTCCCTTTAGATATGTTTACAGATCGAATAATTTATCCAACACAACCAGATTTGAACCAGGCACCTTTAGCGCAACTAATCGCTTAACTCACCGACCACCTCCGCTCTCTTTGTTAATATAGCACACTAATAATAAAAATAATAAAAATCATAAACATCAAAATACATCTAAGTAAGTAAATAAAAAAACAATACGAGCTTTGTTTGGCCGAATAATTCAAAATGTGTATTTCATCGTTTTATTTAAATGAAAACTTTATTTTTCTAGAAACTAAACAGTTATTACTAATCATTTATTTTATAAATATATCATAAAATTTTCTCCAATAGATCAATTAATAACTGAATTCATTTAATAAAAAAATTAATTGAACAGATTAAGTTTTTAATTGATTCACAGGCAAAGATTTCTTAGCATGATACTTATAGAATTCTTATGGCCTAGAAATCAATACTGTACCGCATTAAAAATTTATTATAAATTTTGAAACAATGTTTTAACATTAGTTAAGCAAGGAAGACACAGGGAGAAGGTTGATATAAGTTTTAGGACTTGATTTCAACCCAAACTAAGCCCCGACTTGACCAATTCCGAATTTAAATTTAGACTTTAACGCTGAGCTAGGAAAGTAGGCGCTCAGGTGATAAGTTTCGCTTGCATCGATCAACTTGGTATTAAAATTAAAACTAAAGCTTTACGTTCATCTAATTTTTTTGTCATTAGCTTATATTAATTTTTCAATCTAAATATCATGCTATACATTTTATTAAAAAGTATTATAGATTACATGAAATAATTCAGATAATGATTCAGTGATTTTCTATATCTTCAAGAAGGAACCAATTACTAAAAAAAAATTAAAAAGACAACTGAAATAAAATATTAAAAGGTATTTTCATTTTATGAACGAAGTAAGAATGGCAAGATCAAAGCCGCTCTTATTTTAGTCAAATATTCTTTTCTTTTTTCTCTCATTCCTTCTCTTTTTTGCAGTATTAAATTTAATCATATTCTTCGACTTTCTACGGCCTAATTATTTCTCCTGAGCTCAAATTTATTCTTTTTCTAAAAAATTAAAAAAACCTCACACGCATTTTATAGTCAATTTCTGTGACCCCGAATTTTCTATTAATATTCTATTATTGAATATAGAATATTCTATTATTTGAAATTGTTAAATGGTATTATAATTATTTATACTTGATAATAATTTTTGTCAAAACTATGCTTTTATTATTAATATAGCAATCTTCTGGACAATAGCTGGTAGTGCTGACAAGTTTATTATGATTAAATTAAATATTTAAAATGAAAACTTTTCATATATTCATTAATAATATATACATTCCCTGAATTGAACTGACTTAATCTAAATAATATATATATATTAAAAGAAAATAGCTAAGATGTCGGTATAAACATTGAGCAAAATCGGTTTAGACATATACACAGCAATGACGGTATAGAGCAAAAATAACCTGTACCACTACAACCTGTGAATGGGTCTGGGGTTCAGTACATGGTAGTGACTGAACTGTTTCATGGACCACGGTTGTGCAAGGAGGTGATTTGTCCTAATCACGCTACAGGCTTATAGAAATATATATATAAAAAAAAGAAATGAATCGAATGATAAATACAAATTAAATCGGTGACTGCAGCATTCATCCTTAATCAAAATTTTAAGAAAGGATTGATTTCGCCACATAGAAAATTACTGCTTTTACTTCATTGGGTAAAACAGAAAACTACGAGGATACTCGCACCTATGTAAAAATTAATAGGTTTAATTACTATTATTATAAATCTGGATAGATAAATATTAGCAAAATTCCTGTACTTCTATCATTTGGTGGGCGAAAGAGGCAGTTTAGAAATTAATTGAAAGTATTACTATTGGATTATCATCTTAATCAAAATTTTAGTTTTGTTTCAAAATTCCATTTATTCAAGAAAATTTTTACAATACAATATAAATATAATACAGTATAATAATAATATATGCAATACATAAATATATACAGCATAATTACAAATACTTCCTCTACTCGGGGGTATTTTCAGTTTTACAATAGATGAGTGTTCAAAATTTTAGAGTTTTATGATGGAGTAACATACTAAATAATAATTTTTTTAATCTCCAAGAGATAATATTTGATAAAAATATATCATGAAGTAATGTAAATTACCATATCTGGTGATCATGTAATGCGTTACGCTATTTTTGAGCTATGTCAAAATTAATTAATGCACATAGTAAAATACTTAATTAACCATGATAATATATGATATTGGATTATAATATAATAACTGACGAAGAAATCGGTGTATTGAGGGATGGTAAAGTAGGATACATATATAGTGGTAGATGAAATCTGCAAATAGATTCACGGATGGACGATCTTGGGATTTTTTAACTAATTTAATTTCTGTAATGCTATCTTAACTCACCATTTTTAAATAATGCTAATGACTCCTCTAAACTAAGCTGCAACGATTGAGGGAATTCTATTAGTCAATGGTTGGGTGATTCAACGAGCGATTCTAGATATGATTCAGTTTTCAAAATAACTTTAACCAAACTGGATAATAAAGACATTTTGATTACGAAGCATCGGGTGATTCACTCTTGTTGCTGCCTTAATTTCTTACTGACGGTGCATCAATATTCGTATTGCGATCAATTTTCATTCATATTGTTAGCATAATTAGAAAAAAAAAAAAGGAAAACAAAATGCGCAGACTTTCGCAGAACGAGAACAGAAAATAAAACCCAATTGCAGTGGATATAAAGTAATCAGTGAGCTATATTACTGATTTTGATTATCTTGTGTTGTTTGTTGTTGCTTAGAGGCGTAAAACCCCAGGGTCATCAACGCCTGTAGATTATTTATTTGTATAATTATTTATCTTTTAAGAGAATAAAAAAGAGAATATATATATATATATATATATATATATATATATATATATATATATATATAATAGGAAAATAAAACAATCGGAAAAAAACAACAAATGCATCAATGCATCTATAGTAGGGGCAATGGGTGATCAAATGTTGGTTATTAATTTACAGTTTGTAATGAATTTCACCACTTTGTCGATTTCAGATTTGTTGTTTCCAAATGCTTCTCTATCATCGGGTGGTATTTTGAGCTGATTTAGTATTTTTTTATAGAAGCAGCATTCCTCAAATATATGTCTGATACAAAGATTTTTATTACACCTGGGGCAAATCGGAGGTGCATCCCTTGTGCTTGGAGATGTGCGTGGGTAAGCCGGTTGTGCCCTATTCTAAGGCGAGCAATAACCACATCCTCATTGCGTTTACTGCGGTTAGATGTAGCCCAAGGCTTTTTAACCTTTTTATATATTTAAACTTACTGACTGGACTTTCATTCCACATACTGCTTGCCATCTTTTATCTATACATTCTTTATGGAGCGAGCAAGTTCTTGGGCGGTTAGAATAGCTGTGCCTCTACCTGGGAGGGTTAGAGCTGTTCGGGCAGCTTTGTCAGCCATCTCATTGCCGACAATACCCACATGTCCCGGGGCCCAGATGAAGAACATTTTTTGCTTATGTGGTTTAGCATTATTAGATATTCGTGAATGCGTTTGAATATGGGGTTGTGAGAGTACATATTGTTCAATCCCTGGAGGGCGCTAATTGAATCGGAAATTATCACTATATTGGCGATTATCTTTGTGACATTACGGTATCATAGGATATCCGTCCGAACTAATATTACTTATCTATGATTAATTAAAAAAAATAGTTATGAAATAACAGCTGAACTTTGGATCTAAATTTATAATGCTTGAATCAGACTATCTAAATAAGGTCAAGTTTTATGGATCAAATAACAAAAATTAAATAGTGTGTTGTAACCTGCCTGTATAACTTAGGTAGCACAGCGGTTTAGACGGACCTGTAAAATTATTCGAGCTTAGTGAACGAATTCCTAAATATTAAATAAGCGCTAAGCCGACTGGTATACTTCAAAGAGGTTTACCGTAACGTAGGTGGGAGGAATATGTTAAGGATGATAAGGATTTGGGGCTGACGGTTATCAGTACACGGAGGAGTGCTTTGTGGATCAAAACTTCGCTAAGCCTTTTAATATTTCAGACATATATACTGATATGTTTTATTTTATTAACTTATAATATTTTTATATATTTCATAAACTAATACCAGAATAGTCATTACCCAAGAATAAGAAATTGCATTCGTATAAAATGAAAATCACTAATTACTTGTTAAAAATTATTGAAATATTATTTCAATTTATTTACAAAATTATTTTAATAGAAAATTATCGTTTACAACATTCCTGAAAATAGTTGGATTTTGCGAAACAGAAAAAAATTAATTTACACTTCAAACATCTTTGCTATTTCCTATATCTGTGTATATGTCTATTGATATTATTAATATTTATATCACCTATAACTATTGTATATTATTTCCTTCATCCTATAGCTGTTATTCATTCCTATATTAATCCTAAATCTCCGTAATTGAAAAACAGAAAAAAAAATTCATTCCTTTCATTCCGTTGTTCCCATTTTATGAATAATGGCAATAAAATTCTAAATATTATAAAAAATAAAATATATGTCCAATATAAGACTGAATGAGAAAGTTATTTTTAATTAAATTAGATCATATTTAAATTTAAATAAAAGTAGATAATATAGATTAGGCTTCTGAACTTTAGAGGAAAGACTGTAAATTTAAAAGCAATACATACGGAAAAAAATGATCTATCTTTTCTATAAAGTATTATAAAAATTATCCCCCATTACAATGTAAAATTGTAATATAACCATGATGTTTTTCGTACGGATTTTTACTCATAAATTTTTTATGTTGTGTATCCCCTGTAATTTCTTTCAGGTTAAAAATAATTTTTTAGAAATAATAGTATTGATAAGAAGTTTATCATTATAACTAAGAAGTTTATCTTAGAGAAGAGTTGGTCGACTGTATCTTCTAATTCAAGGAAGAAATAGTTGGGGGTGCAGTCAATGAAAACATCAAAATAAGGATAACTTATTTATTATGTGCCGACGTTTCGGCCTACAATGTAGGCCATCTTCAGGGCGAATAAAACAACTTGCAGGTTAGGCCGCTCAGAGACAAGTCTCTGAGCGGCCTAACCTGCAAGTTGTTTTATTCGCCCTGAAGATGGCCTACATTGTAGGCCGAAACGTCGGCACATAATAAATAAGTTATCCTTATTTTGATGTTTTCATTGACTGCACCCCCAACTATTTCTTCCTTGAATAAGAAGTTTATCGTTATAGAACTAAAGATTAAAAAAATATATCTAGCATACAAAGCCGTGGAAGGTAAAAATATGAGAAAAACGTTGTTGATTTTTCTGGTTAATATTTATACTAACTAAATTGTTGTTAATGAAAATTGTTGATTTTTCTGGTTAATATTTATACTAACTAAATTTCCTATAAAATAAAAAAAATCTACTTATGTGGAGTGGGTATGATATGTTGCGTGAAATAATTACTAAAAATAATAAAATAAGTAAATAAAATAAATATTAATTTATTCATTAATAGCGAAAATAGACAATAAAAGTACAAATATAAGTTAAATAAAAAAATATAATGTATTACAGTTATACCAATAATAACTTCGTTATTGTCGAATCAAACTTATAAAGAAATAAGACCAGCCTTTAAAATGTTTTAGGCAAGCATTAAATGTGTAAATATTTTAAATATATACACTTTACATATATTAAACATAATATAAATCGATGCAATCTGATCTGTGAGTATGTCACATAATTATAGATAAACATGAGGTTTGAGTGGTACTCCAAAACGTATATTTTAAATGTTTTAAAATTTTAGAGTATAAAGGGAGTGCACTAAAATAAACATCTTTAGATCTAATTTTATAACCTTAATAGAGAATTTAATAATAATTTAAAATTTATTTATTAATTTTATTATGTTCTTTATGAACAATTAAAATAATAAAACGATTAATTTCGAAAATCGAAACTACTTTTATTATTTTGTATATTACTCTTACCCGAAAGTATCAAAAGGATTATGAAATATTAGTTTTAGGCTTACTACTTGCATAATATTTGCCGTTATTAATATTTTCCGTACATTTATTTTGTAACTAAATAAATAATAATAAGAAATAAATAATGCTTAAGAAATAAATAATAATTTGGGCTCCACTGTTTAGTAAGTAGAGTATTATTGATTTCGAGGTTGGGGTGTGAATTTCCTAAGTTATTATCAATTACTTTCTGCCATGAAGATAATATACAGACAGATAATTCTGTTTCCTTATTTTATTTTAGAAACTAGATAACGGTTTTTGATTAGAATTTATGCACCAATGCCTTATAGGAATATCATGCCAGTTTTGAGATTTTGTTCTAAAATATTAATAAAAATCAAATATCAATAATTGTCATTCATATGACATTGGTAGAGAAAAGAAGCATTTTATTATTATCATGACAGAAATAAACTACATTTAGTTTAACTACTTCTGAAAATAAATTTTAGTGCTTTAAAAAAATAAACTAATCATAATGAATTAATAAACAACGAACAGACATTGTTAGAACATTATTTTTATTCCGGAAATGAACCAAATATCTAATTGAACAAACTAAAATGACCGTAACCGCTTGTCTCGAAGAACTAAAAAAAGATCTACAAGAGATGGAGATATCCTGGAGGTAAGGTATCCTGGAAAGCAACCATATAAGGATGAAACAGAATGTTCACCTGGGTTTTCAGGAATAACCAAAGCTATAGACGGAAAAGAAATGGCAGGAAAAGGAAATGGAGCAACAAAGGCGACAAATGAGGGAGTACAGGGCGAATATCAAGATGAAACAGAAAAAAGACGGTTGAAATGTGGTCGTTAGTTGGCCAATACGAGAAAAAATAGTGCTAATGAGTAACTAATCACTGGTAAGATATTGTTAGAACCTTATTTTCTTTTATGAAGTTTATAAACCAAATATACCATTAAGGTTAAAAACCTTTAAAGGTTTTAAAAAATAAATAAAAAAAACATATACCACTACAACCCGCGAAGGGTCTGGGTTCAGTACATGGTAGTTACTGAACTGTTTCTTGGGCAACCGTTGTGCAGGTTGGTGATTTGTCCTAAATCACGCCCGACCGCCATATTCCACCCCTTAATTTGAGCACCCACTTTATACAGGCTGGGTGAGCCCCCAGAAGGCTCCCAGATCCCCTAGGATCCATCTCCGGCTACTAAAAGATTAATTAAACGTCTTGCCGGGCAGCGGAATTTGAACCCAAGACTTTCGTAATTGCAACTCAGCGCAAAAATAAATAATTTAACGATAATGAGTAATAAAAAAAACGATAGACATTGTTAGAACACGGAGAAAACTAAATTAAACCCCAGCCGAGATGGATAGAATATCATCAGTTACTAAATCGCTGAAACCTGATAAGAAGTAACCCTCATTGGAAGGTCCTAATCAGAGAAGGCGATGAGGTCCTGAGTCCTCTGTCCCAGGAATCGATAAGGACTCGATTTAGTCCTTATTCCCCCCCCCTCTGAGGAACAGTTTTCTTTTCCTTGTCAAGTTTTTCACGGTAATCTGCCTCGGGCATTTCTTCATCCCCGCTTTCCTTTTTACGATGACGGAGCATCTCCGGGAGTTTGTCTCAGCTTGCGAGTTGTATTCGGCGAAGCTCACATTTCATACGAAGCTCAGTTTTCGGATATCTGGGATATGTATATGACAAATAGAGCAGAAGTAAATTAAAAAAAATCATTTATAAAAAGAAAATCCAATTAGATTTGCATTTGTTAGAAAAAATAATTTTAAACTCTCCTTCACTATACAAGCTACTGGTGGAATAAAAACCTCATCTTTCTTCTACTATATTACTTTATTTTCTAAATAATTTTTTTATATAAATATTTAAAAAATATATTTATTATTATTTCAGCTTCTTGTATAAATACACTAGATAACAGAAATATAAAAAAAAATAATAATAATAGTGCCTAAGCTAGAAAATATTTTTTTTTTGAACATTCAAAACATCTATATAAAAAAATGTAATAATAAATAAAAACCCAAAGATCTGTATCAAGTCAATCAGCTTACTCTAAAATATACTGTAACAAAACGTTCATTTGTTTTACTACAGCTTTCCGATGTTTTTTTTTAGGAGACAAGATAAATTCATTGTACAATAAAACTTGATAATTATTATGAGAAAGAAATTGGTGTGAAATGTAATCAATATATAATCAACACTAATACATTCAACTTATTTTTCATTGCTAAGTTATTTTTAATTATACATTTTACTTAAAGGTGTGTTCAGTTCTTTTTATTGACTAATGCCAACTATTTTCACATTAATATGGGCTAAACTATAATGTCTTCCGTATAAAAATACTTTGATAACAATTTACTTTTGTTTAAAATTATTTCTTGAAATACATAAAATTACATAATATATAGTATAATGATTAAATATTCATTTAAAGAAAACAAAACATTTCTTTCTTTTCTTTCCCAAAAACTACAAAAGATTTCTAATTTCAGCTATCTATAAAACAATTGTGTTTTTGACCAAATAAAAATTGATATTGTTCATTTATTTTATTTGAATGTTTTTGTAATATTTCCCGAACTTTATAATAATTAACATTAATATTTTAATGTTATTAGCGAACGAAAAACCGTGTCGAATATTAGGAAGAGATAAAAAACATCTAAAAACATAAAAGTAATAATTTCTAATCTCACCATAATTTTTAAGTTAACCACGACGGATACGTGGGCGACCCGGGTTCAAATCCCCGTCCTGGACATACCTTTTCTTTTCAAATAAAAATATTTCAAAAGTAATAATTAGTTGCAATTTGAAGTAAGAAGAAGTTTTCTATCAAATAAACCGTCTTTTATCATTAATAAATACTAAGAATAAACAGGAGAATTATTCTGTGAACAATCGGTCACAGAATGGAATGAAGAACTTGCAAGGAAAAGCATGAAGATTAACATAGGTAAAAGTAAAATCTTACAGGTGAGTAGGACCCGAGACGGATTCATATTTCCCGCAGCGGTGAGGAGATGGGAGTTGTGTCGGATTACACTTACCTGGGAACTGTGATGCGAATTTCGGGGAAAGTGGGCAGTGAAATTTCGCACATGATCGGAAAGGCAAACGCTGTCTACTACCAAATATCTAACACAGTGGCAGGAAAGAGAGAGGTGGGACTAGAAGTAAAATGGATAATCTTCGAGACAGTTTGCCTTCCTGTTCTCCTGCATGGTTCAGAGAGTTGGGTGTAAGCTGGCCGACTCTGTAGTCGAATTATCTCTGCGGGAATGAAGTACCTGCGAATATTATCTGGAAAAACTAGAAGCGACTACATAAGAAATGACGTATTAAAGGAGAGCTCAATATGTGTTCAATCATGGAAACAATTCGAAAGAAGCAGCTAAATCGGGCACGTCTGTAGAATGGAAAGACTTAGGGACTCTCCCAAGACTGTGGAGTACCGTCCATCTGGTAGGAGACCAAGAGGACACCCCAGAACGATGTTTCTGGATCAGATAGAACGAATAGGGAAATCCAGGAGTAAAACATTGGATGGAATGAAAAAGCTCGCCATTAATCGGGAGGATTGGCAAGCCTGGTTAAATGCGCCCCCACGCTGAAAGGCACTAAGGGTGGAAGAAAAAGAATAAGACATTTAATGATTCCATTTCGATGCTTTAGTTTCTTCTTTTATTGAATTTGTGCAAGATCTAAAATAGACATATTGTAAAATACACAAGTTGTCCATCGATCCCTAAACACGGCCTATTTGGGTTTTTATATTACTAAACATAATAATAAAATAATATTTTTAATTCCTCTTCTATTCCACTAGATATTTAATAAATACATCCGATGCGCGGATTGCATATTTTTCGCATAAATCACTACCTGAAAACATTTTTATAAGCGCATTTATATTTTCCAGGGAAAAGTTTATATTTAATTATACATTGTTAAATATAAATATTATATATATTAAATATTTAATTAATTGGTATTTCGTCATTATATCAAAATTAATATAATCATTTCAAATTCTTTGTATCTCAGTATCTTTATATAAGCGTGAAATCGCAACAATCTCATTCACTGATAACTATTGTTTCCGGAAGCTTATAGTTGAGAGTACAAAAAAAAAAAAACATATCCTACACTTTAAGTACTTTATTGTTATATTTTTATAGACATTTAATCTATTCTGTTTTATATCAGCCCTGAAGTTACCGAAATATTACCACTTTTAAAGTGAAACACTTATTATTTTAAATCGAATCACAATCCCTCACTGTTTTTGATTAGATAAAATGTTTTTAATTTGACATTAACAATTACTATTAGCTATTTTTTCTTTATATTTAGTAATTCAAACAACTGTAATTTTTCATGTCATCCCATAAAATTGTTATTACACTGATTTCTCAATATCAGATTTTTTTTTCTAATGAAAATAAAGGAATTATTATTTTTATAATTATTACTAAAATAAAATCTTATGTTAAAAAACAAATAAGCCAGATAACTTTGATTCAGTTCTGTATAATAAATAACATTTGAATAAATGTAATACTAAAAAGATGAAAATATAAAACAGGACTACATAAAATCTTATAAATTATTACAAGTAAATTTAATTTTAAATAAGTTTCCAATATTTTAATAATATTTAAGATAAGATATTTTAATAATATTTTTAGTTTTAATTGTTCGAATATTATCACTGACAGAAATTATGTGTGGAAGAAATATTTTGAATTATCTATTTTCAGATATTCGGGGAATTCCTGAGTGTAACAGAATGATTGATAAGCCTTTAAAAATGATGAAAATTAAAATTTAACTTCAATAAATTATTTATTTATAGTATATTAAGTATTTTTTTTTTATATCTTTATTTCGAATTTCTAATGAATATTTTAAATTTGTAAATTGGGAAGAAATTAATACCTTGCTGACAAAACTTATCTTTATAAATGTTTACAGAAATTGAAAAGGTACTTAATTTTGGGGAATATTATAATTTCAGTTGATTGTTGCAAATTTAATAAATAGGTACGATGAAAAACTTATCCACACTTTAAATGTTTTCATTATTTATTATTATTTTATTTTTGTAGAAATTGAGTTGATTCTATTTGATTAATTTTTTTAGTTTTAAAGTATAGTCGAAATGGTACTAATATTTAAATATAACGTTAGTGAAAATGACCTTAAAAAATAATTATTAGGTAATAATAAATTATTATGTTTTTGTACCTTCATTAAGTAACAACTTTTTTTTCTCATTTTCGTACATTTTTTTTTTATTTAAATGGGAATTCCACTATTAACTAGTTTCAAAATTTATCTGTTAAAACTGCTTAAAGAAATTTAAAAGCTCCTTAACAATGAAAAATTGCAATGACTGTAACCTAGATTAAGTCAGTAAGATATGACTCCAGCCGATTGAAATAAATCGAATACTGTACAATGAAACCGATACAGTTTTATCTGTATTTTGCTCAACACAAACGACATCTATAAAAACGGTTTATCTATCGAAGTAAGACCAAATACAAAGAAGTCTGCAGAGAAAATAGTGAGCACAACAATAGTCACCTGTGAGATATAAGCTCTTGTACAACGCCTGGATATGGCTTGCTCGACCCGACTCGGCTAATGTTCCTGCCTTTATAATAATCATAAATTTACATATTGAGATAATAATAGTAATAACTTATTCTCAATTAAGTATTAATAGTCGGTGCTTTGGGAGGCAAGTAGTCAATTAACTGTTTATAGTTCAATTAAATATGTTTTGTCTTTTAATGTAGATAGTTTATACTAAGTCTTTCAGCAATGTTTAGCTTTTGTTATACCAGGTGATTTAGTTTCAAATAATACTTAATAATAATTCATTTCAATCCCTTCTTATTTGCTCGATTTATCGGAAAAGAAACTAATAAAACAAGTTTATTTTTCACATTTTTAAACAACTTTCATTCGTTTTATGGAGTATAGAACATAATGTATAAATGTATAATTTAAACATTGTATATATAAACTGATAATAAACATGTGAATCTGATGATAAACTTAACTTATTAAAAAAACATATTTGTTATCTTAAGTATTCATGATATTTTACTAAACTTAAAATCACTAATAATTTATAATATATAAAATTATTTAGGCCAGCTAGATCCGACAACCCACGTTTTGCGATTTTTTTATATGTTGAATTGTATTTTTTTTGGAGTTGTTTAAGTATATCAATAATTAATCTATATAATTCACTAATAAGTTTATTCAAAACCGGGTATCTGCATTAAACTACCGATACATTAAAAAATAAAATATAAAAATCTATCTCATGTATTGAAAAACCCATAAAAATATATATTTGACTACAATCCCAATCAAATATATAAATACAATCAAAATTTAGGAATAATAAGAACAAAATACAACGTTAGAATAATCAATTTATTCAGCTATTTAAACAGTGAAATAGTAATTCTTAAAACAAAAAGTTTGAAAATATTGTATAATGCCATTAAGTTTATATTTATGCCAGTTTTATGGACTTTCTGATTTTAGCAATTATTATTTATACTTTATATAAATGAAGTTGTATTTGTACCTATAAATACATCTAAAATAGGTACTGAATAATATCCAGAAATATTTGTTGACACATAAAAAACTAGTTTATAATTATAAAATGCTTATAAATTATTTCTTTATCATTTTTTACTTCCTTTTATGAATTTAGTTCCTTTATAAATTTTAGATTCTGTAAGAATAATGAAGGAATCAAATAATCTATAGTTCACAACCTCTATGTAAAATTTATATATTATTATTATTATATACTCTCATGCAATGCTTCAAATTACAATTTCATTTATATAGAATAACTTAGTAAATACAAACATTATAATTTATTTCTAAGCCGACCATAATATAGGCTCTAAGCTCCTATAAAACCTAACAACTAATAGTAGTATAGACTGATACATGTAATTAATAAAATGTATATATTATTTTAAGCGATCAACTCAGTTGTAGAGCCATGCCGGAATTTCTGGTTCAAATCCCACTGCGAGCAAGACTTTTATTTAGTCTGTTTGCAGCCGAAGATGGATCATATGGGATCTAGGACCCTCCTGGGACTCACCCAGCCTCTATAAAATGTTATAATAATAGGGTATCCAAAATAAGGGTGAATCTAGCGATTGAGCGTGATCTAGGACAAATTGCCTACCTCCTTGCAGAACCGTTGTCCATGAAACAGTACAGTCTCTACCATTTACTGAGCCCCAGACCCGTTTACGGGTTGTAGTGGTGCAGTTTTTTTTTTATGTATTATTTTACTTTTTGGCTCACAATAATATTGATGAAATAAAACATACAAAATAATATATCTTATTCCATTCCGATTATTAAGTTTGAACTTTCTTAGATATTTTAATTAAGTTTCATTATGAAATTATGAACAAAAAAATCCTATTCTATTCAACTACATTATAATATCTTCCGGCTACAATATAAAGACAACATCTATTTTAATTAGACATATAATAGGCTTTTTAAATTTTATGACTTTTTAACGATAGGTTTCATTTAACTACCCTGTTCATGAAAATAATGCATTATTTGCGTTTTATTTTCGACTGTAAATAATTCCATGATATTTTTATTTGTTTTTTTGCAGCCAACAAAAACTAAATATAAAAACGTTTAGAAGCATAAAAAATAGTAATTAAACTTTAATGGAAGGAGAAATGAATTTCTTGAATCATTAAAGAAATTCTTTACTAAAAGGCATTTATAATACTGATAAATGTTATATCTCAGTATAGTACAACTAATGTTATTTTAGCATTGTTAAATAAATATTAAATATATCTTAAAACCCAACAATTTACAATATTATCTGCGTAGAATTTCCAAGCTCCAAAAGAACTAAAGTGCACGGATGTTAAAAACTAACAAAATAATTTATTAGGGGGAATTCATACAAATTAATACAAAAAAGACACTTCTAGTTAGGTCTTCAAGTACTATTTTATCAAAAACTAATTTTTGCCTGGAAATTTACATTACTAACTAACCTTATGTAAAAATTAAAATCCTACAATTCTCTTTCAAACATGTAAAACTCCTTAAAAGATTTTTGTAACACTGTAACTATATTAACTTTTTTACTACACTAATTTTCGAATACCATATTACTACACCATTAATTTTAAAACATTTATAGAAACTAACTAAAACAGTAAGAGTATGGATGAAGTCAAGACAAAAATTTGAGCAATACGATACATTTTTTTTATTTTTTATTGTAACCTGGATGTATAGTATAATACTATACTACTGCCAATTTCTTATTATTAATTTTCCTGTCTCAGTAAAATTTAAAATTATCTCCGAATTAACATTATCGAAATCCGGAGATATTAGAGAAGTTAAAATCATTTATGAATATCTTTACAAAGACAGTTTCCGGAATAATCACTTAATCAATATTTGATGGATAAACTGATAATAAATAAAATAGAAATTATGCTTTATTCTGTTAATTACTGATGCTGAAAATCTGGCGTTTATTCTTAATGGAATATGTTAAACTCGAAGCTTCTATAAGCAAAAACCAAAAATATTTTTCGCACCGTTGTATTATTGCAGGCAAACTGTATCACAGATATGAACTTATTCGTTCCATGTATTCTGATTTACATCAAAATCAATTTTTTACCATCGTTTTAAATTCCTTATCCATTAGTATTGAAAAGAAGATGGTTCTGAGGCCTTGTAACATATATCTGCCCTATAGTTTATTTTCAAGATTCAACCATGTTTTGGCTCTTGCAGTCTGTGGGTCCGCCGTGCATTAACATTTTTTATTTTTTTGTGCACACCAAGACCATCTATTTTTAAAATTTGCTAACTCAACTCTTTTTCCCACGTTTCTCGAGCCTCGATTTCTGATTGAATTAATTCGTAGCAACTTTTTCTCTTCTTACTTTAATAAACAGACTTTAATAGTTACAATTTTTTTTTTATTAATAAATAGGATAAGTACTTCATACAGACACAAGTTAAAGTAAACAAAACATTAAGTGAATAATAACAGTTGTAGAACAAAAATATTAAACAGCATATATACACTATAATCTAAACATATAAACATTTGTCGCTCATATATCTGTGAAAGTAAATCTGATTATTAAATTTTATAGGTAATTATTTTACTATCCAATAAATTGGGTGGAGTTATTTTATTGAATCTTTAACCCTAAAGTCCGGGGTATTTGTTTTCAAAGGTTTCATTCTAAAACTCACTTCTACGCCGAGTTAATGTGTTTTTTTAAATTTTATTAACTAGCTAAGGAGAAAAAAAGTAGACTTGGCAGGGTAGGGTTTTCATTAATTGAGCTATTAGAATTACAGTGTAAATTTGATTTCATTCATAAAATTATAAGTTATGAAATTTTATATTTGTAAATTTTTTTTAAAAAAAATATTTGGAAACAGATGAAGCACATATTATTTTTTAAAAAGCCTTAATAATTAACAATGTTATTAGTATGAAAAATTTAGAAAAAAAGATTTATTAGATTGAATTAATAAATTGGGGCCATATATTTCATAAATTTTTTTATTTATTTAAAAATGAAACCTTTCCATCACATTAACATATTTAAGTAACTTCAAAAAGACCCATAGTGAGAAATATACTGAAACATTACGGCATACATTGTATATTAAATATATCATAAAAAAAAATGCAGAAAAAATATTCATTAAAGAATATATTATAATATTCTTTATCTTGAACCTTAAAAAATAAAGTGAGTTTTTTTTTAGTTTTACTTTAGTTGCTAGTTACAATCAGGAAATCCTGAATTGATTCATTATGGACTCAAGCAAGGTAAAGAATATTAAATATATCAACAAAAAAAATTCATTAAAGAACATTTATAAATATTCTTAAATGAATATTTTTTCGGCATTTTTTTTTATGATATATTTAATACATAATGTATGCAGTAATATGTTTCAGTATATTTCTAACTATGGGCCTTTTTAGAGCTGCATAAAGATGACTTAATGCGGACAAACATTGTAGTTTATGATAAATTAAAAATTTTGGTGAAATATTTGAGCCATATTAATTAATTTAAAATAAAAATATTTTCTTATTCTATTTGTTTTATTCGCACATCATTTTATTAAAATTAGGAGTGCTACTTTAATCGCTTATTAAGTCATTCATTCACGTGAGTAAATTAAAACCTTTTTCAAGTCATATATTATTTTTCTTTATTTTAAAAACGTTTCAACAATTCCATGTCATCTCAATTTACATTATTTTTAAGTCCTTTAATATTATTTAATTTTAAAAATATTCTCTAAAAATTTTTTTTTATAATTTTGTTTATAAAAAAACACGTTTCCGTTGATTGTCATATAATTTAAAACAAAGCTTAGAGCTATTGTGTACTCCATGGTCAATTAACAATTTTTTGAGTACACTATAACTCTAAGCTTTGTTTTAAATTATATGACAATCAGCCGGAAAGGTTGAAAATGTACAAAATTATAAAAAAAAATTTTTAGAGAATATTTTTAAAATTAAATAATATTAAAGGACTTAAAAATAATGTAAATTGAGAATGACATGGAATTGTTGAAACGTTTTTAAAATAAAGAAAAATAATATATGACTGGAAAAAGGTTTTAATTTACTCACGTGAATGAATGACTAAGAAAGATGTACTCCAGTTACAAAAACAAGATAATTAAAATAAAAAATCGCTTATTAAGTTAAAATTGTATAGAGTGCGAATCTTTTTGAAACATTTATGATCCCCAAAACATATAAATAATAATAGACATTAATTATTATTATAATAAATAATAGACATTATTTTTATAAGGGTATAGGAAAATCTCTGGGGGTGACTTTTGGATCTAACCTTAGATATCAAAGACTCCCCTACGAGTCCAATTTATTCCAGGTATTTGCCATTAAGACTGAATTTCCGGATTGTCAACGGAGTGAGATCAGAAATAGAACGAGGTTGTATCTCTACTTATTAAGTCTTCATATGGACTTTATAACATTTTGGAACATGGCTGCTTCGCCTTATTAAATAAATATTAAAAATAATTTCTAAAATAAAATAAAATAAATAGCCTAATTAATTATTTTCCTACAAGTAATTTTTATATTTGCTGAAACAGAAATGTTATTGAAAAAAAAACATAGATAATTATAGTCCCCCTACGTTTCTCTCACGTTTTAGATACCTATAAATTAATTCCAATATAAGGAAGAAATAGTTGGGGTTGCAGTCAATAAAAACACCTTAATAAGTGTAACTTATTTATTGTGTGCCGACGTTTACCTCCTCATTTTTCTTTCCCTTTATATGATGCTGTTTGTTTCTCTCTCTTAGCCCTGAAGTGGCCTACATCGTAGGCCGAAACGTCGGCACACAATAAATAAGTTACACTTATTAAGGTGTTTTTATTGACTGCACCCCCAACTATTTCTTCCTTATATTAGAAGTTACAGTCAACCAATTCTTCTCTAACATAAATTAATTCCGAACTTAGGCCATACATTTGTTTACTATCTTTGTTGTCCGTTCGAAATAACAGTAAATTTCCCACTATACAGCATAATTTGATATCTTTCCCTCGTTTTTATGTAATAAAGAAAATGTAGAAATAATAACAAATATCTGTTACATAGGTCATTCATTTGCAGCCGATTATTCAACAATTTTTTTATATCTTTATATGAATTTTCTAAGATTTTCATTGGTATTTCTTGTAATATATAATAAATAGAATGCATGTATAATAATTATCGATACTTAGTGTTGAGAAAAAACAATTATTTTCGTTTTAGTGCAAATATTTAACTAAACATTATCATGATACTGCATACTTATAGCTACTCAAATGTTATGTATTTTAACAAATAATATATTGATTTAAATATTTTACCTGTGCTTTAAATGAATGAAAAAAATATTTTGGCTCAAAAATAATTTTACACAAAAACACCAGTAAATAAAAATAAATCCTTATGTTATCTGTAATTTCAATAGTTCGGGGAAATGAAATGAGAAAAATAAATAAAAAAATTGAGTTTAATCATGACGAGTGTGATGAGTTCAAAATACGGAAATGGTGAAAAAGTGTTTCAAATGTTGAAACAAATAATTATCATAATTTAGAGTGATTGTGTTATTTAATTTTGTTTTATTTTTTGTTCATATCATATACATTTGAATTTATTTTCATTTTTTAATTTTGAATTAACAACAGATAAAATTAGAAATTTATTATCTATACATAATTATATTAATATATTGCTATCACATTTAATATGATGTTCAACAAACATTTGAAATAATGAAGAAATTTTAAACAGACTTATGTATGTTTAATATAGAAAATATTAAATAAAACCTACCCTAGTAAATCTTCAATAAATTTATTAAATATGTTTAAAAAATCAGTGTGAATGCTATTAAGTCACACATGTATTTTTTAGGATGAAAATACAATGATCGCTTAGGATTTTGCCGCATGATTTTCGATAAAGCTCTTTGCAACCCTTAAATTCCAAAAGACGTCGCGGGAAAGCAAGCTATTTTTAAACGAAGAATAGAAATAAAATGATCGTAATAAAGTGAACACTATGAATCAGCAATCGGTGTTTATTGTGATGAGTATATCTGCTGTCCTTACTATTGCCGGCGAGGTAAACAATAACATGGCGTTCCAATTCCTTATAATAATTGTTTCTCATTTTGGTTTTTAAGATAAAAATGTTATAATGAAATAAAACTATATAAAAAAGCGTAACTGAAATTAGTTTATTAATAGAACCATTTGATGGACACCTTACAGTCGATAGTAGTTATACATATCCAGAAGAAAAATCAAACACATTTATGATATTATATGAGGATGGAATTAAAACTCAAAAATTGTCAATCTTATTTTATTTAAATATTATTTTTATTTGAGAAAAGAAACAGAAATGTGTATTTTTTAGCACATATAAAACTATCAGAGCGGATGGGTTTTATAAAGTTTTTCCTCATCGTTTGTTATTTATTTCTTTAATAGATCTGTTTAACTAGGTTAAGATTATATATATATATATATATATATATATATATATATATATATATATATATATATATAAAGATAAAATCGAAATTTGTTAGAACATATTTTTTAATTTATTGTGTATAATTTCATTTTCACGAACAATTTATTTAATATTTGTACCGTAGATATTTTCATATCATACATACATTATAATAATTTAAACTTGTACAAAGTAATCCAACACAAAATTTGTCATTGATTTGGAATATAGATACCAGTTTTATGAATATAGATACATAGATATGGATATATATATAATTTTAAATATAATTGAATTATTTATATTTTGGTAAAATAAACAAGTTTTATAAAAAAAGATGCGTACAGTATTTTAAGAAGTTATTAAATATAATTACAAGAGGAAAAATAAACGTCATAAAGATATAAAAGGGTCTAGAATTAATTTTTAAAAATACACATGGCGTTAAAGTAGAATCATATTATAATGGCAGTTGAATTAGTTTTCCCAATTTTTTTTTTTGGTCTTTAGTAGGGTGCTCAACTATTAAAACTAATATCTAATATTGTTTATAAAATAATGACAACGACATTATCATTAATAATATAAAATATAACAGGATATAAAAATAGATAGAATAAACAAAAGGAGAACAGAAAGCGGAGAACACTGATCTCGGTTAAGTCGGAAAGCGTGGAGCCAAGCCGGGTAGCCTAGGCCAACCAGTGCGCTAGTAAACGTGTGCATCGCTCGGTGCATCCATAGGCCGCATTAACTTAGTTTTATTATATATCATGTATAATAAAACGATAAATATATTATTGATTCGAAATTTGTATGGGTGATGGATAAATGAACATTAAAAATAAAAACAAAAAAACTGTTATTCTTACTGAAACACAAGTAATGGTACATAATAAACAGAATTGATTAGATAATAAATAGTTTTATAGAAATATTTTATCCGCTATTAAATATTAATATTGAAATAATCCGATAAAATTATAAAAATTATATTTACATATTCTGAAGAAATTTTCATATTTAAAAAATAGAATGGTTTTAGAATTTTCCATCATATTTTTTATTTAATTTTGTTAATAAGTTAATTCATCAAAATGATTGTTTTATTTTTCTTATAAGCAATATAAAACAATCAAATCCTGAAAACGTAAAAAAAAAAAGAAGTGCATCTCGAAACATTATAACACGTTTATCTAATCTTAATAATATTACCTAAGAAATATTTGTTTTATTTCCTATATGACAGTAAAAGATTATAATTTTATTTACCTTATTACCACAACTTTATAATTTATCAAACCATATTAAATTATAAAAAATTAAAATTAAAATTCGAAGTAGTTTAGACAATGAAAACTAAGCCGATTTACAAAATATAAACAAATATTTATAGTTGTATATTCAGAATTAAGTTAAAAATTTCGAAGTAATGTCTACCGAAATAAAAAGTATTTAAATTATGATAAAATGTATCGATAGATTTTTTTCTGAAGGTAGTTTTGTTTGATATTGAGACGAGTCTATGTAACATACAATTTTTTTTTGCAGTTATGTAGTCAGAGTTACGAGTTGAAAATTGTTGTAGTATGATTTATCGAAATAAAAGGAATTTAAATTACGATCAAATACATAAATAGATTTTTTGGTTTTATTTATATTTTTTTGTTGCTGAGACGAGGCCATAAAAAAAAAAAAAAAAAATCAAACAGATTCGAAGTGATAAGAATTGTAAATAACATATAATTATTTACCGTAGTATTGTGGGGCTGGATAAAATCCAAGGGCGCTAGTGCCATATAAAGTTGAGGAGTACACTTTGACTGTCTGTGTCGATGTGGGATGTGCGATGAGAGTAGCGGACACAAGCACGCACGGTCCTAAGGCAGCTGTAGGCGACACTAAGCGCACTCGTTGCAAATGTGCATCGGACTGCATCCGCCGGCGGGGAGGGGGGGTAGGTCCCGCCCCCACTCCACCCCACTCCTCCCCCCTCCCTGCACCGCTGCATTCCCCCTCCCCTCCCCCCTCTCAAGCGCTCTCTCTCTCGCTCTCCCCCACCACTACTTCCTGCCGGCCTCCCCCTCCCTACTCGCTTGCATATTCCCTCGGTGCATCTTCCGGCTAGTTTTCCCACTTAGTTCTAACAAGGCGAGGCTTCTACTGGAGTGCCTAATTATTCCTCATAGCTATTGTAATTTATTTTTCTTTATAACAATTCAATTTTTAATAAAAATAACTTATAGATAATTGCCTAGTTAATATAAATATTATTAAATTGATAGCCTTATTGATAACCTTGAAGAGTTTACAAGATGAAAGCAACCTCACTAAAGATGTTGATAACAAGTCTATATTCATTAAAACTAACCTTAGACACTATTCAACCATTATCCACCCAGGGGTACTGTATGCAGCAGAATGTTTGATCCTGAACTAGAAAAAGTAGAAATCTTTGGTCCAGAAATCACGAAGAGAAAGATATTGAGAACAATTTAGGGGCCGATTCGATAAGGGGACTATTACAGACTACGCCACAACCAGGAACTCTTCACGCACATAGAAAAACATATAGATGCAATGAAAAACCAGAATTCTAGAGGAACCTACAAAGAATGGACTCGAGCAGAATAACAAAAAGGGTATACACTTATCTTGAATAGCCAAAAAATAGCCAACATGTGGATTGAGGAGACTGAAAAGATATCGAAGAGCTCAAGATCTCTCCGGGTGGGATGAAGGGAGTTCTTCACTTAGGCTGGAACTTGAGAATACTCCAGGTTTTCTAGAAAGACGAGCGCAGTTTAGACACTGGATAGAAAGCAAAAACTCGAGAAAGGAATGAAAGAGATATAATTTATTTAATCTCTTAAGAGCCGGGGATGGACCCTTGGTGTTTGTAGCTTCTTGAGATGACCCATTCTATGTACAGTGGGTACCCTTGATTGGGGAAAATACTTGGCGGTTTAGAGTTATATCGTAGAAATCATCTCCATTGCACAACCATTGTCCTAGAAACAGTACAGTACAGTCTCTACTGCGTACTGAACCCAAGATTCTTCATGGCTTGTAGTGGTATTTTTTTTAAAACATTGTATTTTTTATAATATAAGAACATACTAACTTTTATAGCATTCTATAACGTTTGATTTTTTTATAACATTCTAATCGTTTTTGATTATTCAATATTAGCAGTACACTGTTATTAGAACAACGAAAACGACTCCCAGTTCAAAAAACATTAAAATTTTAATCTAATAATGTATTTATTAAAATTTGATTGTTATTAATTCCGAGAAGTCAGAAATGAATTAGACACTCCTCCGAATTCGAAGGAAATTCGTGATTACTAGTAAATTAAAATAAACGTTTTCCAATGAACCTACGAGGTAAACAAAATACAAATATATAAAATAAATTAGGTATAAAAGAAGAGTTTGTCACCTGATTCATGATTGCCCACAGTGCTTTAATTTTTAGATCATGTTAAGGGACCAGAAATTACTTCAACCAAACAGATCCAATTGAATAAGCAATAATACACTAACACTAATGTAAAGTGCAAATAATGCACATCATGCATATTGCACAACCATAAAATACAATGAATACAATGATTAAATCATTGAGTGCAAATGATGAAGAGGTTAATAAGACATTCAGATTTTCAAGCGATATTCAGGTATCAAATTTGATATAACTCGGCACATTATGCCCCCACTTATGATATTCAGTCCAAATATTTAATTAATCATCAGTCTCAATTAAGCCTTGAGGGAGTCAGCAGCATGCCTGGCGAAACGTTCAGCTGAAAATTGGTTGGTCTGAACCAGAAGAAACAACTCAAGTTTTTTGTTCTTATCACATTAGCGATCTTATTGTTGCCGCTAGATGCCACTACTGCCACTATAATAATATAACTAATTGCAAATAAACAGTATTGCGTTTTTGTTTGTCATTTTAGCGTACCTTTTATTCATAAAAATAACTGTTTTTGCACTTTCTTTGTTGTGTTTTTTGGCATTATTGACCCTTACTTCTGTAATCCCGCAATAATAACTTTGAAAAATCCTTAAAAATAGAAAAATCCTTAAAAAAATTTAGAAGTAAAATCCTTCAAAGTTTTATTTATTTTTTAAATTGTTACTTACAATTTTTTAAAATTTCTTTTAAGCAATGGGGGGGAGGGTTACATCCCCAATAACCCCCCTCGTTACGCCTATGAGTATGTCTAAAATAAACGCTGTAAATTCAGTGTAGCATAGAGTTAATTAAAACGTACTAAAAAAAAAGATCATATTATTCTTTTCTTATGAAAATAAAGTGCTGCTAATAGTTAAATAATTAGACAGTTGCAACTATTTTTTTCGAATTAGTAATTAAGTAAAAAATAACTAGTTATTAAAAGTTAGGAAAAGTAGTTTTGCATTTATAACTAGTTATTATTGAAATCTAATATTGAATTGCTGTTGTTAGTAGTTTTGACTATATTTCGCCTAGGTTTGGATTCAATGTGATTTGATTAAATTAATAGTTGGTGTTAGTTGTTCAAACAAAGTAAATTAATAACACATTTGTTGTAACATAATATGTTATGCGTCATTCTTTAAAGTGGTACTTACAAATTTTTATAAAATTTCCGATAATATTAAATAATATCGAAAATATTCCAATGAGTATCGGTTTTTCTTTCTCATATCTGAAATAATCTAAACTTTTACACCATTTGCTCGTTTTGTCTTTCACTTAAGTGGCATCTTACATTCCACAACCTACCTCAAGTTTTTACTCGAATAATATAATACTTGCATTGACAAGTTTCTAGCCTAGTTCCCGAATAGATTCCATGATAACTGTGGGCGTGGAACAAAAAATAAAAGGGTGGATAACAAAAAAAAACAACAACTAGACCGCAACCTTGATCCTTTACTCTCGACTACGCCTAAAAAGAAAATGGCTCCTGACCATATGTGGCTCAACAGCCATTTGGCCCAACACAATTAATGGCTTCTCAACGGGCAAGAGTATAATAAAATCGATATGCGGTTAACATGCTATTATGTTTGTACAAAGTCTCTGACTTTTCCATTTGATGAATGTCCATTTCATCAATGTCTCTTGTAAAAAAAAAAAAAAAAAGAACAGAAGTTATTCAATAATTTTACATTCATAAAATATTTTTTTAATCTGGTTAAACTAATAAAAAAAATAAAATAAAATAAACAGCTATTAAAGAAAAGGGTGCGCGATCATCTAATGAAGCCAAACAGGTTGCTCAAACGTTACTGATATTGTTTTTATTACTTTTATGATTATTCTCAATAATAAAATTGCATGTACACATGCGTGTATAACAGCCTGTAAAATGTAAGAAATAAATTTTAATAAAGGAGAGCTTTATTAAACTTATATTGATTGTTAAGAATGACTTTTTTATGATTAATCGCATTTTTTATTTATTTGATAATGTTTATTTTCATTTTTGACACACTAAGGATAAAACTGTAGTTTCTCTTTGTTTCATGAAAAAATAATTTGTTTATCTGTACATATATAATATTTGTTCCTAATTTATAATTAATATTGATTTCCATTTTTTAAATTTATTATTATTATAATTTAACTCATTATTTATTTTGATTTATTATGTTAAATTGTAAAAAGCTTATAGGATTTTTTTTAAATATAGAATATATAGCGCAAAAATCAAAGCATAAGCATTAATCTTTTGTTTTTTAGTTCTGTTTCTTAAATATTTATAATAAAATCCTGGCATCAGTATATTACAAAGTTATAATTATTAGACAATGATATTTTTTTTTCACAAATTATTTATTAATAAAAATTAGTTAATTTTCCTTTTTTTATAATTACTCTTGACTCATTTAAAAAAGACTATCATAAGTTACCTCATAGTGAATATTCCTATATAAGAATTATTTACTAATTTTTTATTTATTTTACTTATCAAGGCACTAAGGCCCATATTTCTTACAAGTAAAGAAATCATTATTATTGTTATTAGTAAATTATACTTCATCATTTTAAAAATAACTGAATCACCAATAAAAAATAAATAAGTGTAAACATTTATTTTTTAATATTGATTAAAAATCACATTAGGCTGAAAATATTTCAGGTTTTCACTTAAAGAATGATTAAGTTTCCAGCAAAGCTTAATAGTACAGCTAAATAGTCAACATTTGTATTTATTTTATCGAATGATGCAAATATGTTTGACTTATATGATTGGACACACCAGGTATTATCATGAGATAATTTATTATTCCTTTGCATTTTTATATAAAAAACTTCTAACGTAATAAAGTCTAACTCATATTCTTAGAGTATTTTGGGCAAATTCCAAAGTTTTTACACTTAATTAGTACTAATTATGATATTCTTATTAGTAATCGGGTTATCTGGAAATAAATAAAACAGAAGCTTTTTAAGATTCGTACAAGTTTCTCTAATATACCCTTCAAATCAATTCCGCATTAATATTTTTTAACCCGGAAAAGTGTATTGTATCTTTCACTCACACAGCATACGTTAATGTTTATACTCTTATTGCAACAACAAAAATAAAACTCCGACCATCTTTGTAAAATATTCGGGTTCAAAGTAAGCATGAGTAAAGGATCCTAAATGTAAGAAAAGTGTAGGCACTTATAACCATTTTTACTTTATCTGGGCTTGTACATTCCGAAATGTGACGCTGTATAAAGTAATCTAAACTGTATTTTATTTAACAATAAATAAAATCATTCTTTGCAGAAAGTCTTTCCACAGTTTCATATATTAGGTCTTACCGAAATCATGTGGGAGAGTCTTTTTAATTAATTGGGAACTTAAAGCTTTTTTCTACTAAGGGTTGAATAGCCTGAAACAGCAAGACGTTTCTTGTCGTTTCAGCTTGGTATATATCTTTTGAATAATACACAAATCGATTTATATGACATTTTTCACATCGCTCCACTTCCATAAATCTTTTTTCGGAAACCTTTCTCTCCAAAAAATATTTTGGAATTCCAAATAAAAACTAGTATTGTATTTGCTGAAATCAGTAAAATCTAAATTTAAATAGTTTTATTCAAATTTTTCCTTTTTAACTGTTACATAACTAAAAAATTATTCTATTCAATTAATACTTCAGACATTCAATTCAACAGCTTAAGGAGATAACTTAGTAAATAAAGATATCCTAAATTATATATTTTATAGCAATATAAGTTAGGGTATTGTCAAAAAGACCAATACTTGTGTTTTTACAAACCATGTTAAAAATAAGTAAAAAAATATTAATCCGAATGGGAATATATATATTTTTTAAATATAAATACAATTTTATTATTTTCAAAAATCAAAAACTTTATTCCCATTATCTCTACAGTTCTCCAGTCTTCTTTTCTCCTCATTTTATGTCTCTACTTATTCTTCTGTAAATATATTTGCTTACAATTATCACTATATCTGAATAATTTATATTCCAATGCGTATTGTACATAATACCAGAATCTACGGTATAACTTTATACTTTATTTTTATATTTCATTAGATCTATTTTTATTTATTTTATTTTATTTTATTTTATTTAGAATATTCATAATACATAGACATTATTCACATTTATAATTTTTATTTATTCCCAAAATGTTTGTTTTTTTTAATATTATTCTTACTACATGTAATCTAAAGCGGTTTTTAACCTTGATGAAGTCTAACATCTTATGCCTAACCGTAAATCGAAACTATAAGAAGTTAATATTGATATGTTTGTTTTATCCCTTCTCTTCTCAACTAATTACTGATTAAATTAATGTATTTTATTATGAGTTAACTTCTTATTAGTTTACTTTTGATGAAAAAAATTATAAACACATCTCAAAGGTGGAGCTTATACACACGGTCAGTTTGATGTGTCAGGTAGGTGTGTTCACATCAAACTGGCACACTAAGCTGACCGTATGTGAACTCAATTTATATGACCTCACATCAAAAAAGTGGACTGATGGACTGATGAAAATTCATCATTTCGGCGTGACACACCGAACTGACGACAGTCCGAAGTGAGCGTTTGTACCGTCACATTAGTTATCTGAGCATGCGTACAGGTGTTATTTGGATAGACATCACCCTTTCAATCGCTTTTCCGTACCACGTTTGTATTCCTTCGTTTTGTGTGTTTGTTATTACTGAGTAATAATATGGTTAGTTGGGGCAAAGATTTTCTTTTAGAATTTATAGAACTGTTCAGAGGGGATGAATGTTTGTCGAAAGTAACTTCAAAGGACTATCATAACAAACAAAAACGAGAGAAATCATATAACATTCTTGTTAAAAAGGTTAAAGGGATCGATCACGTCTCAAACGAATTGTTAATAACAAGGAAAATCAACAGTTTAAGAAGTGCCTTTCTGAAGGAATAAAAAAAAATAGGGAGGTTGGTGAACGGTATAGGTGCAACGGATGCACCCCGACCAACTGGGACCTTGGAGCTTCCTTTACACTTTAGAGCTTCCAAGGGGTAGCACATTGAACTGACACACCGAAGTGGGCCTGTGGATGCGAATTTTGCGTTCAGTTAGAAATGAACAGATCGAACTGACCGTGTGTAGCGGCCTTAAGAAATTCCCGAAAAAATCATTCTGCGGTTTCACCAACGGAAAATACATAAATAGATAAATAGAAGATTGTCACTCTTATTTGTTTACTGCAGGCAAATTTCTGCAAATGAGATGCTTCCCAACATGCGACCGACTACATATTTAATGAATCACCGATAACGCTCTTAATGATTTAAAAACTTTAATATGCGTGTTTGAAATAAAACTTTTAATTCCGAAACCTCATATTTAAAAGTTCATTTTCGTAATCGTTTTACAAATAGAAATATAAAAACCTGTACCGCTACGACACATGAAGGCTCTTGGGTCGAGTAAAATGTAGAGACTGTGCTGTTCATAGGGCAAAGTTTGTGCAGGGAGGCGGTTTGTCCGAAATCACGCTCAAACGACAGGTTTTTCACCACAATACCTACCCACTTTGTAGAGGCACCCCTGAGCTAGGCCGTAGAGGAACCATCTCTGGGTGTTAACGGATAAAATAAATTATCTACCACAGCCAAATTTGATCCTGGGACCTTCGGAATGGCAACTCAACGCTCTACCTTTGAGCTAATGTAGTTTTTCAAAACTTATATTGTAAAATATTATTCAATACTATAATATAAAAAATATGATAAATAAAGCATATATAAACAAATAGGAAATTTGATAAAATCGTTTCCATCCAATCCCGTCGATCGATATGACATAGACCTGTTTCGGTTTTATTTTTTTATTGATTTATCCCGAAATATATTTAATATTTCCATTGATATAAATAGATAAGGGATATTGATAGCTGACAAAAAAGGAATACATTAGAAAAGTCTGATAAAAATAAGAAAACCCGACAGGGATGAGTCTACGAGAATTCAAAGACTCTTTCACCTTTTCCATAGAACCCATGTACTGAAATAGAAAGATCTGGCTTTAGGTATTATGTATGTATATATACATATATTTAACGTGCTATCGATAAGCATTAAATATAAAAATACTCGCCAGGTATATACAAATATTTATTGTAAATTGAGAAATTTAAGAAACCAGTGGAAAATATTTATTAAATGCCTTAGCTTTTCGGTAAATATTCAATAGATTCTTCTTAATCACAAAGATTAATTAAGTATTATAGATGACAGTACTACAAGCCCAATTAATAATAATTAATAAATGAAAGAAAGAATTGCAATAAATGAGTACAGTTTTTTTAATTATTTATATTCTTTACATTTATAATACAAAATATTATTTAAAAATTTGTTGCTGTATAGTAATCACATACATCATAATCATATATATATTGATATATTTGAATTTGACATACTGCTTGTATAAACATTATCAACATGAATCTTAGCTAATTTTCATGGAATTAAGCTGGGATGTTTAATGTGATGTTTAATTTCGTATGTGAAAATTTATAATCTTTTAAAAATTATTATTGTTTGAAATACGGATGTTCCCGATTATTTCTTTTCATGTAAAGTTATTATAAATGGTCTTGTCCAAGAAGAAACAAAGGGATCATTTTTTTTTTTTAAGAATGCCTCACTTTTTATGTGTCGGCTTTTTTTACTCTTTTGATTTTTTGTATTTCTTATATTGTTACGATTGTTATAATGTATTTTATTCTTTTTATCTTCCAATTAAGGTTGCATTGAAAGATTAAACTTTAATATTTATTATTTAGTATAAGGGGCGGGATACTTCTAGGTGGTGATACGAAACATATGATAACGACAAGTATGATAACAATGCCAGATAAAAAGTATAAGGTGGTTACTGTATATAATTTTCATATATATCTATGTACATACAGCCCCTTGTTCTAACATTTTTTTTATTCTCAATCATCACGTGAACCATTTTCTTTATGAATGATTGCGATTATTTCCAACTTTAGCTAACAAATGACTTCTCGTCCGTTTAGAAATCCTAACCAATCATTCACTGCCAATCCGAACTTTAAAACACTTGAATAATGAGGTATCACATTCATAACTATACGTTTATTGGAAATGGCACGTTTGTAACCATCCATTCTGAATTTTCAAGAATCCAACAGAACCTAATATATATCATTTTGTTCCATGAATATAAAAAATAAATAAATGATAAAACTGTATATAATTGTCAATCATAAAAGGGTTATTTGAGCATAAATATTTGAGTGAGCAGGCAAGTTCTAACCCTGAACTATAGCCCGGTGAACACCTATGCGATGAGATGTCATGGCCAATAATAAACAATTGGCCTTGTACCAAACCAGGATTTTGAATTTTTTATTGAAACATATAAACATGTTGTGGTATTGAGTATTGAATGTGGAATATACTCTGTAAAATAAATAATAGTGAGGGCATTTTTTAAATATAAAAATTTCTTTGATTATCGAAGTTAATCAAAAGATGATGTATAGCAAATATATGGTATAAATCAAAATTGGATCAATTTATACTTGAAAAAAAAATTGAATGTGCCCTAGATTCCAACAAAAGTTGTGAAAATGTGTTTAAGATACATTTTCACTTACAGTAAAATATATTAGTGTCATTAGATATAAAATATTGGATATATGAAGAAAATAGACTCTTTCCTAATGTCAAAAGATTTTTAAATACTATCTCCAAAGTTTTAAAATTGTTGTTCAATCTAAATCGGCACCTCTTCTTACTCTACCTTCTCTTTGTACCAGAAGCAGAGCCCTCTGTCACTTCCTGCACAAAATGGCCAAGTAATACGCTAGTAGTAAAGTTCAGTGGACAAGGAACAGCTAGGATAGGTGGCATGTGCTCTAGACAGCACCTAAGCATGGAGTAGACACTTACGCGCCAACAGGGTAGGATAGAACCCGCAAGCACAGAGAAGACGAGCCATTCACAGATGTACAATAAACAGTAACTAATACTCATGTAAGAATATTTGTTTAATTATATAATTATTATACCATCCATACTATGATGTATTCTATTTTCATCATCACTCAGAATCAAATTATACAGTACACTCAAACCGTAGAGAGGAGATCATATCCCAATTAGGGAAGCTATCTTCCAACATAAATAGTCATATTAAAAAAAAAATACCTTAATACCTTAACAAAATACCTTGAAATTATATTTTATATACACTTGCACTTTCATAGCTATTACGAACAATACAGTTATTCCTTTTCTGTGTTTTCTTAAATAAAATTATTACTTCATAACGCTATTATTTAATATTGTCAATTAATTCAAAATGAAATGCCTTTCAAGAATTTTGTTTTTGTTTTTATGATATTGAGACGTTACATCAACCTATAATCAATGCTTCTTAATACCAATTGAGGTGTTTTTTTCTCATTTAATTTTCTGAGAGATGAGAGCATAATTTAAAAGTGTTGAAAACTTGTGCCAACGTTTCGACCGAACTTTAGGCCTTCATCAGGGGAGAGGAAATTGAATCCAACTTCAACTTGACAACTGTTGTAGTGGAATATGATTTTAATTATTTTTTTATAGATTAAAAAAAATTAATGAATTATATAATACGAAATGGGTGTTGTTAGAAGGTAAGGAAAGAGAGGGAAGGTGGCGCTGCCTCGCGGCGGGTTGATGAACCTCTTAGTCGGTCAGTAATTCCACGGCCACTCTCACACTCACCCTGGCCTTACTCAATATATATCCTTCTTATACAATTATATTTTTTAAATTTTAAATATATTAATATATTAAAAAATCTTACAAAAAATATGACAATAATATTGAGAATACATTTTTGGTGGATGGTTAAAGAACTATTTTATGGAAGTGAAAATTACGTAAAAATATGTAAAAAAAAATTAAAAATGTATTGAATTAATTCAAAATGTAATATAATATATGTATAATGAACAAAACTAATTTTTAATTAATATGTCGCTCTTTCAAAAAAAAAACATCATAACTCAAAAACCCTAGTTTTTCAATAGAGGTATTTCAAAGCTCCATCTGCCCTAAATAAAATAAAATTTTGATATTGGTAAAGCAAAGTATTTATATTGTAATTATGGTATCGAAATTCGTTTATAAATCATTAGAAAATTTTTAAAAGTTGGAAACTTTCTGGATTTTAACTTATGCCAATATTCCCATAACACTTTATGCTCAAAATGATACAACTCGAAATACGACTTTATTAAAAAAATAATACATGTCCGAAATAGAATACCAGAAATGTCATCCCGAATTAAAAGCTTCAACCATTATTATCCCAATTTTGTAGTTGTGTCGTTGTTCTTTTGAAGTTGGGGTGTAATAAATATCGTATGAAAATGCCAATAAATGTGATACCAATAAAATTATATAGTGAGTGCACTTTGACACAAATCCATTATCTCTAAAGCACTCAAATAAACATTTTTAATTATAGCATTAAATTAATTGGTTTACTTATAATAATTATTAATAATAATTCTAGTTTATAGTGACTACCTAATTGAAGTTTACATAAAAGAATAACGTTAGTATTTTTGTTCAATATATTTTTGAATTTATCTATAATCCTAAGGAAACCATACTTTTATCTTTGACTGTTATCATTATGATTTTTTTTTTTTTAATGGAATAATTTTTCATGGTCAGATAAAAAGTATAAATACCTGCTTTCAGTATTTAATACTTCTTTAAAAAAAATAATAACTTTTTTTGTTTGCTATAAGTTATTGAAGCTGTTATTTTTACTTTCTTGTCTTAAAGATCAACTTCTACCCAAAATACTACCCTTTTCTTGTGGTGTTCCTCAAGGTTGATTCATGACATCCACTCTCTTTACTTTTGATATTAACGTTCTTTGCGTCCCCATCCGTCATTCCTAAAACCAAAAATATTCTGACGAATATTCCTGTCGTTCTCACCTTCCGACCAATAGCAAGCCAAAATATTGTACCTTAATCGTTAATAATCTCTGCTTTAATTAATAAGCAGAAATTCTAAATAAGTAATGATAAAGACGATATTCTTATGTTCCAATATCTTGAATAAGAATTTCATGAAATTTAATACAACCTAAATTAGTTTTTGGGAGCTGGGTAGCTTAGTTAGTCGAGTGAGTCATGAGTTACTGGTTTATTAGTTCCGAATTCAGGACCATCAGTAGCAATATTTATTTCTTGTATCGACCTTTGACATCAATGAACCCTCTTGGGAATCGCAATCCTCTATTAAACAGGTACCCTTAATTGAGAAAAAACCTGTCGGTTAAGCGAGATCTCGGGGAATTTACATCCCTGCAATATCGTTGGCTTAGAATTAGAAATGACGAGTTGAACCCATGAATATGGTTATAAAGGTGCAACAATGTTTTTTAACAGAACTTGTTCGAATGCTTGTGATTTATACGATATTTGAACTATTTAAATTTAAATTGTTGTTGTTTATTTTTGTTTAATTGTAATGCCTAAATTCATGTTCAAAAGCATTTGTTAAAAAAAAGTAATACATTATAGTTTTATATAATCTCTTAAATAAAAGATCTTATCGATTTAAATAAGTCAAATTATAATGATTGCTATAGAGGAGACGACAATTAAGATATTAATAAGGACGCATCACAATGGAAGGAAGACTGACGCAGATCCACAACGAACAATACGTTCATGGAATATTTTTAAACAGTTATGAGACAATAAATTAGGGATTCTCGGACTTGCTATCTCTGCAACGAAAAGATATTCAATAAATGACCTCTCCATTCGAGAATATATAGCTCCAATATCTCCCCATATTATTCCTTTTTTTTTCACAGCTGCATTGTCAGGACTCAATGTCACTGCTCAGCATGTCTTACAGAATCGTTCTTCTTTTTCCAGATCTGTTATATATATATTGTCCAAGAAGAATACAATAATAGAACGGCTTCAGTAACAAGTAGCTAACTGCTTCAATACTGCAGTTAACGATAACAAATAATTATGAATTTGACAAGTATCTATCATATTTACAATTATTTATGAATATTTAATGATAAGAAAAAAAAATTAACTAAAATAAGACTAATATACTCTTCTCAGAAAATTATGAATAACTACCAATAATCAAGAACTAATTAATATTAATTAATTAACTACTTACCCGGTACAACTGGGTTAAGGGTAGTGGGAAAAATATAGGGATAAATAAAATAGATGGAATAAATATACTTGCGAATAGAGAAAGAAATAGATAGAGACAGAGAAAGAGAGAGTGCAGGGAGAGAGAGAAATTGTTAATTAATGTATTTTAATATATCCAATCATAATAATGATCGAAAATATATTGTCAACGATCATAAAAAATATTTTTTTTTTATACTATAATCTGCTGAGACATTTACGTAAAATTCCTCTTCCGGCTTGTCTCATTTTAAAAATAAAATTTAGTATGATATTTTTAATTGTTTTTAAATTTTATTTATTGATATTTACAACTTTATTACAATAACACAACAAGTAAATAGGCTAAGTGATACATAATGACAACTAGAGAAACTACCCAATGGTAGAACTCAAATCACAAGTTCAACTAAGAAGGTCACGTGGCCATCTTCTTTTCAGACGCCTCGGAGGATTATCGGGAATTGAAGAGGAAGCTAGGTTTGAAACTGGAGGGCTTGAGTGGGAATGAAGTTTGTCATGAAAGGATAGGGTTCGGGCCAAATCAGCAACAAATGGGACACAAGTATAATTTAAATTAATAGATACAGAATTCGAGAAGTTTTGCTATGAGTTGACTGGCCAAAATAGGCTCAAGAATGATCAAAATCTATTGAAAGGGAAAAGAGTCCAATTGGAAAGTGATCGTTTTAAACTGCAACAACGTTCGCAATTGATTATGTGAAAAATATCGGGTTGTATTATATTCACAATTTAAGAATTTTATAAGTATCAGTATTGAAAATGACAAAAAGAAAGGAAGAGATTTGTCAAAATACTAATGCTCCATCCTTTTAAAATTAAAAGAACATACAAATAAATAATAAATTAATTTCAACAAATTATCATCTTCCTAATATAAATTAAAATATTAATAAAATTTAAATAAAAGATTTCAACCTATTAACACAACTTACTTTTCTCCTTAAATCTATCCATTAAATTCAGTAATTTAAAACAAATTGATTTCGGATATATATAAAATAGAACTAAAAGATAGTCCTCAATTTTCTTTAATGAAAAGAATTTTTAAAATACCTCTAATGTTTTGGTTTCCCTAAAAGTAAAAATTAATATGTAATAAATAAAATATAATAAGCCATTATTATTATTCTGCTAATACAGGCTGGACAAAGTACCAGCTCCACTTATTAGCTATAGTAACAGACTATGGGATGGAACTCGTCCTGCATATTTTAAATATTGAATCTATTAATCCCCCCTAAAAAGGTATCATTCGGGTACTATTGTAAGGACAATAATAGTGTCAAAATTATAACACTTATAGAATGCATTATGACGGTGCCATGTATAGTTGTGCAACTAATTTATGGTGTTAAGAAATTTGTTGTTTTATAGAAAAAATTTTTATAATGTTAAATTTTGTGATTTTTTGAATTGTCTTTTTTTTGCAGATAGAGTTAGTTTTATACTGTTTTGAGTGATGATGAAAGTTATATGTTGAAAATGACCAATTTGGGTCGAAACGCATTTAAAGAATAGATGAAATCAAATGAATTTTGGACTAAAGGTAATTGTGTTTTTATACACCTTAGGAAAAATTATCAGTATTAATACTGCGGAAGCGGTGTTGCTGAATGTTTCAAGATCAAGGTCCAGTTTCAAATCCGTCTGTGTGGTAGATCAATTATTCAATCTGATAAGAGCCAGGGATGGAACACGTAGGACCCAAAGAAGAACATCCTTGAATTCACCCAGCATTTACAGCCAGGGTATCCTTAATTGGAGATAAAAACAGTGGGTTGAATGTATACTACAAAAAACAACCATCCTGCACAACCATTTGCTTGGGAATAGTACAGTCTCTACTAAGTGCTGAACCCAAGATCCATACACCATGGGGTGTAGTGGTCCAGGTCTTATTTTTCTATTATTATTATAGTAAGTTTAATTTTCCCAAAACCATAATATGCATATTCATAACCATAATATGCATAGGGATTCATTGCTAGCCAGCCGTTACATCTAACGACTTCGCTCTCCAAATCGCCCTGAAGATGACCTACACTGTAGGTCGAAACGTCGGCACATAATTATAAGTTTATTACTTATTCAGTGTTCTTTTTGACTGCACCCCCCAACTATCTCCTTTACACATAATATGCATAGAATGAGAAAGAGGAAAGATAGGGGATTGGGAGTGCTCTGTAATATCTTTCCCAGGGGCAGAACTCAGCTGATACCGGCAATGCTTAGAAGCGTCGCAAAAAGTTGAATTATCTCAATTAATCATACATGCGGTACCTTAAATTTAAATTTGATGTAAATCAGGAATCCTTGGAATACTGATTTCAAGTATCATCGGAGAAAACGGAAATGAGTTAGGTGTTTGGTTTTGTTTTAAATGCGCTAATGGTCTGAGATACTTACTAATCCAATTCAGATTTGAGCTGGCTGTATCCGGCGATTTAATTTGAGAGGTGGCGGTTATCCAAGCCACGTAATGAATGGCGAAAATGAGCTCATCTCCATTCTCATCCCTATTCATGAACTGACATTTCGGCCTTTCCTATCCACTAACTCGAAAAGATGCCTATATGAATCCTTAATATTTAACAGCTGTCGAAACAAACAAGGACAGCTTTCTAACTAATTAATCGATTTATAGGGATTTGATCGCGTATCGAACAAAATTATTCGTATCACGCCTTACCCTATTAATAACCCTAATTAGGAATAATTAATTGATAACGATATATCGTAATAGTATCCCCCCCAATATTTTCCTATGGATAGTATATAATGCAAACCACAATATACCAGATCACCAGTTTGGATTCCGAACATCCCACTCGTAGATCGTATTGTTTGGCGGTATTTCTAGACGTAGAATAGGCTTTTGACCGAGTATGGCACCCGGGATTGCTTTACAAACTCCCCCAATTCCTACCTCCTACATATTTTCTGAGATCAATCAATCCTATCTCACTAACACGTCGTTCAAAGTAAATCCCAATTATGGATATCCATCTCTCTTTTCTCAATCCGCTGTTGTTCCTCAAGGCAGTATCCTCGGCCCAATACTCTACACAGTTTATACAGCTGACACCCCAACCCATCTTAATACTATCCTTACCACTTATTCAGGTGGCATATGCCTATTATCAGTCAACACCGATCCTGTTATAGCATCCCCCCATACTATTCAATCCCATATCATACTGACCTTGCAAAATGGTGTCAAAACTGGAGGATTAAAATTAATTCTCACAAATCCCGTGAAATCACATTTTCCCTTCGTCTTAAATCAATGAATTCCTATCCTCCTGTATCGTTTAATAACATCTCGCTGATTCCTGTAGAACAACTCTGGTACTTTGGACTTCAACTTGACAAAGGACTTACTTGAAATCCTCATACTCGACTAAAACGACAAGAAACAACTCGCTGTTTCAGGCTACTACAACATTTACTATACAAACGCTCAAAGCTCTCAATTAATTACAAAAGACTCATATACATGACAATCATTACACCCTTCTGGACTTATGGAAGCTTTGGAACTCCACTAAACCGTCGAATTCCTCTCGTATTCAATCCTTACAATAAAAAATCCTAAGTAAAATTCTCAATGCTCCTAACGTTGCAACGAACAAAGTAATCCGTAATGATCTTAATGTCCCATTTGTCGCTGATTTGGTTCGAATCCGTTATCAATCTTTTCATGACAAACTTTACTTCCACTCAAACCCACTAGTTTCAAACCTAGGAACCTCTTCAATTCATGATAATCCTCCGGAGAAGAGTGCTGCACACCGGGTGTGCAAATGATCTGAATAAACATGTATTATTTTTATTAAAAATGAACAATGTAAAGATAAAAAAAATTTCGCTTCTGGAGACTGTGTTCGAAAAAAAAATCGTCGTCACGAATGGGTTAACTTGCGATGTACTCAACGATTAGAAAAGTTAGAATGTTATAGACAGATCGGAAAATTTAAACAATATTTAAAGAAACGCTTATAATCGAGTGTCATTAAAAGGAATAAGACAGTTTCGGAATATCCTTAGGCAGGTATTTAGCTTAGATTAGCACGTGCCTTCGACAGCTAGGTAACGAAGGCGCTCCTTCGAATTCGAAATTTAATTTCAACTTTTTGATATTGCTCATTGAACTTTGAAGGCCAAGTAACTAAGCCCGTTGTAGTTGTTATCATTATAGCTTATTCTCCAATTTTCGGGAAACTGTCGTTAGATTTTAAAGTTCAAAACTTCGATAAAATGAAGTTTATGTTATGAACTTAAAGCTCTGTTGATATTATTTAAGAATATTAATTTTTCATAGAGAATTCACGACTCTGTAAAAATTATAACTAAACGCTCTGTCTGATTTGTCTGAAGGGATTTGACAGCTACTGACGGATCAAGTCAAGTATACGAGTAGACCCTGGACAAGAATGTTTAGGCACTCACCTCTTTTCAATCCAATACGTTTAATTTCATAAAAGAAAATTGGAGCACAATGATAAATAGGTATAGATCCATGGATTAGGGCTGTTCGGAGTCAACAGGTGCACGAGGACCTATATATCTTTTCACGAACTAGATCGTCCCTGCACTAATCGTCGATCAGTTCCTGTGAGTATTTGGGAGATGTTATTTACTACTACATTCAAACAAAAAGAGTTCGATGTTTTAATTAAAATAAAAAATATTTTAGTTAATTACTTAAAAATTTTAATTAATTTATCTTAAAATGAAACATAGAGAAAAAATAAATCCAAGAAGAGCTTTGGATGTGAGAGGGTTATCTATAGCACTAAAAAAATGGTGTGAATATTTCAATTCTAATGTTATTGATATTGAATAAACTGAAATGAAATATGAAGAACAAAAAGTTAATATATATAAAATAATTTAAAAGAATTAATTAAAAAAACCACTGCAACCAAGGAACGGTTCAGTACGTAGTAGAGACTGTATTGTTTCAACGACAACGGTTGTGAGGGGAGGCAACTTGTCCTAGATCTCGTTCAAATATCAGGTTTTTTCCCACAATAAAGGTTTCCCACATTATAGAGTCTGGATGAGCCCCAGGAGGATCTCCGGATCCTACATGGTCCATCCCCCTATGAACAGATTAGATAAATTATCTGCCACAGGCCAGATTTGAACCCGGAACCTTCGGCGCAGCAACTCAGTGCTCTAACAATGAGCTACCCAGCAACACATAAAATAATTGAACTGTAAGCTATAAGCTAGACAAAACTAATGATAAAGAAATTTTTAATAATAACAAAATATAAAAAAATAAATTATCTTGAAAATCAGAAATGTAGATATGTTATGTTATGGAATGTTATACGAGTCTCATCGTATAACTGTCGTTCATTAAACAGTACCTTCATGTCGAGTATTGAACTCGAGCCACATGGTTTTTAGTTGTCTCAAGTTTTTTTATGTTTTAGAGATTACCTGTAAATAATGCCAACAACTGTTCGCTACGACAAAGCTTGCCCTGGGAACGATTCTCTGGCTCCTAAACCACGATTTGGACAAAAGCCTAGCTCGGGATGTGCTGCAAGACCGCACGCCGGACAACATCCCGGCTTAATAACAGTCCGAGGATATGACTTATTGTATTCCAACACCTGGACTTAGCCACAAACCACATACTCCTGAGTCCTGTTCCTTCTCGAGGTCATTAGGTCATTGTCATGGTCAATACCATCCTTCTATTTGTATATATATATATATGTGTGTGTGTGTGTGTGTGTGTCAATTATTATCCTAATGTTATTAAAATAATAATAAAACTATTAACCTAATAATAATTAAAATGTTTTCTTCTTCTTCTAATTTCATTTAACCCTTTTCGGTGCACAATGAACGAACGATACATACAATTTTTTTACATATCATTTTCATAAAATCGTACACACAATTTACATTTGTATAATTTTAACATAACATAATAATGATAGAGCCATTCCCAAAAAATGACCTTGCCATTCTCTTATCTAATATTTCTTCAAGATAATGTTAATAATCATTTCCAGATGTACAGCATACAGTAGGAACCTCCAAGGACTCCAGCAACCCCCCGGGAAGGAACTCTTCGTGCCTGCTGACCCTAATGCACCCTTAAGTATCCCCCCAGCTCCCAGAGCAACCCCCCAGAGCACACAGCAGGAAGCTAAAGGAAGGAACAGGAAGAGCACTTCCTTGGCAACTAACTGAAGGAACAAGAGCAACACATGAGCCTATCTCAATTGTGCAACTGACCCCGAGCGGATCCAGGTCAGTGGCGAGTGCATCTGGTCCCCGCTGCATAATGCACTTTTCCAACTAGGCCAGGGTCAACCCTTAGCTGCCTTAGTTCTTGTTTCTCTAGCCACTGTCTAGTCGAGTAATTACACTTGGGAATTATTTTATTAAGTTAATAGTTCAGGTACTTTACGTTGCGCTGATAAATCACTCATACATTTAAACTCCAGCTGATGATATAGCTGTGCCTTGTGTGTAAAGGTTACTTTCAAGATAAGGCTTATTTATATTGGTTTGTTATTAATTTATATTATAACTATAATAATAACTAAATAACTTGTAATTTACTTATTATTTACAATAAAACAACTGGGGCGTTCGATTTCAAAATCGGGTACTTCCTTTTTTAAAAAAAAAAATGTTTTTATATAAGTTTTTAATGCCAGAAATGATATATTAGACGTGTTTGTTTCAAAACCTTCTAGATCCTTCAAAAATAACCACCATAAAAAAGATTTAATTTCCTATCAAAAGTGGTTACATCCATTTCATTAAATGATACATTTGTAGCCAGGAGCAGCTCTTCTCGAACTAGAATCAGGGCCATGATGCTACTTTTTAATCCAGTCCTAGAAGTCACGGCAGTCCTAGCCGTATTGTCTATCAGTCCATTGTATTGTCGACCAGGGTTCTTTTCAAAACTCGAATAATAGGAACGTATGTGTTGTTCGGTTTCGTAGCTTGTGTCTTAAAATTTCGGATCGAAAAGTCTACATCTGTACCATATCATTGCAAAATACAGGCTTAAGTAGACAGATATTGCACCCATTTAGCCATGTGTATGCAAATGCATACAAATAAGTGCAAGATAGTTATTCTTATATTTGAGCATTATAATTCACTTAATGCACAGTAGAAACATTTTAAACAAAAAAAATCCTTTCGATTGGTTAAACAAAGTTTAAATCTTTGCGAAGTAATAGGGGAAAACAACCAAACAAGAAATTGATAAAATAATGTATTTTTCATTTGTTCGAATCAAAGCAAGGGAATAAGAAGAATATTTTCTATCTCCCAAAAATTTGATAAATCCATGAACAAAATCAGCTAAGCTTGAATAAATTAATCTGATTTCATAATATCGTGTGGCTGTGACAATTAGTAAGATTTTACGTGAGCTAAGCTTATCCTTGGCATTTAAAAAATTAATAAATTATATTTTAATTATGTAAAATAAAAATAAATGATATACCGCAATGGCCGCCCTAGGAACAACAAAAACACGGACCAATGCCAACCCGCTAGCTTGAACTCACCAATGGCGGAACCATTTGCATTTTCGTGAGATTTGTTTTGTTTTTTTACATAAATCGGCCATGCATGTTGAATTAATATTAATTTATTATAATCAGTTCCGCAGGTTGTTTTAATTAGTTGATTTGAAATATGAAAAAGTTTTGTTATAATTTCGAAACAACTTTGATTTTTTATAGTTATATAACGAAGAAGAAAACGGTGTAGCTCGGTGTGTGGAACGCAGAGTTGATGTGCAGAAGGTTTCTGTTTCAAATCCGGCTATGATAACTAAATTATCTAAACCGTTAGTCCCATACAAGAGAAATTAGGGTTCTGTAAGCCCTCTTCAGCTTCAATTCTAAAGTGGTTATTCATAATTGGAGAAAAACCTGGCGACTGAGTGTTGCCTGAGCCAAATAACCTCTCTGCACAACCATTGGTTAAGATTTGGTTTTGTGAAATATTTATTTCAAAATTTATTATTTAGGGTAAATATATTACCCTGCATGTATGTAACAAAGATGAGAGGGAATTGAATAGATTTTTTTTTTGTGAAGCTAGCGAAGGACCGCACAAATATCATTTATTTTTCAATTCCTCCTTCGCTTTTTTATTTTTGCAAATGTCATTTATTCTCTTAGTGTGGAGTTATTTTTTTCCCTTCAGCCCATTTCCTCCTGGTGTGCCTTTTCTTATCTCTCATAAGAACCTATATATACGTTACAAAAACCTATACGTATATATACATATCCAGTTCTAGTTTAATCTTTTATATGCAGACTTTTCTTGTTAGATAATTGTAGAACGATTCGTTTGTTGACTTTATTCTTATGATTTTTAACCTTCTTCATACAGCGACTTCCAATATTCCATTACTAATATTGTAATTAATTGTTCTAAATAATTTCATTTTAATTTTTTAATGGGATTCTATACATCAAGGATGTCGTTTGATTTTGATAGCTTTTTGTATTTTCTATTAAAATTTATGCTTTTTGTTATATCTACAACGTGAACAACTGTCTCGATTATCCAATACTTTGTAATTTTTTTGGGAAATATAATTTATTGTACTATTTATTATATAAATATTTATATAATTTCTGAAAAAAATATTTTTTTAATTATTATTTAAAAAAATCATTATGTAGTTATATGTTATAATATTATTTGTGAATAGTTATTCTGACGGAATAAATGAAAAAAATGTAACGGTTGATATTAACAATAATTAATTTTTATACGTGGGCAGGTAGCCATTCCCATCTAACCAACTAACCAACTAACAACCTAACCACCTAACCAAGTTCAGTATAATTATTATGAAATATAAATATAATCTTTGTTATAAATATTGTACATTCTTTTAATAATATCTAAAAATTGTTCCTGTGTCATAAATCAGTATATGTACATATTAGTTTATCACAATGAGATAATACCCAGATAAAATGTTACTTATATAAGCTGAAAATGGGGTATTTGAAAAATAAAGACAATCTTTATAAAGTGGCATAAATGTTGAACATAAAAAAATTCTGTATTTTTTATTTTTAGTTAGTTTAGGACTTATAACTTGTAACGTTTTCTTTGTAATAACTGGTTTAACTAAAAATATTGCAATCTACCAAAATCTGAGGAATAAATAATGCTGAAGAAAATATAAATAATAAATTCAAACGAGTAATTAAAAATCGGTAAAAAGTAAAACTAAACCATATAACTATGTCCTCACGCAGTATTAATAATTTTAAATTTTTAAGTTTTTAATTAATTATGGACTTGTATATATATATATATATATATATATATATATATATATATATATATATATTTTTTCTTTTTAAAAAAGACATGTTTATTGAAACATTTATTTAACACAGTCATAAAAAATTAATCAACGAAACTAAAATATCAAACAATGACCAATATTCATAATTGGTATACGCTTGAACACAGGATCCTTAAACATGCTCTCACCCACATGGTCGATGTAAACACTGGCCCGAAATTCGTCGAATCACCGAAAATAAACTTTGAAGCCGTAAGCGTACTGAATATGAACTATCCAATTTTCGATTTATAGTAGATCTCGGAGCCACTTCTTTCTCTCTGTTTGGAGTGGATTGTTAGGATTAGTAGAGCTAAAAAGGGAGTGAATAAGGTTTGCTTGGACACTTAATATACTCGCAACTATAACGCATGCTGGGAAACTCCAAAGAATAAAAAGAAAAAAAAATTACTCCAAAAAGTATTAAAAAAGCGAACAAGAAAATCGAAGGACAACAAGTCCTAGGCGCTGCACTTTCTATGAATGCTCTCTAGTATAATGCCAGCAACTATCCTTATTAAAACAACGTTAATAACATTTTTAAACAACGTTCGTCTATTTTATCCCATAACGCGTTATAAATACAACGAATTAAAGGTTAAACTTGGAATAAATTAGTTTTGATTAGTTAATCGACGTTTAATGAAAGGAAAATCGAAATATCATTGAATTTAAAACGATTCGTTTACATGTTGTGTAACGTTGTATGCTACGAGCCGTGTTATCAATGTCGAAAAAATTATGTGCGATTAGAAGAATAATACATTTTTTTATTCTAATTTTAGACAGATCTACACGTGTATATAAAATCAAATCATTTATTTTCTGCCAATTTACTTCTATATATTTATTAAAATTACACTTGATCTGTTATCCTTCATTCCAAATTATTATTCTTGTTATTTTTATGCTAAACTATTTTCTGATTCTTTTTCCTGCATACTATTACGTCGTATAATACGTCCGTTATTATTGTTTCTAAAATTCAAACGGGGCTGCTGTAGTTTGCTATAATTATGTTTACATACTTTAATGAGCTGTTATTAATCTTCCCTTTTTCGATAATATTTACTGTCAATACAATTGCACGAATATTGTTTAATATCCTGTCAAATTATAACGACGGGATTTTATGAGCTTTAACTTTGTCCTCGACAGCCCAAGCTGCAAGAATTATCATCAGGGCGTTGTTTCATGTAAGACCTAGACATTTATCAAAGGCAAATGTTTATCAAAAACATTGATTGGTTTCTGTGTGGTGGTCAGTATCTTCTTTCCACCCAGATCCATAGCCACCTACGTCATACTTCAGGGATATCGAAATAATGCAATAAACACATAAAAAAACAACTCAAAACATTATGTTTTACGACAGACAATGAAGAAATTTAACGAGCTGGATTACGATGTTCTCTCACACCCTCGAGACTCATCTCCCGATTTCCGTCTGTTCAGAAATTAGGATAACTTCCTTAAAGGTAATATATTTGAAAATAATTCTCAGGCCTAGAACGCATTTCCAGACTTTGCTTCATCACAAAACGTTGTGCTTTCCAGTTCTGTTATCAAACATTTTAATAAAACATTGGTAAAACTGTACAGAAACAGACGATAAATATTTTGAATAAAATGTTTTCATTTTATAAAACTGTTTTATTCAATAACCTTTCCTATCAAAACGGACACTTCATTTGAAGCGACACAATAATTACTATTTTAATAAATCTTTCTAGCTCTGTAATTCTTCCATCAACGTCATGTCACTTTGCCTATAATATAACTGATTTGGCCACAACATTCATACTTATTAATTATATTCTATGTACAAGGTATAGACAATTAAGTGGTTTGAGCGGTGCACTTCGATATTTGGTGTATGAAGGGTTACTCGATGCAGCGATCATTCGGTTTATCGCTAATACGTTTAACACCGATTGTGCGTTCACGGTGTTCATCTGAAATAATGCATTGCACAGCAGTTACTGTTATCTCTTATCAAGGCAGGATCACTATCGTACAAATTATAATTATTTTTTTCATACTGATAATATTTATAATTCATCAATCAATCATTGATTTGATAAGAAACGCTATATCCCAACTATCAATATTTAAGAAAGTTATTAAAATATTCTTATTTATTCATGCAAACTAAGCTAGTTTGTACAAATTAGCTATTGCTATTTAAATAAGTGTGACTAAACAAATAGTATGGCTGTATTTGATGTGACCACACCTTTCGTTAGAAGATACACAGAATCAAAAATTAGAATAAATTAATTAATACACGTACGTACCAATCCTAATCCAAGATTACTAATTCCATTATCGGACTTCGACATGATATCTTTATAATCATATTATATCATCCAAATTCTATATTTTTTACATTTTTAATAAGTAAATTATTTTTAATATTTTTTTATAAATGAGAATCGCATTACTCAAACTAAAATCAAATGGTTTTAAAAAATGTATATATTTTGGGAAAAAAATGGGTTAGAAATGGTCCAGGATACTTGTAACCCACATTACAAGCTCTGAAAACCTGGAATGTGGATCGAAAAGTTGGTTTTTAATAAATAGTGTATATCTATTTAAGGAATTCTTTCTTTGACCCCCACCAAAACTATTTTCTTCCCCATATATTAAAAAAAAAACCTGTACCACTACAACCCGTGAAGGGTCTGGAGTTCAGTACATGGTAGAGACAATACTGTTTCATTGCAGTTTCGGTGAACGGTTCGCAGGGAGGTGTTTTGTCCTAGATACTTTATAGAGGCTGGGTGAGCCCCAGGAGGGCCCTAGATCCTATATGATCCGGCACAACAGGATTTTCGGCATGGCAACTCAGTGATCTACAACTGACCCACCCTATCATATATTTAAGGTCAACTAGTGTTATTCACCAAAAATATCTATTTTTATTTCAATACTAATCGCTATTTAGATATTTGTTATAATAAAATGACAAAACAACCGTTTTTGATTATTACTGTCGTGTTTATATCCAAATTTTTACTTTTAAGTTTCAAAACGTGCGGAATTGAAGAAAACAAAAAATAAATAAATTATTTGTAGGCCATTTTATTGGTTTTCTCCATGATCATTGAGGTGAAACCTTTTGAAGCCTAAAACCTTATCATTAATTTTTCTTCCAGAACGATCCTTGTAACTCGACATTATAGGGTTAACTCGACATGTATTGGTGGTCACCAATACAGTGTTTTTAATACTTATGATAGATAGATCACATTCACTCAAAAATGTTGACGAAAATACATTATTTCAATAATTAAATTAAAAAATCATTAATTTTAATCAGAATGTTGAATAATAATGTTTTAATTCGAAATATCAATAATTTAGAACTTCATTTTCTAATAAAAATTATTAAATAAATATTTGGGGAAAAATCTCAAGAAACAAATCCTAAAGGGTCTAAAATCAACCAGTCAACGAATCGTCAATTCAGGCATTATCAGGACACATACCAAAAGATAAATCACATCGAAGAACACAAAATTTAGTGCATCTCATATGAATAGTTCAAAAAGACAGCAACCTTTCTCCAAGGCGTTCCACAAATAAATGCTGCTCTGTCGTCATTGATGTGTGTCCTGATGATGCCTGAATTGGCGAAACGTTGACTGAATGTATTTCCAGTATTTTAGAGACAAGATTTTACAAGAGTCAAATTTGATAATAATTTAACAAAAGAAATACAGTTCATGTTTAAGCACACAATACATTTTTGTAACCTTCAAAGCTTCTTTACTAATGTTGTATCAAAATATGATCTATGACTCCCTGATCACAAGTTTACAATATAATTTATATAACAAAACCCATTTTTGAAAAATTGGCACTTAGCACATTTGTGAACTAATGCATCGATATATAGGTCAACCAGAGAAAAATCCTCGGTACTCGATATTGCCATCCGACGTTTCGTTTCTAAATCGCGTACGATTACAGATAGCAAAAACCGCATTAAAATGTAGAGGAAATAGATTGATTCCTTTCATGAAGACCTTACAGAAAATGGATAATATTTCGTTTTTTAAAAAACTATATAATATTCCTTAATGATATCCTTACATCCAGGAATATGTAATGTGGGAAAATAGAAAAAGTATTTAGTATATAATTCAAAGCTGAGTAATATCGTGTAATGTAGAATGACCATATAAAGACTAGTAGCTGACATTCTATCAAAGCAATGTTCAATTTCCAACTTTGATACCATCATTGCTTCGAGTCATAAAAAATACAAAAAAACTTATAATTTGCTACCTAAATAACAGCCGTTAGGTATTACCGATCCTGCTTCGAGGCTAAGACGATTAAATAGGGAAGGTTCCTGGGAGGACATTGGCTGTGGCTGCTGAGGCCTATCTGACCCACGTGCAACGCCGAATCGGAAATTATTGGCAGCCATCTTGATCCTTTGAAAGTACGTTCTTGGCCTTGTAATATTTTTTCCTTTTTCCTAAACCTCGCTTAATTATTTCGCATTGTTTAAAATTTAATTCACTACACACTCGTGAATAATTCAGCTGTATTTCCTCCAATTTATTTTTTTTTTTTTTGGAATTAGCCATTTTTATAAATACCAACAAACAAAAAAATGTTCAGAATTATAATTATGTCTGTAGTAAAATTATTTTAATTTCTATTGTTTTAATAATTCCTGTTATTTTTTTGTAATAAAAGGCTTTATTCATTCATAAATTCATAAAAATAGCTTTAATAACAATATGATTATGATTAATTTTACCTGTACCTCTATAACTCATGAAGCATCTTAGGCTTCGTGCGTGGTAGAGACGGTGTTGTTTCTAGGGAAACGGCTATGCAGAGAGGTGATTTTATCTATATTACTCTCAACCGTCAGGTTTTCCCCGAGTAACGGCTACCACTTTAGGGTTGAGCCCTGGGAGGGTCATCAGATTCCAAGGGATCGATCCCCGGCTGTTAACAGATTAAATAAATTTCTTCCACAGCCGGATTTGAACCCGGGACCATCGCCACGGCAACTTAGCGATGAAGTACAAAGGTTACTCTTAATTGGAGGAAATCTTGGTGTTAGTTCTCTTGGCCAAATCAGCACCTTTCAAACAGTACAGTCGCTACCTTGTACTGAATACAATATACCTGCCTGAATTTACTTTAATTATATGCTCATATTTTTATTTTTTTTTTTACTATTTCCTATAAAGAATCATTGAATCTGAACAAGAAACAGAAGTGAACTCCCTCAATGTTTGAGGTTTCATCTTTAAAGATATGCAGAAAAAAAAATCAGTGAAAAGAGATCAAGAAATAAGAGGTTTTTCATTGACTAACTGGGCCGAATTAAAAAAAAAAGTACATAAATCTGAAACATCTAGGAGGATCCTCGGAATTCTGTATTTTTCCAACAATCGCTCCTTTTTAAAATTACCCTTCTTTTATCAAAATTCAAAGAAACTAAAGGTAGCAAATAAATAAGAAGAAATAAAAACACATAACAAATTTGCAAATTTAAAAGAAGAAAGTACAAGACTGAAAAGACAAGAAACTGGTCGACGTTTTCGCCTACTTCAACATTTACTGGACAAACACTCTAAGATCCCGATTAATTACAAAAGACTCATTTACATGACAGTTATCAGACCTATTTGGACATGTGGAGTTGAGCTCTGGGGCTCTACTAAACCATCCAATTCATCTCGTATCCAATCCTAACAATCCAAAATCCTTCGTAAAATCCTCAATGCTCCTTATTGTCACAAACAAACTCATCCATCATGATCTTAATATTCCATATGTTGCTGATTTGGCCCAAACTAGATAACTATCCTTCCATGACAAGCTCCATACACACTTGAATCCTCTAGTCTATCAACTTGCTTCCCATACTATTCCTGATAATCCTCCGTCTGAAAAGAAGATGGGCTATTCTACTATAGAACTTTATTTGAGTGCTATTAATGGATAGTTTCTCCACAAGTGTTTTTTTTTTCATGTCCTTTGTTCATAAAAAAATTTTACTTGTTGTAATAATATTAAAGTTGTAAATATCAATAAATTGATCTAAAAAAAAAAAAAAGAAAGACTCAACAATAAAAACCATTATTTACTACTGTCCTGATTAAGCTAATGACTAAACCTGTTTATATAGCATCAGTTTGGAAAGGAAAGAGATATAGGAAATGAAAGGGTTTCAATGGGGACAGGGAAGAAGAATAACGGATATTAGGAGTGATTGAGGTTCAGACAGTAGGAGAACGGATGAAGTAAGGAACGCTCGAATGTTTTTGATTCTATTGGAACGAGTGTAAAGATCGGAAAGTTTAATGTCATCGTGCTGGGCTGAGGATTTGGACTGGAGGAGGCTGTAGATAAATGACGGGTGTTGAGAGTTGATGGATTGGTAGAAGAATGAACCAAGGAAATATTGTCTTCGGAAGGGAGGGAAGAGCCACTCTTAACCTTGTTATATGTTGGACAATGTAATTATTGGATATTAGCAACATTAATAAATATATAGATTAACTTTTATTAGAAAAAGGTTCGATAATTGCTAGTTCCTAACAAAAAAAGATAAAAAAAAGGAACCACCAGTTCACATTTACACTGAAAAAAATTGTTGATGGATGATTAAGAAATGTGTGTAGGAAGCTTAAACCTAAGCGGCTTAGTCGCTCAAACGTGTTGATGAACTCTCTCCCCCTCGGTGTAAAAATTGGAGGGTTGGTTTTCCCATAAAGAATTTTCACTCGTTCAATACCTTTGTACATACATCTATATCCAATACTGTCAAAATATTTAAGAATCAAAACTAGAATATCTCCAGTCAACAGATGTGGAACGCTGGTAATAGTTGTTTCACTTACTGGGTTCATATAATTGTAAACTAATAATTTCAAAATACAGTTAACAGTATTTGTTTTAAGTTCGATTTTTAGAAAAATGTACTCGATTGTTGAAAATTAATTACTAACCTAATTTCATCAATAAATATTGTTTTCGTAAACATTAAATAACAAGGCCATTTTCATTTACCTTTCTCTCGGTGTAAATTTTATATTAAAATCAGTCTTGTCTTCCTTTCTTACTACTGCAATAAATGTCAATTAATGCATTAGATAATATATTTCGAAACAACTATAATCGTCCCTTAACATTTACTCACATATTAGTGAAAAAACAACAAAACAATCAACGAAGCTAGAAGGATTAATCGTTTACTTAATCTAAAAAAAGAGGAGAACCCCCAGTTTAAATCCAGCTGTGACAGATAAATTATTTAATCTGTTAACAGATTAATTGCATGGACCTTATGGATATGTTAACCCTCCTGGGGCTCACCAAGCCACTATAAGTGGGTACTCCTATTAACGAGGAAATCTAGGCGATTGAGGGTGATATCTGACAAGTCACTTTCCTTTCCAATATTGTCTTACAAACAGTCTCTGCCATGTGCTGAAAGCAAGATCCCTCCAGTAGTAGAGAAGAGGGATTGGATTAAAGTATTATTATATAAATCACAAATAAAGTTTTAGAACAGAAAGAATAAAATTAAATTCTATAGAGTAGTTAAAAAAACTACTAAAATAATTGTTAAAAATATATCATTTAACAATTAAATAAATTATAATAATATTAATGACTTAAAGTCAACAAGATCCAAAAATAAAGTAATGTTCAATTAACATTCTCCCCGTGTATACATCGCTAATTGCGAGAACACGGAGATATAGGATCGGTGAAAATAATTGATAAGGCTGGCCGAGAAACGAGCCAGGGTGGCCGAGATGGTTGAGGCGTCACCACGGAGAGGTGAAAGACATATCTTTTCTTTTCAAATAAAATATTTTTAAAAAAATGATATCATATAACAATTAAATAAATTATAATTGTTAAAAATACTTCACGATAAAAAATAATGAAAAAAATTAAACGGAACTTTTGATCGAAATAAGCAACCTACTGCATAAGACAATGCCTAAACCTTTAAGATGGCAGACGTTAATGCACAATGCCATAAGTTCCATTTTGTGTTTTACACATCATACCCGCCATCCTCATTTTTCAGTAAAAAAGTATCAGTTTTCGATCCTAAAATTTAGAAAACGATATTTTTTTCAACTCCATTATAGTACTATTAATTGTTATATTTTTTGTAGATATTCATATTAAGACTAAAAATTAAGAAAAGAAGAAGGTCTTAGGAGAATACTGCATTTTCTAGGATCCTAAATAGTCGAACCCTTCGAGCCTATTTTCCCATCGCAGGCAGTGGAGACATTAACTACACCGTCGGTGTTTACTGCTCGTTTCTACCAAGATTGCGGAGAGAGAGTGTCGGATAGAGCAGGATAGGTGACAACTAAATGGAACTTCACAACAGTTTAACTCGAAAGTGGATTGCTAATGAGCCGTTGATGATGGTCATCGGAAGTGGAAGGTGAAACAGTCTTCTAGTTGAGGAATGTACGATTAGCATCCTTTTGGGGGCAGGAAAACTCGACCAGTTCAACAGCCATCCTCCATTCTACGTTATGGCCCTGCTCCTACTTTGTGTTTCAGGTAATAGGTATATAAGCATGTGTTATTCCTGCACTGAGGAGGTGATGACAGAGAAAGTTGGGGCGAAGAGTTATGTGTTCGATTCTTACCATGATCCGATAATAATAATAATAATGATTTTGGGGAATAGTTTTGAGGAATTAGTTATTATTATTGCCTTGGTTTTCTCCACATTCAACTTTAACTTATTATCTACTGCCCACTGATTTATTCAATTCCAATCATCTTGGAGTTTTTTTCGTTGCTAGTAATAGGTCGGAAGTAGAAAATAATAGGTATATTTGAATGACATGGTTGAGTGTTAGATAAGAGGTGGAAGGTCGTTTATGTATATAGCTAATAGGATGGGGGATAGTGGTGAACCCTGTGGGACACCACAGGACAGAGGGAGAGTCATGGAGGTTGGCCTAAGACCAGAACATGTTGGGAGCTATCTGGGACGATACAATGCAATTGACGGCGACAGACAATACAAATATTATTTACAAATATTCACTGCTGAAGTAAATCTTTAACTCAGGACTGATAATTGGAACACTGTGCTCTTAAATCTTGAGTCTCATCTTTCTCCAGTCTTCCACTAAGCCATTATTAACAAACTATTATCATATAACATACGTCTCCTTCGAAAGAGCAAAGACATAACTAAAAACCTAATATTTCAATACAGGCATTTGAAAGGCATAACTTATAAAAATAAACTATCTGAGCTAAAAATATAAAAATTAGTGGATTAGTTGATCAAAGGATTCCTGTTGATGGCATTGAAATTGTTTTATTATAATAATAATAATTACAGTACTCATGTGATTATATAACTATAATAGAATAATTATAATAGATAACCACATATTCCTTAAGACTAATGATCAAAATATGGACCTTGCGTAATTAATTACACATTTAGAAAAACTAGGAGAAAAAAGCGAAAAAAAAAACGGAAAATAAAAATGAGAAGTAGGTCTGAGTCATTTTTAATATTTTTTTTTTTAAATGTGTGGACTATTTTGCTTCATATTATAAGCTCTTTCATAAATATTCAATCTGACGAGTGATGCTCCTGCAGTTCACCATTCATTTGTTTCGCCTACATCACAAAACTCTCCTTCAAAATAACTATATCAGTTCCAAGCCTTGCCGAAATCAAACCAGATGAGTGAAAAAAAAAAAATTGAGTATTGCTGAAGCAAAGCGTTTCTATTCTAATCACGGTACTGAAATTATTTTAGTAGCCATTAGAAACAATTTAAAAGCTTCGAACATTTTTTATTTTAACTTACATCATTATTCCCAAATAACTTCAAGTTAAAACATAATACAAATAAAAATTTGAGTTTATTAAAAACAAAGAAATATTGTTGGATATGGACTATCAGATATGCCGTTCCTTCGTTAAAAATACTTCAACCTTTTGTGATTTGTTGTTGAAAACTTGAAAATGAATATACTCTTTTTGAATTTACACAAAATGTCTGCTATATACTTATTGGATTTTCATTCCATTCACGAGATAACTAAACAAAACTATTAGATGTAATTAAGAAGTTCTTAGAATGCTATATTACAAATAATATCACTTGATCGAAAAACTCTTAGAACTTATAATCGATTCTTATGATTAACAAATATTAAAGTTTCCTCTCTCTTTAAGAGTTAATAAATCATTAAAATGACATAAAAAACTATTAAAAGATCCCCTGATGCAACGGTTGCACAATACAAATCATGAACTTGAATTCTAATTACTGATTGAACAAAGGCCTATAAAGCCGAGGGTAATTAAAGCTCTATTTGATGGAGAGGGTTCCAGGAAGCTTCCTATGAGCAAATGGAGCCTTGAAAGTTACTTCAGACCGCGATGGGCCGAAAGGTGTAACGTGACGTTAACGAGACAATGACATAAAAGAGATAATGTCAAAGATACAGGATCGGGAGTGATAATTGTCAAGGTCTTATTTAACTTCCATATGTTGCCCTATTCCATTTATCATTTTGTTTGTTTAATCATTTAACGCCAATTTTGGCTACTATGGAAAAAGGGGAGATTTTGTTTTCGGAGGGAAAAAGTTTGAACATGTCGAGTAGTTTAAGTACTTAGGGTCTATGGTAACCAGAAAAAACGAAATTCAAGACGAAATAAAGGCAGGAAATGCTTGTTATTATTCGGTCTGGATATTGTTAAGCTCGCCTCTTTTGTCACGAAATCTAAAAAACATAATTTATAAAACCATCATCATACCAACTCTTCTTTACGGATGCGAAACGTGGCCGCTAACGCTGAAGAATGAACAACTTCTTAAGGTATTCGAAAATTAGGTGTTGCGTAGAATTTGCGGTTCAAAAAAGGATAAGACGACAGGAGAATTTAGGGTATCACACAAACCGGAATCGTGAAGCATGCACCCGGTATATAGTAACGAACGAATTCTTAAAAAGTTATTAAGCTCTGTTATTACTAGGAAGCGTCTGAGGTAAACGGGGATTAGGTGGAAGGGTTGCGTTATGAGTGATTTGGCGGATTTGTGTAGGGGTAGTGGTTCGTGGACAGAGGTTTGTAAGCAGAGATTGGTGATATCGGCACCTAGCTTCGGGTTCGCTAAGCCTTATTATTGTTATGTTACTATGGCTTATCGTAGGATGGTACCATGAGAGTCCCTACCTAGTTATAATATGGATAGGGATTATTAGCGAATACCTGAAACTTCACAATTTCGTGATCCACATTTTACGTTTTCTCCGAATGATTGAATAACCAAGGATTTTTTTATTTCCTTTAAAAATCCTTGGGCTGCGAAACCACACGTGAACCTCATGTATACATTTTTTTTAAAAGAAAAACCAGCAATAACAGGTACAGAAAATTTATTCATTGCAATGTTTTAATAATTAGATAATTCTCAACAACCTAATTAGTGAAAAAATGCATAATCTCCTAGAAAATAATATCTATTAGGTGCCTTGTGTAAGTAACACCTATAAAACCGCGTAGATGAAGGACATACGAAGGAGGAAAGGTGTTTTGAGTTCTTAAAGTGTAACCAAGGTAGGTTAATAGCACTGACATGACACGGTCCATCCCGGAAGAAGAATATCAACGACCGTGGAAGCCTAGGTGAACAAATAAACTTTAAATTTATCATTTTTTTTTTTTAATTATTGAAATAAGTTACTTCCGTAAACCGTTGGAATTTTATTCAGTAAGATTTTTTTAGTTGAAAAATTAATCCATCAATGAACTCTGAGAGACGTAGTGTAATAAAATGCAAAAAATTAATCTGTGGTTACTATTAATATTAAAGAAAATTAGATATATAAAAAGTTTTCCAGTTATTGGCTAGAGTATGTTCCTAATGATCAATTCATGAATAGGATATAAATGTGGATCGTTTCCACTTTTTCATAGATTTAGTTATGAAGTAGACCTACCCCCAATCAAACCTATCCTAGCAAGTATCCACATTCAAATAAATTGAAAACGAGTTGAAAAATTAATCCAAACAATCCATTAATAAACTCTGAGAGACGTCGTGTAATAAAATATAATAAATTAACCAATCATTACTATTAATGAAATCTATCTCTAGATTACGAGAAAAAACTTCATAACACCAACTTCCAATTTCTTTATATAATAATTATAATATTATGAATGATACAAATGACAAGGATAAAGGAAGAAGAGAAACGATCCAGTGGTAGAACACAAATAATATATTCGAGTTAAAAGGCCACGAAGCCAGCTTCTTTTCAGACGCCTCGAAGAGTTATTGGGAATTGAAGAAGTAGCTAGGCTTTTAAAAAATTTTCAACTTCCTTTTTATTTACTACTGCCATTATTGTATGGAATTTAGCATTATTAATTATTAATTTTTGGCCTTAAATAACTAAAATACTGAACAAATCTAACCAGTCAATTTTTCGCTATTTCATATCTATAATCCTAGCACTCATCCAATAGAGACAGCAGGCTTTCTTAATGAGGTTCAACAAACAACAAAACTTTGTGAGTTTTCGCTCATTATTATTGTTAATTATTTTGAAACAGAACATTTAAAATAGATGCAAATGCTTTCGAGGTAGAAACACTTGTATTTGCCTATGCTTTTAAGTCTCGGACTGAAGCAATTTCAAGCCATCGCGATGCATCATTTCATTTTGCAACCTCTTCTTTAACAGGTCTACAAAATATTTTATTGTACCAAAACTGAGTAATATAAAATCTAATATGGGCACCTATTACTACCTTTATTTATAAATTCCTATATTACCTTGAATTTCGTATATTACCAAAGTTTAATTTAAATTCAAGTCTTACTGCAGGCTAGAACTAATTTTAACTGACTTAAAATAATTACGATTCATAAAAAAAATAGGAAAAAAGTGGGTAATACTTCCATAGCATATCCACCGCATAGTTGATGGCCTAGCCGAGTCCATTCCTGGAAACAGATGACACACTTAATTGTTGGCGGTACTATTTCAAGGAGAGATCTAGTGAATCATGGAAACTCAAGGTCTCGACGAAAAGGCGTTTTGATTGGTCTTTCAATAGCACAAGAAACACTGAAAATATTCTGGGATTTTGGTAGATCGTGGTGCGATGTATATATCTAAGTAGTACCGTAGCTATGTGTACGCTCAAAGAAAATTAGATATATAAAAAAGTTTTCCAGTTATAGACTAGAATATGTTCCCAATGATCAACCTATCTATTCATGAATAGGATATACGTGTGGATCGTTTCCACTTTTTCATAGATTTAGTTTTGAACTAGACCTATCCTAATGGAACCTATCCCAGCAAGTATCCACATTCAAATAAATTGAAACCGATTTGATAAATTAATCTAAACAATCCATAAATAAATAAACTCTGAGAGACGTAGTGTAGTAAAATATAATAAATTAACCAATCATTACTATTAATGAAATGTATCTCTAGATTACATCGAGAAAAAACTTCATAACGCCAACTTCCAATTTCCTCATGTAATAATTATAATATAATGAATGATGCATAATGACAAGGAAGAAGAGATGATAAAGGAAGAAGAGAAACTACCCAGTGGCAGTACTCAAATTACAGATTCGAGTTAAAAAGGTCACGAAAGCCATCTTCTTTTCAGACGCCTCAAAGAATTATTGGGAAATGAAGAAGTAGCTAGGCTTAAGTGGGAATAAAATGGGCCAAATCAGCAACAAATGGGAGATTGAGGTCATTATGAATGACTTTATTTGTGACAAAGTAAGGAGCATTAGCGATTTTAAGAAGGATTTTGGATAGTAAAGTACTTCATTACGAGAAGAATTCGTGGGCTTAGTGAAGCCCCAAAGTTCTACTCCGTAAATCCAAATAGGTCTAATAATAGTCATGAATATGATACTGCTAGGAGAGCAGCCCTTAACAGAGACAGGTGGAGTTCCTTGTACAAAAATCTGAACACTGCAAAGTAAAAGAGATAACAGAATAAGAAAGAAAGAGAAGTATATGAGTCTTCTGTAATTAATTGGGAGCTTAGAGGTAAGCATTGAATCAGCCTGAGGATTCCAAGTTTAACGTTTGTCAAACTGTAATCCTAAGTATCGGATTTGATATACAGGAGTCAGTTGGATATTTTTAATGGGTTCCGGACGACATTGGAAGTAATTGGTTTCCAAAGAAAAGTAAAGGTCATTTGACTGGATTTATGGGAATTTATTCAAATAGAATGTTAAATCTATTACAATCCCAGACTTTTGATAGTTTAATTTATTTGTCAAAGTAAACAGATGGTGAACATAATTTCTGTGGCTAAACTTCCCTCAATTAGAATTCATACTTTTTTGTTTGAATGGTTAATTAAACAATAGCAATTATCAATAAATAATAAAAATTATCTGAAGTATAAGAAGCATGGGAGGAACATCAATAATATACCAGTAAACAAAGAAGATGTACAGGAGGCCTTCAAGATCTCCATAAGGTTCTCCCAATGCCGGCAGTTCTTCGGAATCCGTCCTAATGACTTTTAGCGACATTGAATTCACGGATTCTAAGGAGTTTGTTTCCATTTCACGTATTTCATTAATTCTGGCGGCGTATAGTGTGTCCCCGAAGAAACATCCAAAGCGCCGGGTCTGGTAGGATATTTTATAGAAATTTCATCGTAAGATCCTTCTCAGAAATGGCGGGATAGAAATGTGTTGCAACAATTATTCGATCCTAGCTAAACAAGAGCGTCGACTGGTTGGCCTTGATTTAGAATTTTTTTATCAGAGATGTTTGTTATTTCGTTTAAATAAAAAAAAACTATTAGCTTGTTTGTTCTAAATAATTTACTTTTTAGATGCTGTAAAATAATAATTAAGATTGTGAAATGGTGAAGAGATGCACTCAATAAATTTTTCACAAAATAAGTTTAACTAATTCCATTTGTGCCAACGATTCGGTCAATGTTTTAGGCAACATCAGGGCTGAGAATAAAACGAAACAGAAAAAACACATGAACAATGCAATACAATTTCGTAAAATAACCTGTGGTAAGATAACTTTCATCGTTTGTAGATTTTTTTCTGTTATCTTTTATTCTAGCTAATGATGGCCTAAAATATGAAATTGCCATTTGGCACATATTGCATTTTCGATCTTCTTTGGAAAACCTCCCATTGAAAGCACTCCTAGCGTGGTTCATCTCACTGTAGATGATAACTGCTCCAGAGATGTTTCAGTCTTCTTTTCAGATTCCGTAGTAATGTATCTGTCAGCAATGATTGTACCAGTAAGTTTGGATGTCCAGCAAGTGAGTCATGAAATATTTATTAGTTTTTCTTGATTGTGTCAGTCACGAGTGGTATGTTGAGATCTTTCTGTAATGTTTTATTAGTAATGTTATATGGACTTTGTGTACTTTAATGAAGGAATTTCGATTGAAAAATTAGAATGTTCTGTATGTGGGATTTTTTGCATGAGCCCCATACTTTCGAGGCATAGGTCCATATTGGTTTAAGTAGCATGTTGTATATTGTAAGTTTGTTTGTTAGTGATAGTTTGTTTTAATGGTGATGTAGTCGTCATAAGAGTGAGAGTCGGTGATTCATTTTTTCTTCTAATTAGTTACGTGTGATTTCCAAGGCAGTCTTCTGTCCATGGTAAGGCCCAAGTATTTTGACTGATATGATTTTAAATATTTTTTAATAAAAACAGCCAGGCTTAGTCTAAATCTTTTCGCGATCTATCTCTAGCTACAACTGCACGTTCCTTATTTGCATTAATATAGCTGATTTATTAATCACACATACACTAGAATATAATTTACTAATGACTTCACTTCTTGCACGCAATTTTCATATCCGTAGAAATTAAAACATCGATTATACGCCAAGACTATATAACCTCTTCAATAACTAGAGTATGTTCATTAGTTAGCTTTGCAATAATAATTAATATGATTCTAATTGTAATTTAATTGATTTTAAATAAATATTTTTGTGTTTATATTGATGTAGAAATGGTTGATTGGATTGGAGAAGTACAAAGAATTAAAGATAAATTATGAAATAATTTATGAGAAATAATAAGAATGGAAAGAAATCTAGAAGATAACAAAGCATAATAAGAGTATAATAAATATGATTTTACTACTAAATATAATAAACAACATGTTATTGGTGAAAGACAAAATGAGATTGAAACAGGTACTATCAAAAAGTACTTGAGAGTATTATATTAAAATGTTTATCATTGATTATTGTAATCATATGCGTGGAAAATAGGACAGACAAAGAGGGAATGAAGAACGATTTAAAGTTCAAAAAAACCTTCGCTTGTATGTTTGACCAGAACATTGTAGATCCAAGGGCTCTCATACAAAAAACTGTTACAAAAAAAATACTTTCATTTTCCTGAGGACCTTGCCACTCAACTACTTATGGCACTTTAATGATATGGCAGAATCATGAACCATGGTTTTCTAATATCAATCTTGGAAGTGATATTGAAAGTTGAAGTACATGTACGATTAAGTGGAATCAATTCAAATGAGATTGCAGTGAATTTAAAAGAATACGTTTTTTTTTTTTAAATTATACTACTCGTTTTTCAAATTATTGAATTATTTTTTTTAATGTAGTGTAAATAAGTAATTTTTGAATAATCAAAGAGAGAAACAATTCTGGGAATACGAAGTGTCTCCGGTACGGTCCGTCCTACTTTAATTATTGGAACCAGAAAGAGATATTAGTCTTTATTTATTTATTTTTTATTGATGATCCTTATTTCAGGATAATTGTAATACTCTATATTAATACGTTCACCTTCCAATACTAATTAAGTAGAACATAGGATTTATACTAACCCTTAAATTTAGTGTGATATGCTTTACTAATCACATCGTTTTCTTTATGTTTTCTGAGGGATCGGAAAAAATAAAAATAGTCTTTATCCCAGATTTTTATTTCTTCCCGATTAAATGCTCCTTTTTCACAATTATATAGTATACTAGCTTTTGCCCGCGGCTTCGCTCGCATAGAATTTGGACTACCGCATAAAGTTTGTTGACAGTGCTTTTTAACAATAATTTAAAATAATAAATAATTTAATTTTTTTCACTATAGGTTACTCGTACTAAATTTCAGATGCCTAACTTCAAAACTGACGGATTCCATACAACCTTTGAACCCCTATTATATTAAAGGGGAAACCCTTGGGGTGGAATTATCCAAATTTCTTTCTTAAACTGTACAAAGAACCTATCTACAAATTTCAAGATGCTATGTTCCTGATTTGCCTTTAATTATGTACTATAACGGGGGGGGGGGAATATGCCCTCGTGCCCCCACATAAATCTGCCCTTGCTGTAGCCTATGATGTATAACCTATTTTACTCAATAAGTTTCATCCAAATCCGTTCAGTAGTTTTTGCGTGAATGTTTAACAAACATAAATACAAACATTCGCATTTATAATATTAATAGGATATCAAAACAATAGTTCTTTCAGTTATTTTACCCAATATTATCGTGTGATTTGCCTTTAATTATGTACTATAATGGATTCTCCACAGTACCTAAAAACTGTCGGGAGGGGGGGCACGTGCCCCCGTGCGCCTCCCCCCCTAAATCCGCGCTTGCTATAGCGTATGTGTTGTTCTGATGTATAACCTATAATACTGTAAAGTTTCATCCAAATCCGTTAAGCAGTTTTTGCGTGAAAGAGAGACAAACATACAAACTTTCACATTTATAATATTAGTAAGATATATAAATAGGCTAGCCTCTCCCAGGGTAGAGCTCTCAGTTGCCGCGCCGAATTGGGTTCAAATCCGTCTGTGGCAGATTTTATTTGATCTGATAACAGTCGGAGATGGAACCCATGGGTTCTAGGGCTCACTTTGTCACTAAAAAGTGTGTACCCTTAATAGAGGAAAACCTAGTATATATGCACGGCCGTTTTTGTTGTGAGGAAAAGTACAGTCTTGTTTATCCCCAGATCTGCACCAATGGGCCATACTGCTGAAGATATTCTTGAAATTTTCTTTCAAAATTTGTTAAGCGAATAACGATGAAATAAAGATTATTCTGTTGCTATGATACTTGAGTATATTTAGATAGAAGAAATACCGAATTTTTTTCTCATTTGTTAACTGGTTTTCTGATGAAATAGTCAATTTAAAATAAGAAAATTAATATAAGTGAATTTTGGGAAATATCAAAGAATCCTTAGCGCGAATGGTTGAAGAGTCTTTTTGAGTTTAAGCATTGCAGAAAGAAGTTACAACTCTACCACGAACCTAATTCACGTAAGTAAAAAAAAATTATTTTTTTTATAAATATTTAAGCTAACTGGCTAATATTTGTGAAAAGTGAGGCTTTATCGCCTCTAAAATAATGTTCATCATTTTGTATAAAACGTTTTTCAGTGCTATTACTTTAGCTGTTAGTTTCTTGATTATTTTTTTGATCAGGCGTTAGGACGGAAGAACATTTGAAATTTGGTGTAGTTCTCCCGGCTGGATTTGTTTTTTTCCATTGAATAAGTGTGATATTCAATTTTTTCATCATCATAGTACTTAGTTATTCTCCATAAACCTTCGATAGATGAAAGCATAATTTGAGTGCCTTTGCCGGCTAATTTTCTAGTTAAAGGGTTTAAAGATTTAGGTCATTTAACAATGCTTGATAATTATTTGCATTAGGGAAATAAATTGGCGGTATTATCACTGTCGTATACCTTTGCAAATTTTTATTTTTACTTTTCTGTTCCCTAATTTATATTCGGGGTCGGATCTTGAGTACATTTCTTCCAACATCTTGCATATTTTTGGACTGATGGTCCTCTTCTTCAACATATTAATAATGCTTTTTCATAATCTAGACAAATTATAATCATTCGCTTGTTTAATAAGTTTCTGATCACAAAAATATGGTCTACAGTAGTAAATTGTTCTTCCTAAAGCCTGCTTGATGTTTTTCGAGTTCTACATCTAGTTTGTCTTCTATTCTTCTAAGTATAATTTTAGAGAATATTTTGCACACAACTGAGAGCAAACTTAATGGGCGATAATTGTTTAGATCTCTCTTGTCTCCTTTCTTTTTTGTCGGATTTCCTATTTGCTTTTTTTGGATATGTAAATACGTTTACAAAATATATTGAGGTAATAATAAAAAGAACAGATACTTTAATAAATTTGCACGGAAAAATGAGTGAGGGCCTGCGCTAGAATCTGTCCTCCAGCTTTTATAAGTGCCATTAACAGACCGTCAACACCTCCTGCTGTTTTTTCCTTGCAGCTATCAATTACACTCATTCTTACACTTCTTCGATCATAATTTCTTTTTTGGGTCCCAGCATTCCATATTCCACTCCCTTTTTTTATCACTTCTTCTGTCGTAATATAGTTTTTCATAATATTCTTATATTCTATTAATTGTCTCCAAGTTATCATTTAATTCTTGTCCTTTTTCATTTAAAATAACAGTAATTTTTGTTTTAGCAGTTCCTCCCTCTTTTAATTTTCCTCTTGCCTTTAAAGCTCTCTCGATTTTTTTTAATCTTATTTTCTCCTAACCAGTTCTTAATTTCTTACCTAATTAATTTGTTGATTAACTCTAACGTATATTTATTTAATATACAAAAATTTTGTATATATAAAAAAAAGTTTACAAAAATTTGGTTTGCCACTAAACGTGCTATTAAGCGCATGAATTAGCATGGAAAAATGTTTATATTAATTACAGTGATACAAACTACAGTGACGGGAGTGAAATAATATAGTTTTTTTTATATATTCTTTATTTCCAGATCGGCTATTCCTAGCGTTATTTGTTTTTTTTTTTAATAATGAATTTTAAATTTTAGCATGAGGTAAAAATGTGGGTTTCGTCTCATGCAACTCGTCATCTGGTTTAGAAGCATCGGTCTGAGAAAAGGATGTCGAACACCTTCCTCATCGTCCTTCATCATTAATTATGATTCGTTAAACATATATAAGTGAAAAATAACTAAAAGACAGTTATGAAGAGTTAGTAAAATGTACTTAAATCTTCACTTCACAGTATAACCGCACTCCATCGAAGTCAGAAGCAAACTGAAATAAATTTAGTGAAGGTTATTAACAGCCGGGTGACCAATGAGGATGTGTGAAATGGATTTGCCACAGCCTCAACGATTTAATTTATTTTATTAATAAATTAAATTAACACCAGGTAATGCCGGAAGTCCGCGTCATGGACTTTTAAAAAAATCTGTCTCATAGCAAAAATCAGGTCTTGTGTGCTCGCATTTTCACGAAAGCCGTATAGTTCCTCTTAGAGCAATCCATCGACTCGTCTTCTGATTCTCTTTTCCAAGATTTTGGAATATATCTCAGAAAGTTATAAAAGAAAACTTATTTATCTCATCTTAATTTGACGTACCTAGGTGATAGAATAAACATTTGTTATTCAAAGTTTGTTGAGCAGCTGTCTTGTGAACATAGAATTTATTCCATTATTTGAAGAAAATATTAAAAGAAAACTTATTTTGGAGTCAAGAGGGAAATGATAAATGATATGATAAATGAAATGAGGGAAAGCTGAAAAATGATAAAATTTAAACGTATATTTTAAATTTTATCATTTTTCAGCATTTACAAGATAACAGAATTTATCTCATCATAATTTGACGTATCTATTATATAGAATCATTTTTCCACAAGTCCAGTGGTTTCATAGGGCTACACTGATTGCATTAGCAGGTAGCCATTCCTGCTACTGGATTCAGTGCGGCGAACCATCCACTAAAAAAAATGGGTAACGAAACCACAGGCACAACCTCAAGGGTGGTTTAGGAAAGGTGCCTATCTATGTATTTTCTTCTTATTTTATTTCTTCCAAGTTCCTTTCTTCTTCGAGTTGTTCTCCTGGGGTAGCAAGGATCTTAATTTTTCTCTGTCCCTCCCTCCCACGGGTACGTATCCCGCCCTTCCTTCCTGGAGGTGCATCAGCCCAAGTGTACTTCCGAGGAGGTAGGGGAAGCGTAGGGGACTTTGGTTCCCGCGCCAGTGACCATTCTAGGCCTCAGGGGCTATGCCCAAAAATGGTACTACGGGAGGGTGATGGCCGGTTTAGCCGGTCGCAGACGCAGTGGCATGGTTAGAAGGTCGGAAGAGCAGTAATCCAGGAAACTGGTGACGGCTCGACCGGCTGGAAGCTGGATGGTGGGTAGTCTTATCTCCGTGGATTTGCGTCCGCATGCTGGCGAGATGTGCATGAGCGAATGAATGTGTCAAGAACTCTGGAGAAGAGAGAGTTCAGGAGTGTGCGAATCGTGGGTTACGGGGAAAGACCCGAAGCCCCGAAATGAAATAATCGCGTTCGCGGTTATGAGATGCTATGGCCACATCTTTGCTGGCATGCGGCCGCAAATACCAAAACATGATATGAGAAGTTGGTTTGCCTTGGTGTGGGAGAGGTATGGCCGAGAGGCTAAGTATCTCTTGCATCAATAGCTGTCAGCTTAGCATCTCATATATACAATGTCCCTCCCTCCCCATCTTTGTCGTCCCCTGGAGTCTTCTCAATTATCAATCGATACACTTGCTGTTCTTCTCTTACATACTTATTTTTTTTATTCATGAATATGATGAAGATCAGAGGGCTCTTGTTTTCTTTGCCCATCGACAAGTATGCTTTCACTTTTAAAAATCTCTTACTTAAAAAAGCTATTAAATACGGATAAAAAAGGAAAAGGAGTGATTGTTTATATTAAAACTCCATATCAAGCCAAAAACTACAAGAATGATACGATTCCGGTTATCTGAAAGCAGTTAACATTATTCTCTCGACATAATACGACTTATTCATCGGGGCTCTAGATTTAATCTGTCAACATAGATGTGCTTTATAAGATCTGCACATCACTCTGAGACTCACTCAGGCACTATTAACCTGCTAATAGGACGAAATATTTCTATTTAACTATTTATATATCAAAAACCTGCAACACAACAACAACCTGTGAACAGATCTGGGGTTCAGTACATGGTAAAGACTTCAGTTCAGTACATGGTAAAGACTTCAGTTCAGTACATGGTAAAGACTTCAGTTCAGTACATGTACTGTACTCATCGACAGTGGTTGTGCAGGGAGGTGATTCGTCCTAGATCACGCTCAACCGTCTGATATTCCCCCTTATTTTGGGTACCCACTTTATAAAGGCTGGGTGAACCCCCGGAGAGTCCTAGATCCCTTATGATCCATCTCCGGCTACTAACATCCTGGATAAAAGTATTTCCATTAGCGGGATTAGAACCTGGATTTTCGAAATGACATAACTATTCATATACGTTATAGTAAAATAGTTTGTCGAAATAAATAAAATCAATAATTTAAAAATGATTTCCTTTTAATACTTGATTTGTGATTATATTACTTGTAGTCATGAATAAAAAATCACCATTGTAAAACGAGTTAAACAAAATTCCCCGATCAACAGTTTAAGTTGGTACTATAAATAAGAGAAAACCTGGCGTTTGAGCTTGATCCAAGCAGAGATACATTTTTGGCATAGGAGCCTTTGAAAAGACACCTATTCCTTCAACCACAAGTGGACCTTGCCTAGATTTGCACCTTAGGCTGCTTGACTCCATACGCCTCCTGTGGACCAATAGTCAACAGCTAAACGGGTAGCGTTGCTCTGGCAAGAGCCACCACCCTTGTGTTTACCATGAACAATAAGTGCGGTGAATTTAATATGGCGATGACCGTCCTTCTGCCACCAGAAGATGAGAGCGCTTCCATGGAGTGCAGTGAAGATAATAGAGGGGAGAAGAGGACAGGAGGGCCCCGGAAGATGAATTCCCATTTTTGCCAGTGCCGAAGAAGTTTAGCTCAAGGCCGACGGTGAACAAGGGACCTTCTACTACTGCCCAGAATAAGAAGAATAGCAGATTTGGGATGAGACCCTAGGTTTTCAAGGGTGAAAAGGCTCCTACCATAGTGAGCAACAAATTTGCGGCTCTCGCGAATAAGAACAGTGATGATACCGCTCCAGCATCCCGGCCATCAAACACCAGGAGGCTCCCACCGATCATAGTAACACCACCTTGCGGAATGAAAAAACTAAGGGCCGCTCTCTTAGCTGAGGGGATCACCCAGTTTGCTATGAATTCCACTGAAAGGGAATTAAGATTATATCTGAACAATGAAAAGGACCATGACGCAGCCATAGCCATACTCCGTACTGACAAAGAAACTGAGTTTCACACTTATGCACCCCGCGGAACGAAGAGGAGCAAGAAATTTGTTCTATATGGGTACGATAGTGACGTGGACATCTCAGAACTCACCATTGACTTGCGAGAAGTACTCCCAGGATTAAAATCTGCCAAACAAATGAGGAGGAAAGACGGGAAAGGACAGCTCAGGCCCACAGAAGGAGTACTTATTATAACTGACAGCACGGGGAATCTGGATAAATTGAAGAAGTTACGAGTCGCTGGACGGGTGTTATTTCGCCCGGTAATTTTCAACGAACAACGGGGACCGACCCAATGCTATCAATGTCAGGGGTTCGGGCACACCGCCACTTATTGTGGCCACACCGCGTACTGCGCAAGGTGCTGTAATCAACATGTTCTCAGAGAATGTCCTCTGCGTAAGGAACAGAAACCAGCTAAGTGGCAGAACTATAAGGGTGACCACCCGGCGTTCTCCAAAGAGTGTCCAGTGAGAAAGGATCTTATCGAGCAGAGAAGGAAGAAGATGCCTGCTACCCGTGTGAACCAGAGAACGAGCTACTCGTCACTCCTAGGACGAAGCCCAGCTCAGCCGAAAAGACAATCAGGTAAGGAACCGTCACCCCATTCCTCCCATGCCCCCCACCCTACCCCTCACCACTATCCTACTCCTACCCCCCACTCCATACCTCATCCCCACTATAGTATACCCCCTGGAACACAGCCTGCTCACAGCTCATTCCAGCCTCAGCCATCTCAGGGAACAGACCTCCCAGCTTTCCAGCCACAGCAGTCAGCTTCTAAAACTGACGCCCTACTGACAACCCTCTTAGACCGTATGGACCAGATGATGCACATGATGTTGAAGATGTTCAACAGGGCCTTTGAGACCAAAAGACGAAATGACTAAATACCACGTCATCAACTGTAATATCAGAGGTCTGCTCTCCAAGCTGGCTGAGGTTGAGATACTCCTGCAGCAACACCGGCCATCGGTAGTGGCGCTGACAGACATCATGCTGTCCGCCTCGGATTGACTGTACATCCAGGGGTACACTGTGTACCGGAAGGCCTGCACACCGGGGATTAAAGCGAGCGTCACCATACTAGTCCGAAATGATGTGCCCTCTAGGAGAATTCCTAACCCAGTGTGTTCAACTAATGGTACTCACATAGTCACAGTTGACGTACGGTTCAAGACCCTTTTCACGTTCAGCTGTGTCTATAGGAGGCCACAAGCTGTACATACAGCTATGAAGTTGTTGTTGAAGCACGCCCAGGCAGTGAGCCGATACATAGTCCTAGGAGACAATGCTAAGCACACCGCCTGGCTATGCTCCAACATTGACACACTGGGAACCACCATCACCAAGACTAGGTTGTGCGTCTATCATCCCGGGGTGCATACCATCAGGCATGCAGCCCGACATGGATCGACCTCAACGCTGGACCTTCTCCTTACCAGGGATTCGCATACCGTTACGGATTGCACTGCACTCCCGTACGGACCATCGGATCACCTCTCTATGCTCTATGCTCTATACTTTCGAAGGTAACCCCGCAGCTCCGCCTGCGAGTAAGTACCTTTTGCACAAAGCAGACTGGAAAGGTTACAGAGCCAGCATTGTGGAAGATCTCCCCACGATCACCCATATCAGTACAGTGGACGAGGTGGACAGGGCGGTGGGTGTCATCACCACTACCATACAGGCCGCGGCAGACCAGCACATTCCAAAGTTCAGTCCTTTACCCAACGCCATCAGGAAACCTCCGAAACACATCTTAGCTCTCATAAGTCAGCGGAATAACCTGAGGAATATTTTCCAGCGCTCTCGCGACTACGGGCTAAAACCGACCATCAATGCGATGACCCGGCAGATAGTCGGCCTCATGCGAGACTGGAAAACATCCCTCTGGCATGAGCAGTTGCGTCGGACTCACGATGACCCCCGTCAGTTCTGGCGGCTCGTCAAAACCAACGTAACCAAAAGGAGCGGAGTGTTTCTTTCATCTGGAGGCAATCTGCTGATGCCTGCGGAACAGGCTGAACTTTTGGTGAAGGCTTATGAGGAGAGAGAAGCTGCTTGGCTGTTAGATGCTCCACCAATCCCGGAAGGACCCCTACCGTGCCCCAACGGGAAGCCCACATTCTCCACCTTTGGTCAGCTCGAGTCAGTACTACGACGCACGAAAGGTAACAGAGCATCAGAACAGGATGATATCCCCTATGTGATGTTGAAGATGCTTCCTAGGAAGGGTAAAGCCTTCCTTTTGAACATATTCAACACCTGCATAAGGATCTCGTACTTTCCTGATGTGTGGAAACAAGGCGTCGTAGTGCCACTACTCAAGCTTGGGAAGAATGGGGGACTACCTGAGCACTATAGGCCGATCAGCTTGCTCCCTCACATGAGCAAAATCTTTGAAAGACTGGTTCACCTTCACATGTCGAAGCACTGCAGAGAGAACAACATCATCCCCCCTGAGCAGACTGGTTTCCTAAGAGGAGTTGCCTGTGACCACCACCTGGCTAAGCTGCAGGCGCACACCATAGAGCGCATGCAGATGAACAGAGCTACGGCGTTCATTTCACTGGACTGACCCCAGGCCATTGACTGTGGGTCTCATGAGTTGTTACTCCGACGCTTAGAAGAGTTTCCCGCCACTCTATGTCGTCTGATCCAAAGCTATCTCAGCGGAAGATCTTTCGTCGTACGAGTCGGTAACAGTTACTCGACTTCTAGCACCACCACCTGTGGAGTACCTCAACGCTCTGTATTGGGGCCACTGATGTTTGTGATTTTCGCAGCACCCGTGGTCACAATGAAGCCTCCAGGAGCAATGGTAGCAGCATATGCGGATGATGTTGGGATTTACGCCACAAGCATCAGCACCCCACATGCCCTTAACAAGGCACAAATGGCGACTGAAACCATAGTGAACGAGCTGAAACTGATTGGCATTAGGGTGAATCCGTCTAAGACGAATGGCATCGTAATGTCATTTCAGAATTTGAGTAGGAAACCTCTACCGAAAACTTTTACCGTGGACTGCGAGGATAGAAGATTATCCACTTCAATCCTCTACCTTGGCGTTACCTTTGATAGACATCTTACCTTCTCAAAGCACGTTCAGGCAAGATTGAAGTTGGCACGACAAAAAACCCACAGACTATACCATCTGCTCTTGTCGCCGCTGACTGAGGTTGAAATTGAAAATCTACAAGTCCATCGTAAGACCTACGTTGCTCTATGGTGCACCGCTACTGAGACACCTCTACAAAACAACGCTGCAGCGCCTGCAGCATTACCAGAACTCTATCCTTAAAAAGTTCGTAAGTGGCACATCGCTCGAGGGTGCACTTAACACCACCATCCGGGAGGCTTCCCTCGGTGCCCGAATACATAGGTCGGAGGCACATCAAATTTTTTGATGGGCTGAAGACCTGTGCGAACTCCCTATTTAGGGACTTAAAACCACCCCCCAGACCTGGGAGATGGCAGGGCAGTGTTCCCTTGGTCGATTTACTTACATTTGATCTAGGGATGGGGTAAGTACTCCCTTGTCCTTATCCTTCCTTCGTTTTCCTTCTTCCTGCCTTTACTTTCTTCTTTCTACCACTATTCTTGATCCCGCTTAACGGTCCCTCCCTGTTTTGTATTTGCATTGTATAAAGTCAGCGGCTTTGAGCCGGTTCGAGTATAAACCGCCTTCAGCGGACACCCATTGTAACGCCTTAAAATACCGAAAGGTAACAGAAGGCCTTTATATATATATATATATATATATATATATATATATATATATATATATTCATTGTTAATTTGTAATATATTGTAAATAAAAGTTTGGAGGATGTGAAAAAAAAAAAAATAGTTTCACCCATGTTCTTTTCATGGATTCTCCACAGTAACTAAAAAACAGTAGGGGGCATATGCAATCGAGCGCCCCCCCCCCCATAAATCCGCGCTTGCTATAGCCTATGTGTTATTCTGATGTATACACTATATTACTGTAAAGTTTACTCCAAATCTGTTCAGTAGTTTTTGCGTGAAAGAGAGACAAGCATACAAACTTTCACATTTATAATATTAATAAGATTTGTTATATCATATAATATATATGTTCATCAGTTAAATTCAATATTTTACCATTTTTTTATTATTCCATCATTTATGTAAAAATTATGAATATCAATTATATGTTGATAATTATTTGGGTTTAATCCAATATTTGTTTTATTTTTAATTTTTCACAACTACTAAACTGATTAAAAAAAAAAACTTAATTTTTAAGAAAAATTTAATACAGTACAATGAAATCTATATTTTTCAAACAAGTTTTTAAAAAATTTCATTTACCTGATATAAATTTTATTTTAGTATGGGAAGAACTTATTTAAGAAATGATGTACTTTGTACTATATAGTTATTAATTATATAATAATAAAATATATTATATTATAAAAAAGCATCGATTTCGTAAATTCTTTTCCACAACTGGTTGTTTCCAAATTTAATAACTCCTCATATGATAAGACTCATTCAGTAAAACATTTTAATAAGAATTCAGAGTTATATTATTTGAAAACTAAAATAAAATTAGATAAATATTGTTTTTTTTTTGTTATTATTTTATTTAAAAATATCTTATCAAACCAGCTTCATACGCCTCCTTCGAAAATTGGCATTTTCAGCTAAGCCTTCGAAAGTACATAGTATATTGGATAATGCACTAAAATAAATCATATTACTTTTTTTATTTAATCAAGAATGTATCAAATATATTTATATATATCATCATCATATATCAAATGTAATATGATGAAAGTACGTTTACTTAATTATTTTTGGTAAATAAAAACCTTGAAAGGCACCGACCTATAGAAAGCTATAGAAGTGTGCTGGCGGTAAGACAGTTACATTGCAGGTTACGTTGCAGGCTGGATGCACTAGCTAACGAGCCAATGAAATGTTGCCTCCCGAAACTGCATTGTTGCACTTAATTGTATGGAATTAGCGTTCTTATGAAAGCTACTTCCGTACCTTTCTCAACAGTTACTGGGTCTCAGGTAATGAATCTTCAAGGCCCACATATTGTTGGGATCCTTTCAATTGTATTAAGTTGATTTCAGTATTAAATACATGTATTAATATTACAACAATTAAATAATTATAAATACGCGCCCTCATATTTATGACGTTTTAAATATTTCGTTTTTCTGCTGAGTTTTTTTCATACACGAATTCGTTTTTACAATTAATATTTTACTCTATACAATGATTATTTTCCAAATATGTCTTTGTTAATACGGAGATTTTTATGTGACACGCATTAAAAAGGTTATCAAAAGCTGACAACTCCAAAATTTTGGCTTTTAATTAAAAAAAAAATCAAATTTGTTCATCAAAACTTGATACATTTATCAAAATTTTGCTTGTTTTTTTATGGTTTTAGTCTGATTACAACACCTGAAGTTTCAGAAACATATAGGCCCTTGACTAAATTAGAGAAATTTATAAAAAAAAGTTAATTTTTTAAATTATGGAGTTTATACACTTGAGATCCTGAACGCATCATATCTCATGATTTTTGTTTGCTGCATACAATCTGTAATGCGCCTATTATTAACTTATCGAAAAAGGTTCCTAGCGCATAGAAATAAAAATATACAAGATATTGATTATATATACATATAAAACATGTAAAATCACACAATAGCTCGTATTATCATACTTCTTAAACTTAATAATTATAATTAAATATTTTAACAGATTATTTATTCTTTAAAAAATTATTAAGATAAAACAAACGTTTTTTTAATATGTGAAACAATGTATAACAACAAAGAACTTTTTTTATATAAAAAAAAATTATTTCAATAATAAATCTTGCATGCGAATTGTACTTTAATATCAACTGTTAAAACATGATAGCTTCAGGACAAAAAAGCAGAAACATTACAAATAACAATAAATAAGATTTATGATTTTTTAAATTCAAATTTACATAAACATTTTATATACAATAAAATAATTATAATAGTATTCAATCATAAATATTGTTATTCCACCTTTTCCTCCCCTCACGTAAAAATGAACATATATTCATAACTACTCCTTTTTGATTTGGTAGGAAGTATTCTAATATTTATAATGGTATCGCAATTTAGATGTTCCTATGATCATCCATGATTATTTTGTTCACCTTACATCGCTTCGGAATCTGTCCAAGCATGGATTGTTTCCCATCATCAGGACATTCTTCTTGCCATAGGATATTATTTTTTCCCTTATTGATTGATGATACCTTGTTGTCTCAATGCTGTTTTTTTTTTTTTTGCTAAATGCCTTTTGATATTCGAAGGTCTGACAATTTAACATATATCTCAACTGAGTCACGATTATTCTTGTATTCCGAACAACTCATTCTCGAAATGGAAATAAAGTGCAATGGTTCCCCCTAGATAAGATCACATTGCCTTGAAAAAGACAAGAATGATAGATCAATAGACAAGAAGACTTTGAAATATTGCGGTCATCTTGTAGGAAATTGCAAATGGACATTTTATCATGAGCTTGCACATATCTTGACACCCAGCGACCATGTCCTTAAGCGAAATGTGCATTTTAAACTGCACGTGGTGCATTTTCATTGTAAGGGATAATGCGTATTCAGTATAGCGTATTAAACTTCATCTTCACCTTTATTAACAATTATAATTAAGGCTGAAATGACATTTGTGAATAATGTGGTTTCTAATATTTTTTTAAAGAAGTGGAATGTTATGATTAAGTATTTTTTTTAACGTTCATGAATCGACTCTGTGGGGTTTAGAATCCCTCCAGGGGTCACCCAGCAGCTTCTGCAAATTGATTACTTAATTACAAATTTAATGAGAGAAAAATTAACATATGAAATGAGCAATATAAGAAACAATACAGTATTTAGTATAAAGCAAGCTAATAACGAAAGAGAAAATGTATTTAAAATTGATAACCACTCCCCAAATAGAAGTATTCTGACTCAATTTCTAACTGGCACATTGGGTTTTCTGTACATAAAAATTTGGAGGCTTAAATAAAGGTGAGAATCTTGTTATGAAAGATAATTTTATGTCAAAAGTCTCTTGAGACTTAGCGTGCATAGACCAAACTTCTGACACTTCAAATTTTGACATGTCAAAGAGTTCTATGTGTATGCTTCAGTCTTAAACTTTTTTCGATAAATCTCTATAATGCAAATACAAATACAGCTATGCTTTATTTATTTTTAATGTTATTATTTTTTGTCTTAAATGAGTACGTAACGATATATAATATATTTTGAGAATTAATTATTACATCTCGAATTTGTTTGAAAACGTACGATTTCTTGACATATTTTTGGTTCAGAATTATAAAACGAAAACCCTATCCGCTTTCAAATCGACAGACTTGTTCTGTATATAAGTTGAAACTGCTGCCCAATCCAATTATTTCATGAAAGTAGTAGAACAAATATGTGTATATTGGATTGAGATAAACATTATTTTTTTTAAAATATGGAACCATTAACTTAATGTCACTTGGCTGTTTATAAACACTATACAGGAGTTATTGCAAATATTTTTAAAACTTACAAAAGTCACACCCATTTTAAAAGTACTTGTTCTGACAAAATAGGATTGGGTAGCTACTAATATAGGGACTGGCTAATCAACTTTTCAGCACATTTCTTCGCATAAAAAGTAACTAAAGCGCTTCTATAATTGTAAATAAGTAAACTACTATTAACCACTTATTAATAATGAATTTCATATTAAAATGTATAAAACTTTAGAAATGGTCTTAATTCAATACTATCAAGATCGCGGGTTTGTATTCAGGCGGAATTTTTAGGATTTATTAAAGAAGGGAGTAAAAAAAAAAACCTTGGTTAAAACATTCTTCGGAGGGGGTGCAAAATGGATGTTCCGAGCCTGTCCGGTATCAGTTAGATCCTAATTAAACCTGGATAGGCAAAATTTAGGACTCCCAATATAACATCCTCCGTTTAGCCATAGCAGCATAAAGTTACGTTAAATGAACAAACAAGGTCTTAACTCATTCATCTGCCATAGAACCAGAAATTAAGGGCCGCTTATGATTCTATCACGATATCCGCCTTGAAGGCGCGTGGCAGAGTATAATACTCAGGACAGAGTTGGATACCGTCCATAACCATGGTTCCGACCTTTGTCGAGAGAGCCATTGGCATGCGAGCTGCACTCTGGTGGTAGTACTATGCATAAATGCAAAACGGTTCTAAATGTCAGTTGTGTCTTCGTTGTCCCAGGCGCCTTAGTCCCTAGCTCTACTGCACGCAATGCTCCTCACCACTTCCTAAAAACTCCTTCCGGGGATCGATCTCGCATTCGACGATACTCAACCAACGCAAACCCTTAGGGGTGGCCAATCCATGCATCATAACTCCGCGGGTCAGTAATTGATTAATTTACATATCCCCATGTTGATTTAAAATTGGACATTTTTTTCTGAGTGATAAATTGAAAAATAATAAGTTTTTACAATTGCTTGTTTATTTCACGTCTCTTATTGCAGTTATGGTAAACAGCACGATACTACAGAGGGAGCTATATATATTTAAAATTTGCCTATCCAGGTTTAATTAGGATAGGAATTTTTAACGACCTGATATCGTACAGGCTTTTCCGTTAAACGTCCCATCCGAAGGACGGTATAACCAAGGATTATTAACTCCCTTAAAAAAAAATCCTAGGACCATCTACCGGGCTGCGAACACGCGATCTAGGGCATAGTAGATTGTTATGCAACCATTAGTTATATCCAGCCATAAATAGTACGACTAGGATACTAAACGCAAATTGTTATTATACCGTCGATATAAAGTATTGAAAGTGAAAAGGGAAACTTTACTCTCTAGCTCTAAAAGATTAGAGTGTAAAAATCTCTTTTAACGTTAGTGCGTATCGTCAAACATATTTTGCATATGTCATTATAGATATTGTTTTTGTGCTTTATAGATGATTCTATACGAATATCATATCAATTATTAATCCTAAAGCTATTGTTATACATCTAAAATGAAAAATGTGTTTTTTTTTTCACAATCCGTATTTCGAATCCATCTATCGAAGATATAATCATAAAATGATCTACGGTAAGTATGATTTTATCTTTTAATTTCGACAGTTAACGTTTGAATATATTGAATTTATATTCAATAAATTAAATTAAATATATATCTCCGGTCATAGACCTTTCTATTTAATTGGTCTATGAATAGACTAACAGAAAAATAATAAGATCCGAGATCCGAGACTATGTCCGTTTTGTATAACAAAAAAGTACAGATCATACATAAAACATATCTGGAAGAAATTCTACAAGAGAAACACTTATAACAATAAAGGTATTTATCATGTGAAATTAAATTTTTATAGATAAATCTGTTGAGATATTGTAACATTACAAAAAAATTATGATTGTGAGATTTACAATATAAACCTTCATATTTCTTCTTTCGCGCATATGTCCTATCGTATCAAATATAATGGAGATACTTTTCAAAAAAGAATAAATTTTTGTATAAACTTTTCGTGAATCATTATTTTTTTAAATATCCATACTTAATTATTTCAATATGTCGTATAAAAGATTGAAATTGTATTTAATAGAAAATGATAAATAATTTAGCATTTTACAATAATTTAGTATTCTTGTGGTATATTACATTTAAATAATAGACTAATAAAATGAGTCAAAAAATAACATTTATTGTTACTAGGCATTAAATATTAAGTAAATATTTAATTTGTACGTTATATAAAGAGGGAAAGAAAGTGAATTTTCAATTCTAATCATTTCAAGCGACAGATAAGATTAGATAAATGACATTTATGCCACGAATTTAGGGAACAATTGATTACATAAAATGAATTTAAAGCCAAAAAGTTTGTAGCAAAAACAGAAAATGTCCTATTGCAGAATTCATTAATTAGAAATGCCGTTTTGTTCATATATTCTCCGACTTAATACTCAAGAATAAATTATTTCTGTTAATTACTCTCGAATAGAACACGAAGTCTCATAGAGACGGAACACGAAACTCCCTTATTCTTTTGGATATAGTTCAAAACTTAGTTAAAACAACTAGTGTCACGATATCATAAAATAATTCAGTAAATCCTAAATAATTCGCCCTATTATAAAAAGTACGAGCTAGTAAGCAAGAGCTTTTTATAACACATAAACTTGAAAAATGATTTCAGCTTATATCCGATTTTTATTCATTTTACCCATTAATTATTTATTTTACCCCGCCGTTACGTTGAGTTAAAGTGGCTTTTTCTTTCTATCCGTAGGCTCTATTTCCTTGGTTCTTACTTATATCAAACTATCAACTCACAACATCCATCTTACATCTATAGTCTCCTACAATTCAAATCCTCTATCCAATCCCAAGGGCTCAAGATCTCGCCTTTCCTTTATATCCGTTCCCACACAACCAAAACTTTTGAACGTTCCTTTCTCGCCCATTCTATCTCTCTTTGGAACTCACTCCCACTCGATATCCGTCATGCGTCTTCTTTAACATGATTTAAATCCAAAATTTTCCTACATCTTCTACATTCCCAATCAGATATTAAATTTGATCTATTGATGAACTACTGTATAATATTCCTCACTCAAAATGATATAATTTTTTTGTAATCAGATGTTATCATTTATTCACCTATTTTTCCATAAGCCTATTCCTTTTTATTGTAAATTTGTCTGTTTTTTTTTTGTTTTTTTTTGTATTACATTTTCTGATTATCTACCAAAACATACCTGTTTAGTTATTTAATTTCAAGATATTATGTAAATATTGTTTTTTTCTGATGTAGGCCTTTGGCCAGATAAATATTTACTTAAATATGTTCATCTCTGTTATTCTAAAGGGACCTGGTCCCAGAATAAAATTATTTTTCTATTCTATTCTATTCTAAGTGTTATTTATTTTACAAATAAACTTTATATTAATGAAACAAAGATGTATATTTGTACCATATCTTGATTTAGTAAGCCGGGTAACTCAGTATGCAGAGAGCTGTGCCGAAGGTCTAAGGTTAAAGGCTGACTATGGCAGATATATTATTTAATTTTTTAACATCCTCAGATGGACGGACTCTATGGCATCTACAGACTCCTAGGGTACATCCAGCCACTTTAAAACGGTTACTCTTATTTCGATGAAATCCTGGATGTTGATTGTGATCAAGACTAAATACCTCTCTGCACAACCGTTGTTTTAGAAACAGTACAATCTCTAAAGTAAACTAAGCTCCTTCAAGGGTTGTGGCACAGTTTTTTCTTATTGTTATGTTTTTATTTATAAATATTATTCATCATAAACGCGTTGTTGTGAGTCAGTATCTTCGCATTTTTTTCCGATGCTTTCCATCAGGAGTATTTTATCTGAACCATTTATGAACTGATTTAACTGAACCTGATTAACTAATTTAAACTACATATTAGAAATTTATGTTTCAAAAGCATGAACTCGCATGCTATATGTAAACAATTTGTAAACAAAGCAGACATTAAATCAAATTTACGAAGGAATACGTGAGAATATATAAGACACTAGAATATCAGAAACTTGATACAATTCCATAGTAAATTCTGAAAATATTTTCAATTTGTTTTCCTCTCCTTCAATGGCGGAGAAAGTTAATCCTCATCATTAAATTCCTTTCAAATAATAAAATATCCATAATTATGTTTTTAAATCTACTCCTTAATCTTTATCCATCTTCTATCAGTTTTTCGCTCAGTCCATATTCAATACATACTTACAGTATCATACCCTATAAAAAAAGTCTTATATATTGCTAATAATGAAAAACAATTACCTACACCCATTTTTAAATTTTAAAACTAAATATATATATCTCCATTTATACATAAGTTAGGAGAATTTTAACAGGTACCTCAGCAGATAGTTGCATGAAGGACAGTGGTGTAAGAAATGTGATGCATGCGTGTTATCATAAATACATTAACAATTCGTCCCCCCTAATGTTGTTACATAAAACAAATATTAACAATTTTAGCTGAGATAATAATTGGCTGAAAGAATTCATTTAATTACTGTCAAGGTGATGGCAGAAGGTCAAACGTTTCACACTTGAAAAGGCTTCTCTCTGTGTTCTATTGAAGGTCATTGAAGGGGAATGAATATACAATGCTCATATATGTTCAACTGGATATTTATATATAATATAAATATATTAAATAAATAAAATATATAAGTATGTGTGTTAGAGAGAGAAAGAGTGAGTAAGCGAAGTATCTGCAGAAAACATACTAAGTTAAGGAAAAGGAATAATAGATCGCTAAAATGGTCAGGTTATTATCCAAATAATTAAATGGAATAGATTGTACATTTATTTATAAAATATTTTTAGTATTTCTTTAACACAAATTTATTACATAAGATTTCAATATTAATGAGAATTCAATATTAAAGGCCACTAATTTCTGTATTTGATTGACTCAAATACAGAAATTAGTGGGTGTCGAAATAAAACTAAACTGAGTTTCTCTCTGTAAAAAAGGTAAATTTATTTTGACTACATCATAAATTTCCTGTAACTGATTTAAACAAACTCATTATTCTGTACTTACCTGTAAAAAAACAACGACATTTAAAGTTAACATTTCACAAACCTTTTACAAAACTGTTTTCTTTTAACTAAATAACAACACACAAATATTAATAACCTCCCCAGTTCTTCTCTCACAGCTGTTACCATGGTAACCTTATCAGTCACATTTAAATGAAAGACGTTTAGTGTACGTATTTTACATTTTTGTTTTTTCATTTTACCATTTTTAATTTTAATTTTATCATCTGCCTAAATAATTTAAAATAAGCTGCTTGAAGTTGTTGATTAATTTTTTTCTAAATCTGAGTAATACTCGATGATATTATTTTGGATTATAATTTGTAAAATATTTCTAAGTTAAATAAAATAATAACGAACAGTTAAACCCATAACATATCTTATTGAACAATTTTGTAATAACTCTTTTAGGTTTCTATGGCCACTATTATTACAAAAGACTTTGTTGATTTCTTCTGGTTTAGATAGTGTTGATAAATTTTTCGCCAACGTTTCGCCAGCCGTGCTGCTGACTTCTTCAGGGCTGAGATGAGAAACGTTATTAATCTTATTGATTATTATTATTGAACAACCATGTGTTGGTGGCCAGTACCTGGCCATCATTCTCATCTCAGCCCTGAAAAAGTCAGCAGCATGGCTGGTGAAACGTTGGCGAAAAATTAATCAACAAGATCTAAATCAGAAGAAATCAACAAAGTCTTTTGTAATTTTGTAAATGATAAAAAACTAATGATGAAGCACAATAAAATATAAAGGTGCAGTTAAAGTGTAGATGTGATAACAGTGTGTATTTAAATATGTAAAATGCATATATAATTTTAAGTGGCACGGAAACGGCTCCATTTAATATAAAATTATATTTCTTTAAATGTTTATGTATTATTATTATTATTTTATTTTGTCTTACATTATTTAAAGTAGTAAATAAACACACATGCATGCTATCATTGCCTAACAAAGATATTCGTTGAAGTTATATAACTGGACAGCTCTTCAAACTAAATTTGTTAAAAAATAAAAATAATAATGATAAGATATATAGGGCTTTTATCATTTGTTTTATTCAAATTTTATTGTTCTGGTGCTCAAGGGCAAGGGACGAATTTTAATAAGGGATTAAATAAAAGAGGATTAAAGCATCGAAGAAAAAGTGGTTTCTTTATTCATTTGACGTCACTTGATGCTGCAGTTGCTGATCGGGCGATGCCTGCATCCGAAGTCCTAAAGTTTGCCCATCCAAATCTAATTAGGGTAAGGATCTTTTACGAGTACATTACACCAAATATGCTCGGGTCCCACATTTTAAATCTCCTTCGAAGGACGGCATAATCGAGAGGGAAAAAAAAAAGTCAAAAATATTTCAACTAAGTGGAAAATAAGTATATTATAAACCAATGTTGTAATTAGCTGTATTTCTGTGATATGGGATGGATAAAACAAGTTACACAATGTTGTAATGGATGACTAGCCTATAAAATTAAACTCCTTTGTTAATGAAAATATAAACAATAATATTATATATTCACGTTGGTGCAGCATCGCCTATTGATTATTTTAATAGAATAAACTGAAGTAGGGAAGTGGCAAGTACGACCTTGCTTGAACAACCATGTGTTGGTTGTACTAGTACCTGGCCATCTGGTAGTACATATATAAAGAAGAATATTATTTATACAATTTTATTAGGTTCGCCTGTATATGTGTATGTAACGTAATCTTGGAACTAGATCTTCACTTCAAAACATTGAAATAAACTGATAAGGTTTATCTAACCTGAAGGCTCAATTCTGATACCACCAATCACTGCTGATGTCCACCAAGTTCCGCCTATTGGCCACTACCCAAATCCAAATCGACCAGCTCACTTTGCAATCATCCCACCTACGCCCCGTCCACCCCTAAGGTTTCTATCATTTGGTAAAACGATTATTTACTTTTTAAGAATTCATTCGATATTCAGCCTAACAAATTTACAAGCCCATCATAATCTTCGCCACGCAAATACTTCAATAATATTAACCGGATGCATGCTCCGCAATTAATGTGCGATCTCCTAAATTCTCCAGTGGTCTCGTCATTTTTTTTGGAGCGAGTATTATACGCGAAACCTTGTATTCGAATCCCTCCAGGCGTTGTTCATCCTTATGGCCACACTTCTTATCCTTAAAGTATTGAATGATATGCATCGTAAGTGTAACATGGAAGCATTCAATAATATAGGCGGATTTATGATATATTCCTGTAACAGTGAGGTCAATGTGATTTTTATGTGGAAGCATAAAATAAATATCGATCTTCACACTGTGGTTAGAGAGGTTTGAATACCCTTCCCCGCATTCGATCGGATACTTCTACAACTAAAACCCATGTATGTTATTGGGTTCAGTGTGTGATAAAAGTTGTTCTGTACTGTAAGGGTTGTGCAGGCTGTTGAGGTGATTTGTCCTAGGTCACGCCCTGTCACTAGGCCTTCCCCCAATTTAGGGATTCAACATTATAGAAGCTGGTTGAGCCCTGGGAGGATCCAACAGCGCCTGTTAGCGGATTAAATAAACTATCTGGATAGCCGGTTTTGGACCCGAGACTTTCGGTAGAGCTACAGTTTGTTTGTTTGGATATCCAAATCCAACAAATGACGAATAAAAGCTCTTTCCAGTTTTGTAATATGTCTTATGTTAAAACGAGGCAAAACGTGATTTGCAATAAAAACAAACCATTCCCTATAGTTAGTACCCCACTAAGGTTCTATAGTTAAGAACATGCTAGAGACTTTAATCTTAAGAAGAACACCGGGTTGATTAAATAAAACCACTGCCATTCGGATAAGCACTTAGACTTGGGGACCTGGGATTATTCAATTATTCACGAGTTCTCGTAAGTTCCGTGATGGAAGGAATAATATCCGGCGATGATAATATTAAGTAGAAGGCAGTTGGGGTTGGTCAGGTTCGCGTGCACCGGCTCGGAATGAGTTGTCAACGCTGTTTACGGTTGAGGGGTCCGAAACACGCCAAAGCACCATACACATAAATATCCTTTGAGCCGGCCTCCCGGAGGATATAAAAGTTATCTTCGGCTCCAGTTTTATGCACACGGAATGGCCCGGGTCCCCGACCTTTCGTGATATACCTCTGTTTCTCTTCCACTTCCTCTACTTCCATAACCCTCCGAAGTTATCGGATCGGCCGTCCGTTTAGAGGGTGAGCGGTCTTGACGGAAATCGTGAAATGCGAGAACTATGGAGGTGGCAAAAGGAGATATGCTTTTCTTTTAATTGGATCAATAAGAAGTTTAATTTAACCGAAACGTAAACAGTTATTATGAGCAATTTTATTCCAAGTCCACATGAAATATTCTTTCAATGATTTCTGCTAAAATATATATAGTAATAAAAGAAGAAGGATAGGCTTAGATGTAGAATTGCATAGTGCAAGAAAAGAGAATGAGATTTGAGGCGAGAACGAAGCGATGATCAGAATCTTCCGTAAACCTTGAAAGGAGTAAGAAATCTTAAAGGGTGAAGCGATCCGTAGCCCCTCAAAGTTGAGTGAAACTAATTAAAAAGACAGGAAGAAGAAATTATCACTATTCTCACCTATGAAAATTAATGGTTTCAGAATTTGGTAGGGGCAACATGAGACGATCAGGATCAAAAGACAAAAACTCAAAAAATTGACTATATTTTCATTTTTAGCTAGTTTAATCAAGAAATGCTTATGCTCACAAAACTTTAGCTTTAGAACCGGCCTAAAACCATGAGAATCAAAATAACAAAGCGTTCTTCGCTTGACGGTAATTGTGCCACTGGTGGTTCGGCAGATCTTATAGGGAAGAATGACTGCTTACTTCCTTTCCAAGCAACTTCTTTTCCATAGACGGTATCCAACATTAATTACAATAGAGAATTATGCTAATATCATATTTTTATCACAAGTAATTCATAATGATAATAATAAATTTATAACAATGGTATATTGAAGGGTCCTGAGCTCACTACATGATAATGTTTCTGATCCAAAGTTTTATAAAGAAAATGATTCCAGCAAGATAAATGTATTTAAAAAAAATTAATTAATTTGCTATTAAGTAAGAATTAAAAAATGCGTGTACTCATAAAGGAATGTTAATATCTATTTTGTAACAAAGTTTTGTAAGACGTCACGGAAAATCTGGTAAAATTTTGAACATCGACCCTGTTGTATTGCATGGTATTTGTTTAAAAATGTCCGAAAAAAAAAAACAATGCGTCACAAATACGCGGTCGGTGGTACGACCCGAAATATCCCATGCGTTGTATCACAGCCTTGATCTCTAACCTACTCAAATGCAATCTCTTAAATCATTTGCTATTAATACTGATTAACTGCCTTATTTCAGGATATTTGACCTTTTTCCGAGATTTTGAAATTCTCTACCAAAAAATAAGTATTAATAACACAAAATATGAAGATTCTGTGATATAATGCAGTAATTAGCGCAAAATCATTTCATAATATTACTTAATGGGAAATAATTAATAGTATTGTGGTCATACATATATTGCGACAATATTTTAGTCTAAAAACTTTTATTACGCGTTCAAGGAGGAGTTTTATCATTACATATTCAAATGAATAATTATTCGTAGGACCGTATAAATTATACCGAAGAGAAGAATATCCAGATGGAGGCTAAGATAAAATAGAATAGTCAGAAACTAGTTATAGCCCAAGATCCCTGGTACATTTTTGGACTTGATTACTATCAAGCTGAATCTTCGTGAATAGCTTCGTTTTGATGAGACTCCCAACGATTTCCTTTCCGAAAATTCTCGATTGTGGTAGCTAACAGAGGTAGCAAGGATAAAATATGTCGATTTGATGACTCTCCAAAATTTATTGCTGGGTGTCTCATCAAAACGAAGCTATTCACGAAGATTCAGCTTGACAGTAATCATGTGCAAAAATGTACTAGGGTTCTTGGACTATTATTGAAATCATCGTTTCGGCCTATTTTGCATATATATTCGCCTATATATATATATATATATATATATATATATATATATATATATATATATATATATATATATATATATTCGACAGAACAATTATTACAATTTTTTTTAAACTATAGTATGTAATTCTATGCAATTAGAGTATTATTGAATGCACATCTGAAACGATGACCAGATTTTTTTTTTATTGAGTAATAAAACATAAGTTTATTTTCTAGACTGCGAATATTCTCCTTTTGTGTCCAAATCTTGTTTTTCTTTCCCTATTCAAGCATTATGATCACCTATTAATATTTTTCTATGCTACTGATTTACGTTATTTAGTTCACGTTGAATTAAATCCTAAAGGACTTTAACGCTATGCAAAGGATAAGCAATTTAATGAGAAGGTTGAGATTTCTAGGTTATAATTATAAAATGGATATTGTTTGCTCATTTAAGGTCACTTTATGCTGCAATGGCTAATCGGACGATGCTACAGTGGAAGCTCTAAATTTTGCCTATCCAGGTTTAACGACCATAGGGATTTTTAACGAGTACCTGACATCGTAGGCTCGAAACCCCCGTTTAACGTCCCTTCCAAAGGACGGAGTAACTAAGGATTTTTTATTCCCTTTAAAAAATCCTAGGGCCACCTGCCGGGCTAGGACCCCTTGATCTTGGGATTAGTAGTTTGTTACGCTAACCACTTTACCACAGGTCGCCCCATAAAATGGCTGGCTAAAATTAAGTATCCTTCTATTTGGATAAAATAAAAACCAACTTTAAATGTTTCACATAAATTAATTAACATTTCATGTTTAGGAATCATTTCTGCAGTTGTATTTTAAAGAAACATTAAATATTACATCCCTTTTCGGAGAAACCCATTTGCATTATATCTGCCGCTCCGGTGAACAAGTTGGTAAGTCGAATCTTCTCTAAAATCATTTTATTGTGCTTAGGGAAGCGAGGACAAGTCCTTGTAGTAGTAGCTAGAAATGGAATCTTAATACAAGCTAACACTCGACATAGTGGCTGATGTACTACGAGAATAACACGAAGAAACTAATTTTTGACAAATTTCTTTGACCTATATGAACTGCTTATTCACTAGCTAAAATGGGTAATAAACGACAGAGTTGGATTTAAAAAGTTATAAATATATATATATATATATATATATATATATATATATATATATATATATATATATATATATATATATATATATATATATACTAGCACGTTGTTCTGCCCTATTACCCTAAAACAAAGGGATTCCAGATTGTCTACAATTTGAATGGCAACATCATCGATTGTTGGTGCATTGAAACGTCTCGCATGTTGTCCTACAGAGTTTTATCAGCTCTGATTATAATTTTATGATTACCAGATGTCATAAGATCCAGTGCAGTTTTAAACAATGAAATAAATTGATTTTGTTGATGAAACAAAGTTTGTAATTGTTCTACAATAGAACTCCTCACTGAACTGTTATTTGCACAACGATGATCAATTTCTTCTCGTGTATTGCCCATTTATTCCATTTGCAGGAATTTATAGTCGCCATCTGTCACCGGCAACAGCGAACCTGCTTTATGATGTATATGGCCTTATGTTTAATTATATTTATATGAAAGCTCAATTACAACCACAAAAAGTTTATTGCTTTTAATATACCTGTTTTATATTTCGTGATAAAACTCAATTACAAAGAATTTAAAAAAAACAGTTGCTAGGAAACCACGAAAAGCTCATCGCTTTTAATATGCCTAATTTATATTTCATGTTAAAATTTAATCACAAAATATTAAAACATTTTATACAGTTCCTAGGAAATCATACAAAATAAGATAAAAAAAAAATTGCGTTACCTCAGTAAATATCTGAAACCTCTATAATATAAGAAGGAATTTTTCAAGAAAATTCAAAAAGTACAAAGAAGAATTTCGAGATCTGGCCGAACTACCATTTGTTCAGGTAATACATTTAATTTAATTAATTTCAAGGTAATTTTTTTTTATTAATAATGATCTCTATCAATAGAATTTCAACGCATAAAAAGATCATTTAGTCTAATGTAATCTTTTTATGTTAACTTATTAACATTAACAAAACTTTAGGAATTTGATGAGGAAATGGTTGTACTATTGAAGGAAATGGTATAACTTTATTATGCGATACTCGATTGATGAGGACATGGTTGAGCAATGTTGAAAATTGTCGGGGGGGGGGGTACAGTAAATAAAATTTACACCAATATTCAATAATTTGTTATTGCATCATGAACTGTTATTTTTTTTTTTTAAGGGATCAAGAATAGTGTTGTTTTTATTATTTCCCTCGTAATTTTTACGTTTTTTCTCTCCATACGAACCTTCTTTGCTAGACCTAAAGAGTTGCAGTTGGGCTCAAATTGTAGTAAATTTAATCTACTTTAAAAAATGGTTACATTTTTTTTTTTCAAAAACGCACCGATTAGGTGATACAGGCCCAAAATTAAAATAACAAGGTTAAATAAGGTTTTTCGGCCACCGAAGGTTTCCCTCGTCATTTTTAAGGTTTTTCTCTCCATAAGAACCTTCTTTGCTTGAATTGGTCCAGCCGTTCTCGAGTTTAGCGGTTAGCAAGACATTTGGCGATTCATTTTTATTATATAGGTATACATATATACATATACACATACACTTTTATGTATATAAAGTATTAAAGTTGATGTAAATTGAATTGATTCTTAGTAATTCTGTTATATTTACTGTGAGGTAGCAGTTGAATTGAATTAACCCAAACCACATAGGACGATTGTGGACCTCTAGCCTTTTGTACAAGCGTGTAAAAATCCCGACACACTGACACAGTGAGCAATGCACTAATTCCATTGTGTAGGGTGCCAGGGAAGGGTGGACTGGTTGGCCACCTGCAGCCCCACCACAGGGGGAGAGCTAGGGGTCGTTTCCTTCATCGCCGATATCCAGGGCCTGTTCTTCGATTCCTGGTCTTCCAGGTCTAGATGGGAACTGAGTGTACGAGGAATAGTTCGTCTTGGAGAATGTTTGGTAAACTGTATTTCAGTGAAGCATCTATGCTAAGGGTATACTTCAACGAAATTGTACTTAACAGAGAGTTCTCCGCGTGGCATGGGTGTAAGTGTAAATGAATGCATTCATGCCATTGGTCAAGTTAGTTTGAGGTGAATATATATTAATCTGCGTTATTTTTTTATTATATAACATATACGTTTGAACATATAAAAACGAATAAGAAAGAAATAGTGAATTTGGTAAGCGATGCTCATTTATATTCCTTTTTCCTAATTAAAGGATTGAGTATTTTCGGTTTTAAATGTTTTCGCTAAATATTCTATAAATATTTATTAAATTGCAATATACCATTTCTACTTTTTCTTTTATTATAGAATAAATTAACTCCTCTTTAGTCTCATCATTAGTAAAACGACAAAACTTAATACAAATATAATATTTAAGAATCCAATATGAGCCGAGGCGAAGTGATTTTTATTTAAATAGTACAAAATATAAACATTTTCTTGACTTTTAGAAACGCTCATTTGTTTGAGTGAGATATCTGTGAGAAGTTTCGCTGTATTTTAAGTTTAATTGGATGTCAGTTGGCCTGAAAAACTGAAACCTAAAGACAACGAATATCATATTACTTTTATAAAATCTTAAATTTCACTTTTTTTTTTAAATTATGATTTACCTTTACAATAGCGTGTTTTTTTAACTATTATATTTGTTATGCAAAATACACAAAACTCCCCAGTTGATCCTCCCAGTAGCCATATACTTTTCTCAAAGATTGAATAATCTAAGGCTTAGTACACGCCTAGTATCTTCGGATAAGAAAAATCGCTAATCCCTAAAATTTGGGTCTGGATAATGAAACAAACTTATTAAATTATTTTATTGTCATTAATCACAGAGAAGCCTATAAAGTTTCAATTTAATTCGATATTTTGAAGTGGCCGAAAACTTCAAGGTTCCGTTAAGTACTTAGAGGTGAAGCTACGTTTAATAAAAGCATGTTCAAACAAATTATAATCAGGATCGGAATTAATGTTAAATAAAATGTCAAATACAAAGCGAAAAGATATTTTTCAGAATTAAATGTATAATTTCAAATTAAGGTTTAAACTTTGCTACGCACTGAGAAGCCACGAGGGTTGCAGTTTGTTTTCTTTTTCAGATTAACTAAAATATAATTTATATTTTTATTGGTACCAATGAAATGTAACGAATGATTCCAGAACTCACGATCCTCCAACTAAGTGGATGACAATGCTCCGATGAACTCATTGCAACGGAACGTCAAACCTTTGACACTTGGAAATGTCTGAAAATAATTCGAGCCCAGGGCCATTTTCCGGTCGGAGCCGAACCATTGGCCACGGTCCCTTGCCAATGAAAGAGCTCGTTGCAAAAGCGACGCTGATTGGTCGAGATCGGACCAATATCCTTGATGGTTTCAATTACAGCTTGCTCTCGAGAACGAGGAAGTTGTGGCAAGTTATTGAGGTTGAACTCTGCCCCAACCTTGGGTTCTATATCTCTTCGTCGGTGCTCCGATGTTCCCTTTGTTCTAAGGATCATCTCCGTAGTTAGAGGGATCCTAGGATTGCTTTAGTGGATCAAAGTCAGTCCGAAACCTAAGGTTTAAATCCAATTAATTCCCCATTTTTAATTTATACCACTTTATAATTTATATAAAACTACAACAGTTTGAGCCTTGAAGGTCGCATTACTGAGAAGATATAATACAAAGAACACATCAAGTCCCTCCTGGCTAAATCTGATAGACTCTGACTCACATAAGCTGAATGTACAAAATATTTGGAGGATATAGGAGTTGCTTACATACCGTTACTCTAGGAGATGCTCATATGTCAAAATAATCTCCTTAACTGAATTATTTGGATATGTACAATTTACTTGAATATACAAGTTACTGTGACATGTAATAAGGAAAAAGCAAAAAGGTTTCAGATAAAAAATGAATGCCTTAAATAATTATTAGTTGACTGTATAAATATCATGGAGGTGAAAATGGTTGAAGTCAAAATTTGCATGCAAACATCATCCATACGACAAAGTTTCGATCCTTCGGGAGAGCTGAATAAACAAATACACTATTTCAATTATTTGATTTTTGCATGTAGTTTATTCATCCTTGTTCATTTGCCACGTGGGTCTAAAAGTTGGTAATATATTTTTTTTATTGATATTTACAACTGTAATTATATTACATCAAGTAAATCTGCTAAGATGAACAAATGACATAAAAAAAAACACTTGTGGAGAAACTATCCATAGATAGCACTCCAATAAAGTTCTATAGTAGAAGGTCTCGAGGCCATCTTCTTTTCAGACGCCTCGGAGGGTTATCAGGAATATTATGGGAAGCAAGTTGAGAGAGTAGCGGATTCAAGTGTGTATGGAGCTTTTCATGGAACGATAGGTATCTAATTTGGGCCAAATCAGCAGCATATGGGATATTAAGATCATGATGGATGAGTTTATTTGTGACATAATAAGGAGCATTGAGGATTTTGGATTGTAAGGATTGGATACGAGATGAATTGGATGGTTTAGTAGAGCCCCAAAGCTCAACTCCATATGTCCAAATAGGTCTGATAACTGTCATGTAAATGAGTCTTTAGTAATTAATTGGGAGCTTTGAATGTTTGTCCAGTAAATGTTGAATTAGGCGAAAACGTCGAGCAGTTTCTTGTCTTTTCAGTCTTGTATGAAGTAAATATTAAAATATGAAATTAAACAGATCCCATTTGGTACATATTGTTTATGTGCTTTTCATTTGATAACCTCCCCTAAGGAAAAATCGTAGAAACATGAGATTTGAGAAACCTCCCATTGAAACCACACCTTGCATCTAACATTCAGTCGGTTATTAATTAAGATTTTATTTTTGACCTACGTATATTTTATCTAGACCAATGTCTCCTAAAAAAGGCAATTCCATTTTTCGTTATGTACCAACAGCTTTAGGAAAAACTATTTTCAAGTGTTCATATTTGCAAGAAAATAGGGTCTTGAGTTTCAATACATGGAAAGACCACTGTTGAGCAGGGAAGTAATTAATCCTAGATCATACTCAACTTCCCGGTTTTTACACCAATTCAGGCTACCCACAATATATAGGCTGAGTGAGCCTCAGGAGGGTCTTCAGATCCCTAGGTTCCATCAGTAACTTTTAAAAGAATAAATAATATACAAGTTCTTCCTCTGGGCCACCCCTCTCCTAAACTTCCAAAAAACCGATTTAAAATCACATTCTTAATAATCAGCATTCTTGAAAAAAAAAAAACATACATCATTATCTTACTTTGGTGTGTAATTATGTTAATAAAGACCCAGAAAATTCCTTCAAAATAATAGTCAATTGAACAATAAATGGCATAAATTAAAGAGGAGAGTTTCCCTGTTGCTATTAATTTCAACAAACCTTGTTAACTTGTGTATTTCGCCATATTAAATTATGACAAATGAAAACCGAAACTCTCCATAAATGGTGGTTTACCCATATTACTGTTACCAATCGCCGATCTAATTAAATCCGACATATAAAGTTAAATTCCCCTTTTCAAAGAGACATATGCAGAATCCCACTAACAGAGAGAGATAGAAGAATCCATATCCTATAAAAGCCTATTAAATGATTGTACAATTGCCACCGATTATAGCGCGAGGCGTGGGCTGTCCGTACCACTCCTCGTTCTAAATATCATTTGCAGCTTTTGATTGGTCAATGAGGCTTTGTGGTTAAAGTGTTTGAAACAAAGCGGACCAACCACGTTCCACGATTCGGAACCGAACAAACGCGTCTGTAATAGTCGTTAGCACATTTTGTTATAGTTTTCCTAGGGTTTGATCTCCCGCTAAATGGTTCAGCCGTTTCGAAGTTAAAAAGCTCTATTCCCCCTAAGCTTAAAACGATAATTGTATTAGGACCGTTTGATGTTTTAATTGATCATAATAAAATTTATAAAATAGTGGTGATTTTGAAGACCTTTATGGGCCTGAGCGTCACACGCAGCAAAAAGAGCTATGTAATTTACGTAACAAAGTAATCGATAGTACTAAAATGATTTTTATCGATTTGTCAAACCTTGCCGGGTAAGGACTCTTTCCTCCTAGCTCCCCTCGATTTATTCATGTTATAACTAAAGGGTTTCGTACTCTGAAATTTCCTATAAAAAACACTTGGGAATCACAGGATAATTTTCGTACTTTTTATCCGTAAATAAAATAAAAAACAATCCTACATTACCGAAAATTATCCGTAATAATTCCAGAGCACTTGACAATTTTCGGAACTCTCAATAATAATTGAAAACTAAATATCAGCCTAAGGCTTTTTGCTAGAAATATGGGCTGCAATAACCCATTATCAGTAGAACTAAGACACCTATAAACTTTGTACCTGCCTATCGGACGAAAAATTAAGAAATAATTGAATTCGGGCATATCGATTTTCACATTATCGAAACAGATATCCCCCCAGCAATTCAATTGAACTTAGAAATGAAGTGGTAAAAGTTGAAATAAGTGCTGAATAAGTGATTGTTAGTATTCCTCGTTTAATAGAATAATTTATCAATAAGTCCTTAAAAGTTATCATGTAACTTGTTCATAAGTTCCTTAAGTGAAAATAAATGTTAACATTGGATTTTTTAATAAAAACTAAAAAGGTTTAAGCTTGTCAATTATTTGAACTTTAGTCATCCGAACTTGTAGCGCGGAACACATACAAAGAGTGGTTTGAAAGGCAATTTCTCTAAAATTTCAATTCCTGATTATTACTTAATAATTATATTATTTTTAATTTTCCTCGCTAAAGCTCATGATAATTTGTATTTTTGGAAAATGTATTATTGTAATTAATAAATTTATAATATTAAAAAATTAGCAACATCACTAATCATTTTTCGGCTGTATATATTTACTCGCATACTAAAAAATGATTTTTTTTTTTAACGCACACGTAGTTATAGTTCAGAATTTTCATTTTTAAATGAATTTCGGTGCGTGTGGCTTTTAAAAAATTACTACTTTATTTTCATTAATGTATTAAAACTATTAAAAATTCAAAATTCATATAAACCAATTAATTAACTAGTTCTTCATAAATAGAATAATATTTCAAAAACAAATGTTTTCTCTACCATTTTTTCACTAATTTAGACTAATTAGTGTTAATAATTAAAAATATAATTGTTACCTGCAATTAATGAACTAACTGTAGCTATACCGGTACACTCCCTCCTGGCACGAAAGAGCTTCTGTACGTTCTATCTAGTGACACCTCATAACGCAGAGGTCAGTGAATATTAAACAGCGGGGCAAAAAGACCCAAATGAATTTATAATTTGAGAAAAGGCTCGTAACTCTTAGTCACAAAGCAGCCTCTCAATGGCCACATCACAATGGTTTTTTTTTATTATTATTATTTTCCTTGTCGTAAGCATGGTAATGTGGGAGTTTTTAGGTTTTGAAACACCATAAACCTTCATAAGCCAATTTAAAAGTATGTATTATTAAAATGTATATTTTTTGTTTGTACCAGTGGTGGGAGAGAGACAAAATGGTGCCCGAAAATGCCAGATCATATATTTAAAATTTATAGCTTCATTATTAAATGCCTTACATTTGTTATTTTAGGTACAGTCGAGAGTTTGAAAAATATTAAATTTTGAAAAAAATTCTAATTGTTTTAAATTTTTTTTCTGAAATAATATAATTTATAAGATAAAATTATAAGAAATAAATTAAAAAATATATACCACTATACAATATAATAATAATAAAAATTTTTTTTTCTAGTTATGTGTGCATTAGTAACCGGTAGAAGTTTTGCCTTTAAACCAAACAAGACGGCAGAAAAATAAAATTTAAACCTTATAAGAGGAGATCGTTATTCTGAGAGTTCTACCGTGAACTAGTCCTTGATTTTTAAATATTCAATAATAAAATAAATATAGTGTAACTTTTATAATGAAAAAAACATTGCATTAAATTGTATACACATCAATGTCTCAGTTTTATCCGTCGAATTTTGATGATTTCATTTTTTCAATTACCACTTATAAACATTTAAAATATGTTTTTGTAACGTTACTAGTTAAAATTGAAAATTAAAAACAATTGGCTAGTTGAAAACACGATGGAAAGTATGGACGCTTTCAAGTAAATTGAAGTTTGAGATCAGAGCAATACTTCTGCCACACATCTCTCCTACACAAATATTTTACTTCGAACTGACAGTTCTCCTTTATATTCAATAATAAAATATTTTATTGTAGTTAGTAAAAAATAGCGGCTAGTAAATCAAACTAGCGCAATAGTTAAAACAATGTTAAATAAATTATAATGCAGAGAATTTTTCGATTTCAGAGTGTAATACTGAGTTGGGATTTTAGTAGCTAAAAAGAAACTTCAAAAAAGCGAACCACAAAGGAAAACAAAGTTATTCAGCATATTTTTAATTCCTTGAGGAATTTTGACGCAATAATGTAACTATTTATACTTTTTTTATTTCCTTAAATAGCTTAATTATTTTTCTTTTCCAACGACTCTCCCGCTTTCGTAGAGTTTGTAGCTAAATATCACTGCGTATTGAAGCATTTGTGTCGTGGCCTTGTTTTGTCTACTTTTAATATTCTGAACCATATGTATATATATATATATCTATAAAATTAAAGTCATAATATTCGTAAATTGAGAGATAATACAATAAAATATGCAATAAGTTGAACAATATATTCAAAATAAGAGCTTTTATTGGTAGTTTAGAGTTTTTCAAGGACCAGTTTCGAAACTTCTTGCGTAGGAAGTCATTGTTTGTCAAGAAAAACATAAAACATTATGTCAAATTTCCTACGGCGGCTAAAATATATTAATTATATTGTTTTTTTTTTAAATTTTATCATAAATTAAACTTCATATATTCTTAATTAAATATTTCACATGAATAAATTTTATGTAATCTTTTAACTATCTTTGAAAACGTTTCGAGGCAATCTTGTTCTCATAATTATGTCCTAAAAGTGAAAAAGTAGGCTTTTATTGAATTATATTAAATGTCACAATAGACAAAATCTAAAATTGACGCGTGTACTATTTTAACACATAAATGATACTACAAATTAATGACAAAATGGTATTATATCGATCGACCAAAATACTTGTTCAGTACTGTAGGCTTTAGTACAGACTCTCAAGAAAGAATACTAAATATTATAGATAAATATTTGTATTGTAATTGGTATAGTTAATGAATATAGGATATATAATATAAAATGTGTTGTGTGTGGAGAAAAAATGTTATTTACCAGTCGATTTTTGTGACAATACTTGTACTAAAGGCTGGATTCGATTACTATTAACTGGGAGACAACAAAAAAGTTTCATGCTCCTAGTATGTGATAATTGTGATCTTGATGGATATATTTTTTTTTTAATTCACTAATAAAATAAACGTATATATTCACATTTTTAGTGAAAGAAAATCTATCTACTATTTATAAAAAGCTTTGTTAAAAAATAATTTTTGTTTCATTTGAAATCGTGAACTAAAAGCGATTAAATTCTGAAAAGACCTCAAGGCCAGAACGCGTGATATTACTCATTCATGATAAGATTTTAGGTAATGGCGAATAGATAAAACAGAAAAAAGAAAAGAAAAAAGGAACCTTTGCACAAAGTCATAACCACTTATAAAATATTTTATCTCTTTAGTATTCAATATATAAATTAAAATTCATTAATTAAACTTCAGTAGTTAATAATAGCATATGGAAGGATTTATTCCAGAGGTTTTCTTATAATTTATTTTACATTTTACAATTATAATCATAATTAATTACATTTATTACAATTATAATCATAATTAATTACATTTAAATTCATAACTTATAATATTATAAGTATTAGGGAATGATGTCTACTGTAATGATTCATTCTCAACGATTAATTCCAGTTATTTTATCCTTACAATAAGTCTTCTCAAATGATTCCTATTTTTTTCACTTTATTTAAGCTACATATCAATGCTAAATTATACAATTCAGGCTATTCTTACTTATATTTTTATAATGTACTATGTAATAATGCACAGAATTACAAAAAAGTTTCCTTATCTACTTATGCAAGTGGAGGTATTCGAGGTAAAGCTGACTTAGTAATCTTCTGATCCGAAATGCTTTATATCAGCTTCTATATTTATTAAAACTTATTTTTATGGTTGATCGTTGCAGCTCATTCTTTACGTATGGAGAAAAAAAATTAAAATATTCGTGTATTCATTCATTTTATTATAAATGTTGAGTCCGTCAAAAAATTATATATATTTTATGTTCAGGTAAAAGATTTTATTAGAATTATATTTGATCACACATAAAATTAATATTTTTTATTATGTAACTGTAATATTTAAAAGCGACGCTTCTAAAGCATTATATGTTGTAACAAACAAACTGAAGGCATGGATACATGTATTGTTTAATTATTATATTATTCAAAAGATTATTCCTTAAATTGAATACGCATTGTTTAATAATGTAAAACATTATTATTGAGAATATGGGCTAATATTGTGAAGAAAAAAAGGTTCGATAGAATTAGGGTATTTCGAACCATTCCAGACATCATCTTTTCTTAAAATATAAAAATACCTACCTGTACCACTACAACCAGTGAACGGGTCTTGGGTTCAGTACATGGTAGATACTGTACTGTTTCATGACAAGGAGGTGACTTGTCACCACTTGTTACACGCTCAACCGCCACATTTTTTCCCCTTATTTTTGGTACTCTATTTTTATAATATTTTATAGAGGCTGAGTGAGCCCCAGGAGGGTCCTATATCCTATATGATCCATCTCCGGCAGGAGATGATGATATAGATATGATATGATCCATTCCGAATTTGAAACAGGATTTCCGGCATGGCAACTCAGTGCTCTACCACTGATCCACTCCGCTCCCAAATATAAAAATATTTAACATTTATTAAAATTAAAGCTTTTAATTTCATAATCTTTTCACAATTTCATAAAATTGAAGCATAATGTTTCATAATACGTATCAAGAGGTACAAATGACAACTAAATACATTCGTGCGGATGAAATTGTAATTTAAAGTATTTAGACTTTGATAAGACTTAAAATTTCAAGTTATTATCGTACTTGTATGTTGTATAATCTTGTATATTTTGGGTATGTTGTATTATCTTGTGTATTGGGTAATATTGCATACATTGGGTAATATTGATTCTGCAAAACAGTTATTTACATTAATTTACTTAAAACTATTTATAAGTAACTTGGCTTCTTACTCCATAATGTTTATACTTCCTTTTTTTTTTTTTAAGGCAATATCGGAACACAAAAATACATAATAAACTTCTCCAGAAAAATAAGACTGAGTTTTCTACAAATAAGGATAGTTACTTTTTATCAATTTATTTTTTTCTATTATAAGTAAAAAATTAATGTTTCTGAAATAAGCAGTTTATGTACCTAAAACTAATTAATAAAAATAGTAGAATTGCCATGTCATTTTATAAATATGTAATTTGATAATTGAAATTCGAGAACAGTTTGAACAAATGAATGAATGAATAAAGCCTTTATTACAAAAAAATTAACAGGAATTATAATAAAAATTAAAACAATTTTACTACAGATACTATATACAATTTTGGCTTGTTAATTTCTTGTAGGCCTTCCCCTTAGGGAGGGATGATCTAACTTCCCTGGAGACCAATTCCTACTGGGAAGTGGAGTTTGAACAAATATTCGTATTTAATTAAATTACTTTCTTGAAAACTTAATGAATTACATAAAATCATGAAAATAGATGAAATACAGCGCTGCTTATACCAGGCATCCAAAGAATTTTAATATCATAGAATTACTTAATTCAAAGGAAGTAATGTGAATTGATGATTATAATACAGCTATCTCATGATTGAAAAAGTATAGTGTTTGTTAACGGTTATGTAATCCACCCTATTCACTAGATTTGTGACACAGGCTTGCGTTACTTCAGTTTTAAGTACAAAAAGAAAAATTCTATCAGGATTTTCGTATCCAATATTTACTTTATTAAATTATTACCAGTTCATGCTATTCTAAATTTTTTGAAGCTGCGAAAAGATCACATAAATTAGACGCCAAAAATGTACTAAAATTAACCCATTTTAACACACGATTTCTGCATTTATACAAGTTCTATATCTACAGCCCCGGTGAATAAGCGGCTAAGTCGGATTTTGTCCAGAGAGAGTTAACTGCTTCAGATAACCGGAATCGTATCATTCTCGTAGTTTTTGGCTTTAAATGGAGTTGTGATATAAGAAATGACTCCTTTTCAAACCAATGCCTGACTTAGCCCGTTATTCACTACGAAAATATATCGATCCCGCTTACTCAAGTACAAGAAACTCATTTTGGAGAAAATTAGACTTAACCAATTATTCACCGATGCTGTAGATATATTCTAATAATTTTAAACTGATAAAATTGGGTCGCTTGGTTTCAAAACCAGTTACATCAATTTTCAAAAATGTTTCAGGACTGATTAAAAAAAAAAAAAATTTTTAAATAATCAGTTTAACAGAATATTTTTATTATTTTTTCGTGATTATGCTAACAATAAACTTCAAGCAATAATTACTGACCATTGCTTATGTTCTTCTCTTTTTTTTCATTTCATTTAATATAAAAAATATGTTGGATATACTTTGGTCAGAAAATATCGATATCTGTTTAGTTTATGGTCGATAGAAATAAAAAAATAAAATACACATTTTAAAAAACCGAATCACTTTAATCAATATTAAAAAATGTTCGTTTAATGTAAGATGTAACCAATTTTGATGGGAAATGTTTTGGTATTGATTTTTGAAGGATCTAGACGATTTTGAAACAAACTCATCATATACACCATTTCTGGTAGGTTAAATTTATAAAAAATTGGAAAAAGTGGATGTACCTGATTTTGAAACCAAACGTCTCTATAGATTAATAATTAAAATAATTATTGTCAATTAATCCTTTCCAACCTAAGTTTAATAATAAGCTTTGTCGCTTAAGGAATTATTCGAAAAAATACAAACTGGACAAAACTACCCTAGTAATCAATTAATAAATTTTCTTGATATATTTTGAAATACAAAATAAAATTTTCTATTGTACCTGGTGTATCGTCACAAATTATATCATATAAGTTTACTTTTGCCTAATATATATAATATGCCAAAGGAAAGTTACCTGAATAGCTAACATAAATGTTTAATTATCTACAATGGACAAGTTATCTCTAGCCTATATCATTCAAATAACCTTGAATAAGTAAACATTAAACACAGGCTCTTTTCAACAGCGACACGCAGTCTGCCTGTGATTAAAGAGAAAAAAATCATATAATAAATCAATAAAAATATGTAATTTTATTTTTAACAGTTTTATGGTTAATATTTATTATTAGTTGTGCACAGAAAAAGTTTTGGGGAGTTAGTCCTGTTTAAACATTTTGAATTAAGCTAGAAACAAGGAAATCATTTTTTTTGTTTTGTATATTCGAGACCGATTTGTATTTTCTTTGTATCATTAAGTGAATGATTTCTAGAAATTATGTGGTAAAATTATCTCTCACATTATCTACTATCTAATTTAAAAACAGTCTTATTTTTTATTTAAAAATTGCAAAGAAAGTTAAACTCAACATTTAACATGTTGTAATTTTGAAAACTTCTTCGTTCATTTTAGCTTTAACTATGTAGGAAGAATTATTTTGCGTATTGCAAACTCTTGTGAATTAGCAAAAAAAGCATCCAGCGAATTTTATTACATAATAATGACATAGCAATAATCAATTTATTTATCTATATTATTTAATGATTTCCAATGTCATATAGTGCAATATGTTTCAATTTAAATAAAATTTTATCCATTATTATAATCATTGATAATTATAATAATTTGATTCCCAATCAAATTGATTCCAATTTTCGTTTTTATTAAGTGTAGACTAAAACGTTTATAACATAAATCATAATGTTCATATTTCAAGTTTAATGTTCATATGTACCCTAAACAAAAAGTAAATCTTAATCAAAAACATTAAAACGATAAATAGACTACAAAATATAAATATAAGAAATGAATTAATTATAAACTAAAAACATTAAACGTCATAAACAGTTCGACCTTATTAAGTTCTACCTATCAGATATCTAATATAATGCGCTAAATCGGTTGATAAAGAATATGAAGATACTGCATTAATGATATACTAAACTAACAATTAATAATAAAATATATTTAAAGATTCTGTAATCTATATTATTATCTATTGCATAAAAAAAAGAATTACTTCATATGTAGAAAACTTAAAGTAAATTGCATAACACATAGAATGTGCTTTAAATAAACAAATTTTAATGAATAAGACATAAATAATATATATATATATATATATATATATGTCCATTTAAAAACAGTAAATAACAAATTCATTAAGAAATAAATGTGTACATAACCATAATATATTTTAACTAAGTTTAATTGAAATTTAAACATTAATTTCATTAGAAAGGGGTAGTTTAAAAAAAAAAATTAAATACAAAATAATTTTTAAAAATTTACTTTATGTTCAGATTTTTGTTAATAATGCTTTGTGGTTAGTTAAGATTTGGTTTAATATAAGTATAGTTTAATTCTAAAAATTTACTAAAATTTTTGACAGAAAGGATATAACAAGAATGTTATAAATAATAGAACCACTACTAAATTATAATTAATGCTATAAAGTATAAAATTATTAGGAAAGAAAAATAATAAATTGAATTGTTTTCCTCCAATACATTACAACAATTGATCACAAATGTAATTTTGGACATTATGAACCATAAAATAATAAAGAAACACAACGAAAAATAGAAATTATTAGAAAAATAGAGAAATAACAGCCAATGAATTTTAAAAGAGATCCGAAAATATGAATATACTTTATAGTTTACATTGTGCACTTATAATTAATTAATTAAGCATAAAACCTTTATGATGTTAAACATTTGATTTGAATAGAAAAATCTTTATTATATGTTAATAATCGTTATATGTCCAATTGTTATTGTAGAAAGTAATTTATTCAAAAGTTTCCCCGAAATTTTGTAAATAAGTTTATATAAAGTTATAATTTAAAACTGCCACAGTCATGTTACACAGCTTTGTGCAATAAAACCAAACAAGTGCTACAAAAATTCTATATTCCTTATATAATAGGTTATATGTTTTAAGGATGCTAACATTTTCTTAAAATAAATTCAATTAAAAATAGCATTCAATTAATGATAATGAATAAATATAGCAATAAAAATAGTGGAGTATGCGGTAAAGTTGCATAAGAATTTTTATAAGTTTTCATAACTACAAAAAAAATCAATAATTTTAGTTTAAATGTACGGTAAAATGATTTTAATTAGGTAAAAAATAAAATTATTTTTGACTAGGTAAGTCAATATGGAATTAAGGAGGTTTCATAATTTCAAGGTCATCCATTAGGCAATGGAAAAATTTACAAGGGCAAATTTTTTAGTCAAGAATATTATTTATGCGTCAAAACACTGTTATAAACAACAAAAAGCAATTAAAAAAACACTTTAGTAAGAAATAATCGTCAATTTCTGGTAAAATTTGCATCTTTACCTACTGACCTAGTGACTTCCAAAGGATCTGGGGCATGAAGAAAACTGCATCAACACACTGATATAAATAGTACAGATATTGAAAAAATCCGAAATTATATTATTTACTATATATAAGGACTATAAGTACACTGTTTATGCACAATACTAAACACATTAAGGAAGGAGGTTGACTATGGAAGCCAAGGGTATATTGCTGTACAAGGTCAAATGGAAAATTACATGCCAAGTCACTTTTTCTGTATATTAATAATTTTAATTTAAAATATATTCCACATTTTCTCCCTTTTAGAGGGAGGTTATAGGACTTGTAGTGTGATAGATGTTTGTGAGGTTTGAAAATATCAGAAACACTAGCCCACTGACCCAAATATCAATCTTATCATACACAACCCCACTTTAAGAGATAATAACACATCACAAAATACATTTTTCTAAATTTATAACAAAATAGGTTATAATAAGCACAGAAAATGAGTCAAAGCACTGCCTTATTGCCAAAAAACACAAAACATTCACTATTTTCACATTTTTAGCCCTATTTCCTAAAATATTTTACACAAAATGTTGAATTTAGTGTATTTTATATGATAATTTAACAGTTTGAAAATGGGGAAAAGAAAAAAAAAAAAGGAAAGTCTGTAATTGAGAGGAGCATTCACTGTGTGGGAATCTGTGTCAAGAACATTTGCCCAAACTCTTACAAACTAGTATCAATAACGTGTATTTTGTATTTTTTAAACGATTATAAGATTGTTTTCTAGATATTTTTTAAAAAAATGAAGAAACGAAAAAAATTAAGAAAATTTAAAAAGAAATATGAGCTAGTGATAAGCTTGGAGGTTATGTTTATGAGCTCACTTTTTTAAGCTAGTGTCTCAATTTGTAGTACATAAATTGTTATTTAGTATGTTTTAAGAGAGATTAGTTTCTTAATTTGTTAATAGCATAGTTTAAGTGATTATTTTAAATTTTTATTGTTAGTTTTGTGTTTTTTTGGGGGGGGGATACTTGTTTTTGGTGAGTAAACGTCGATATGGTTGGAAATTGTAAACAACTACTCACGATGCAGCGTTTGAGAACATCGGATGCATTTATTGTTCAGGTAAGGGGGTTAACATCGGCCGGATTGTGCAGGTCATGATCCAAGGTAGTGGGGGAGGATGGTGTACCTGCATGTACACATGAACGAGATGACATGAGGTGTACATGGGCCGGTGTTTGATACACATGAGCCGTTGCCATGGGTCGCTATGGGAAGGTATGTCGCTGACAGGTTATGCCCCCACCGGGGGATTTTCTCCCCCTTGGAGGGATGACGTCCAACGTAAAGGGGTAGGACTAGGAGGTAAATATTAAATATTTTCTCGACTCACCTACGATCTGGCACATGATCTTGGCCCACTTGTTGAGCTGGCGCTTCGCAGATCGCCTCCGTTCCTCGTCCGTGTCGGCCATCTTGACGGCTTACGTCACCCTGACGACACTAGTGCATCGGGAAATGCACTCCGAGTGCAGTGCCCCCTCCCCTACTCCTCCCCCCCTCCCACCACAGTCTTCCCGCTTTTTGAGCCTTTTAGGTTTTCGCCGCTCCCTCAAAGCTTCACCAAAGCACCACCTACCTGCCAATCAGACAAAATATATTATTAGTAACAAAATTTAAAAAATATATATACTCTTAGAAAAAATACTACTACTACTAAAATGAACCAAACTTATACAACACAGACTAAAATACTATTCAAACTCGCCTTTATTTCTACCTAACATGTACCTGATATCGACCAAATTATTTAAAATAAAATATAAATTAAATGTAAAGGGAAAAAATACATAATGTGCTTGTAAACATAGACATTTTTATTTTGTATTTTGAAGAGAAAAAAATTGTTCCGGGCCGGAATTCGATCCCGGATTGAATAATAATTTAGTTAATAAAAAATTAAAATAGAATAAATTATAGAAATTTTTAGTTATAAAAACAGAATTTCTCAGCAAATAATTCTTTTGAAATACTATAGTTTATAAGATCGATATGATGTCACTACCAAAGTTTTTAATTTGAAGCATGTTATAAAAAGTAAAATAATAAACAAAAATATTGTGTTTTATTAAGAGTAAACATTTCTTATTTATTTTTTCTTGCAAAATGTTGTTAATAAGGTCAACATTTGTTTTTAAATAAAAACTGAATAGAAAAATATCATTATTAATAAAAAAAAACATATACTATTCAAAATTTCTAAAAAAAAACTTATATATGACAGAACAAAACACTTATTTTTTAAGTGTTTATTCCATTATAATAATGTACCTGATACAAAAAATACATACATATTTTTTCAGGCAATAGATTTTAAAATATTTTCCAATATGAGATCGATACAATTTCACCATATTGTCAAGCTCTTATCGATTAAACTTTTGAATTAGGAACATAATATAGAAAAATTAAAAATAATAACAATGTTTTTCTATTAGTGAATAGCATTTTTTATACAATTTTGTTTTTAAAATGTTATTACTATGTTAAAAACTTAATTTAAAGCAAATGCTGAACCTAATTGGAAAACAATAAAAAAAAACATTACAACACTATGCATTTTGTAGTATTCGTATAAAAAACATTATGCCAAATAGTGGGACATTATGTTATATAGACATTAAGGACTTTGCTTGTTGAATATAAGTAATTTTATTTAGTGACACGGAATCTAGATTATTATTTCTATATTGTTGAATGTAGTAACTTAACTAAAGTAATAGCGAATATTTTCGATTTTAAGACTTAACATAATGCTCCATTTTACTTCATTGCTTCGGGGTGAATTCCGTCAGTACGTTTCAAAACGATGAATAAGAAACATTATTTGAATGAAGATTTTTGGGGTTGGTAAAAGTTAAAGTTTTCGGTGTGATAAAAAAACTGATCATTTTTAAACTTTTTATTTCATAGTTTTATATAAATTATATACAAGGCGATATTTTTAAATTTGTGCTTCTTTTCTCTTCATTGACTATGAAGATCTTTGGGAGCGTGATGTACTTTCATTACAGCTATTGAATACTTGGAGGAGAGTACGACATGCAATCGGGTTCAAGGATAGTCTCAAATCGGTCTAAATCAATGGATTATGGCTGTTCGGGGTCAGCAAGCGCACTGGGACCTATATGTCTGCAAACTGTCGCTGGACCTATCCTCCGGGTGGCTACTGACATCCTGGAAGACCCCAACACGATCCCCAAAGTAGTACACAGGGTAAGCTCTTGAATATATCTCATCATATCTCCAGGTTTGCTGTTGTAGCTAGACATAAAATTAAGTATAAAAAGAAGATGCATATTTACCAAGAAAAATAAACACTTAGTCGAGTAGTAAAATAAACGGTCTTGCTTGAGTGATACTTGTATGCTAATTATCTATATCAAGAATAGACTTATTTCACTTAGTTTTCTTAAATGGATTTTAGGTATATAAATAAGTATATTTTAATAATAATTATTCGGAGAAGTTTGAGGTTCGCTCACGTTTAAAACAATGTGATTCGCTAGCATCTGCACAATTCAGTTTAACACTCGAGTACGTTATTAAAAAGGTGACACAACGAAAAATGTTTGAATTTGAATATGAATAGTAAAATATCCGAGCTTGGATTTGCATACGATTTGGTACTGTTCGGTGAAGACGCAGAAACTATAAAGCTAACCACACAAACGCTAATGAATCCTGTTAAGGAAATAGGGTTGGAAGTAAATTCGGATAAGACTAAGTATGTGGTTAGTAGCAGGCAAGGGTGATATTTTGGTGTAGGTGGGAATAAGTTCGAACATGTGGAGAAGTTTAAGAACTTAGGGTCAATGGTAACTTAAAAAAAAAAAAACGAAATTCGAGAGGTAATAAAGGCGCGATTAAAGGCGGGAAATGCTTGTTATCATTCGGTCTGGAAATTTTAAGCACGCGTCTTTTGTCTCGAAATTTAAAAATCAGAATTTATAAAACAATCATTCTTCCATCTCTTCTCTACGGATGTGAAAATGGGCCGCTGATGCTGAAGGATGAACAACGTCTTCAGGTATTCGAAATTAAGGTGCTTCGTAGAATTTTCGGCCCGTAAAAGGATGAGACCACTGTGGAATATAGGAGATTATATAACGTGGAATTGCTGAGGATGCATCAGGTAAATATTATTCCGATGATAGCGTCGCGATGATTAAGTTGCTGGGCTTCGTAACGAACGAATTCCTAATGGGGTTTAATGTGTTTGCGTTAAGAGTGACCTTGCGGATTTGGGTTTGGGTGGTGTTCCGTGGACGGAGGTTTGCAAACGGATATTGGTGGTGTCGGCATCCAGCCTTTTGGTTCTCTAAGCCTTTTTATAATTATATATTATTGTTAGAAATAAGCAAATTTTTGGGGAGTTCTATTCATCAAGAATGTATAATTTTAGTTTATTTATATATATGCATACTTCTGTGTATTATGTAAGCAGAACTGGATATTTTTCGAGTTACGGAAATACCAGAATTTTCTATGAGTCATAACCAATCCGTCTAACTAACAGCTAGTAGTTAGATATTCTCGAACAATGTTCAACTTTTTTCTTTTTTTAATCCTGAGAATTGATTCTCATTTTTCCTATTTATACTACAATGGCATCTTTCTAGAGAAAAAAATTAGTACACCAGCATCTTATATTTTTTTCTCACGTTTGAAATTGTTAAAGTAACAAAAATCTAACCCTCTCTATCATTTCATTCGAAATTACACCATTGCAAAACAGAATATAAAATTTTAATTTATTTAATTTAAAAAAAGAAGCCAGATGGTTTAGGCGTCACCACGGAGAAGTGAAAAACCCGGGTTCGAGTCCCTCTCCAGGCCATATCTTTTCTTTTCAAATAAAATATTTAACAGAATATAAAGTATTTGAAAAGATCTATAAGTTGTAAATCATTGAAACCGGATTGTTAGAAATCTTGTTAAAATAGTAGACACGCATCTAGTAAATTTTTCCACGTGTTTTTTAAAAATGAGAATCATTAAAATATATAATATTTTGTGATTTGTTTGTTTTTTACTAGAAATTCATAAGGAAACACCTAAAATGTTAACTCTATTTATGTATTACCGAGATATCGTCTACATATCACCACCTTGACGATGGTGGACTGCCTTTCTCGTACAAATTGCGTCTTATCGATCATCATTTATTACTTTTGAAGTCCTGAGGATATTGCTTCACTGGTTACTGTTGCCCATTTACATATAAATGTACTTCAGGAAAGAAATTATATTCAAATGAAAAATGATATATTTATCTAAAATTACAATAAATGATTATCGAAATTAAACGGTAAATTTTAACTACGGTCACCTGTGGTCTAGTGGTTAGCGTAACAAACTACTAAACTCAAGATCGCGGGTTCGTAGCCCGGCAGGTGGCCCTAGGATTTTTTTAAGGGAGTAAAAAATCCTTAGTTACGCCGTCCTTCGGAAGGTACGTTAAACGGGGGTCCCGAGCCTGTACGATGTCAGGTACTCGTTAAAAATCCCTATCCTAATTAAACCTGGATAGACAAAATTTAGAGTTCCCACTGTTGCATCGTCCGATTAGCCATAGCAGCATAAAGTGACGTTAAATGAACAAACAAACAATCGAAATTAAACGTGTAGTTCAGTCTTTAAAACTTTAAAATTATACTTGATATTTTATTTTATTTTTAAATTTCCGCCGGATACAACAGATGTTGTGATTCATAGTGTGTATCAAGCATCAGATTGCAGGCTAACCAATGGCACTAATACGGGATTATCTAAAAAATAATCGGAAAATGATAAAATGTTCTACGAGCACATTATTAGATAGCGGGGAGTGTCGCCTAGGCAATATTTTTTCCTTTCATTTTAGCCAACTTTAAATTACATTAGGGATATAACAAAACAGCATAGCGAAAATATGCTATGCGAGTATTTATAATGTTTTTATAATTTAGTCTTATGAATGAGTTTACATATCCTTGTATTTTTATATACATTCTGGTATAAAATATTAATTCTGTGAAAAACCTGTGTTGCCGTAAAGCAAGGAACGATATTTAAATTAATAAATAAAATAAAAAAAGTTTATATATCTGTAAAAATTCATTCCTAAGATTAATTTTATACTTTTTGTTCCTGTAATCATAGTACTATAACTATGGTCAATATATTGTAATAATAAGGTCAATGTTGGTTCTTTTTGATGGTTTACGTCGTTTTTAAAAGATCGAATAAATATATAATGAAGTAGAAATATTTATTTCTCTTCAGCTGCTACATAATATATGAATAAATAATTCAAAATAGTCGGTAATATTAATATTTTATTGAAATTTTGATAATGTGCAACCATATTTAACATTATTTAAACTTAAGTTCTAAATGGATATTTAATACTAGAACTACGAAGATATACCTATTTCTATCAACCGGTCAAAATTACAGGTTTGTTTGTTTATTTTAATAAAATAGTAGAATTCAAGAAATAAAACTATTAATGCATAAGATCATTTGATTTTAAAGAACAGAAAATATATTTCATTTAAATATTGTAATTACCTAACACAAAGAGTAGTATCAACATAGCATAAAGAGTAGTGCGTGTTGCAACTTGCAATTATACACGGCAAGCAAGAATACTAAATTGAAATTTTATATATTACATATACACAAATTTACGCATAATAAATTGAAAATGTGTAATTTTTTAATTCCGGGAATTTCCCGGAATTATAGATGCATAAAATTCCGGAAATACACTTGTATTCATGATATTTTCATGACCGGTCAAAATGACCGGTATGTATATTTAGGTATAATACATAGATATATCTGAAAATTAGAAGAATTTACAATATTATTGTATAGATACATTTAATAAAAATTATGACATTATCGTAAAATATTAAGTAAGACTTAAAGAGGAAATGTTATTGACTGAATTGTTGAATTGATAGTAACTGATCTGTCAGTTACACGGTTCACCCAGGCCGAAACGTCGAAACAAATAAAAAATAAGTCTTGACTTCGTTATAAATAATCATTTTGACCGGTTCGTAGTTCTAGAGTTAAGATACATCTGTACTTTTCAATAAAAAATAATTTGGTACTTCGTCCGATAGTTTCAAATCCACACAAATTATTGGAATTGAAATTAGATTATCGGAAAACCGGTTTGTTTTCTATTAATGATAACATGGGGGGGGGCGGGTAAATGAGCTGTTTGGGGTCAAAAAGGGATAACTCCAAAAATAGATTTTTTCACACTTTTCGTGTCTAGTTCTGAACCTGGTATTTCGAATTTTGCTTGACTAAACGAGTGAAAAATGTGAATTAGTTATTTTATAAGATTTCGGCGGTACCCGTTTTCGTTACCAAACGCTTGAAATCTACCTGTCTACATGATTAATAGGTTTAATTAAATGAATAAGCAAATAAATAATTCAATTAAGTTAAAAACAATCTTATTCATTTGATTTGACTCCAAAATCAGAAAAAAGTGCCATTCACCAGATCCACTCCGTTTACGGAAGGCGTATTCGAAAAAAATCTTGACATTGTAAGCTCGAAAATTTCAAAGCAATTTTTTTTTGTTCTTAACAGAAATGTTATTTATAAAAATACTTAAAAAATGTTTATTACGGAATATACTACAATTGCCGTATGAGATATGGTGAAACCTCAGATTGAAGACACTCCATGTAAGAAAAATAATGAGAACTGAAGCTACTAAATGAAATAATCGAGATTTAAATTTGTTATTGAGAAAATAAACCACTCACCAAAGCTTTTTCCATCGCACTTGAGAAAAAGATGTAGAAAATGAAGAATGGAAAAAAAAAAGAAATTGTTTTTCATCGTTTGACATATTTTTTTACAGATATAGACATAGATGTTAAATGTATATGCTATAGAGATGAAAGTTCTAATCTCTACTGAAGGGGACTAGAAAATGACAGAATATGAAAATGAAAAACTGTCTAACATGCTCTTACAGCTAATTGGGGAACATGACTCACATTTTGAAAATACAGGCGCAATGAGAACCTGTGGAAGCTGGAGTGTCGCTTGCCTCATTGGCCCGCTGAAACACAAAAATCAAAATTAAACCCAGAGCTAATTTTTTTAATATTTCATTTTCTTTTTGTTAATACAAAACTAAAGGTCTGGCGGCGGACCATCCCTCATCGTTCCATTATTTTTTTCCTAAATCGCGTTCCTGGCATTCTCCTTTAGTCAATTTTAGTCCTATATGACTATTAATTTTAAACCGACTAATCTTACTAATATTATACATGTAAAAGTTTTGTATGTTTGTCTCTCTTTCACGCAAAAACTACTGAACGGATTTGGATGAAACGTTACAGTAATATAGTTTATACATCAGAACAACGCATAGGCTATAGCAAGCGCGGATTTAAGGGGGGGCGCACGGGGGGCACGGCCCCCCTAACTGTTTTTTAGTTACTGTGGAGAATCCATTATAGCACATAATTAAAGGCAAATCACACGATAATAGTGGTTAAAATATCAGAAAGAGCATGAGTCAAACTATTGTTTTGATATCCTACTAATATTACAAATGCGAATGTTTGTATTTATGTTTGTTACTCATTCACGCAAAAACTACTGAACGGATTTGGATGAAACTTATAGAGTAAAATAGGTTATACATCATAGGCTACAGCAAGGGCAAATTTATGTGGGGGCACGGGGGCATTAGGTTATAGTACATAATTAAAGGCAAATCAGGAACTAAGAATCTTGAAATTTGTAGATAGGTTCTTTGTATAGTTTAAGAAAGAAATTTGGATAATTCCACCCTATGGGTTTCCCCTTTAATATAATAGGGGTTCAAAGGTTGTATAGAATCCGTCAGTTTTGAAGTTAGACATCTGAAATTTTGGATGTACGAGTAACTTATATTTTAGTAAAATAATTAAATTATTTATTTAAAATGATCTTTCACGAAACTTTATGTGGCAGACCAAATTCCACGCGAGCGAAGCCGCGGGCATAAGACAGTATATTTATAAATCTATTACGTGTCGGAATCTTTTACTTAATTAAGAGAGATTTTTTACACTACACAAATGCCAGTCAACAATTTTCCACTCACAGCTCAAGAATATGTTTATATAAAAAATAAAGGCAAAAACAGAAACTGAAAAAATCAATTAACTAAATTATTATGTACATAAATAAATAGATAAAAAATGTAGTGGATATACTCGGAATAAGGGAGAGGGATAGCTCAGTGGGTAGGGTGCTGGGCTCAAGGTACCGGGTTCAACTCCGGTTGTGGAAGATAAATTATTTAATCAGTTAACAGCCGGGTATGGACCATGGGTTTCTGGAGATCCTCCTGCAGCTCATTCAGCCTGTAAAAGTACGTACCATTAATTGGGGACAAACCTTACGGTCTCTTCTAGACCCTTTATGAGCTGCAAGGCTACACTACTGGTCAGGTTTACTCGTCGAAATATTTTATATAAATGAGAGAGATATATTCTCCACAAACGCCAATCAACAATCTTCTACGCTTAGATTAGGAATATATTTGTAACCAAAAAAATAAATAATATATGTTTACCTTGAAATCGATTCACACGAAGCGATTTCATTTAAATATTTCAATAGGTTTGAGGTCGTGTATTTAATTTATACTTAAACATATCAGGAATGAAATATATGCTCACCAATATCAATAGCCTGTTACTCCCTAAAAAGGCTAAGGGATTGAAGGGCTAAAGGTAAAGAGAGTTTGGTGACGTTCTTCCTAAAATATGAAGGCCTAAGTAGCATCTCCAGGTCAACCTATATTAAAGCCTACATCGCGCTGTGGTAAAAACAAAAATATTACACGTATTATACATATTTGCCTTATAATAGAGAGAAAATGGTTTCGTTTTTCACTGTAGATATACGGAAGGGACCTTGGGCACGCGAATCCCAACTGACGGAATGGATTTTAGGCTAATTAGATTCTCAGGGGGTTGAGTGTTAGCACACCACCAAGTGTTACCTCATTCGATACCACGATGTTGATTTCCTACGTGGTTTGGTAGGTTAGCCTCTGAGATCAGATTGTGAACTATTTTTGTCGATTTTTAGGCTTCAAGAAGAGAAAAAGAATATTATCGACTGAAAAATGAAACCAAAATGTTTCTCTCATTAGCTTCAATTTATACTAGTGCTTTTTCATTATAATTTTTCAAATAGCTCTATTTTTGTTTCTTAATTGGACATATATATTAGAAAGCGAAGTGGCGCAGTTGTAGAGCGCTGAGTTGCCAAGCCGAAGGTCCTGGGTTCAAATCCTGCTCAATGTGATTATAATGTACTAGAAGTTTTACTCAAATATACATCTCCTGCATTTTTTTCGTGAAATAACAAAACATCTAGACAAATAACATCCGAAACGTTTGGTTATCTAAAAAAAATTTAAGAAAGAGACTCGGGGCTAAGTTGAAGCTACCGAGCGGGTCCGCGGGTGGTGGATAGCGGGATGGCCTGCACCGCATCTAAATCAGGCCGAAGAGGCTCTTGCTGTGGGAACAGCCGGGCAGACGAAGAAGAGGAAGACCCCTAACCCGGTGGAAGGACTGCGTGGAGGAGGAGAAGGCCAGCAGGGGACTTGAGGAGGATGACTGGTGGAACAGAGAAAAGTGGAGGGACGCTCTGACTTAACCAGGCAACTCATTGAGGCAAAAAATCTGCAAAAGTAAAAAAAAAGGTTTTTTTAATGCATTTATTGAAATTTACAACTGTATATTGAATACATCAAGTACATATAATGAAAGATAAATCATGTCCCGAGATAAAGGCAAGTAGATATACTACCCAGTGGTAGTTATTAAATAAAAAGTTCAACTTAGAATGCTCTCTTCTTTTCAGACGCCTTGGATTATTAGGAATGAAGAGGGAGCTTGGTTTTAAACTATTTGGTTCGAGTGGAAAAGAAGTTTGTCATAGAAACACGGATTCGGGCCAAATCAGCAACAAATGAGACAATAAGGTCATGGATTACTTTGTTCGGAACAAAGTAAGGAGCAATTAGGATTTTACAAAGGATTTTGGATTGTAAGGATTGAATACCAGAGGAATTCGTTGGTTTAGTGGAGCCCCAAAGCTCTATTCCGTAAGTCCAGAGGGGTCTGATGATTTTCATGTATTTGAGTCTTTTGTAATTAATTGGGAGCTTAGAGGGTTTGTCTAGTAAACGTTGAAGTAGCCTGAAACGGCGAGCTGTTTCTTGTCGTTTCAGTCTAGTATGAGGATTCCAAGATAAGCGTTTGCCAAGGTGTATTCCTGAGTACCGGACCTGTTCTATAAAAATCAGTGGGATGTTATTAAACGATACAAGAGGGCAGGAAGTCGTTGGTTTACGATTGACTAAGAAAGAGTAAATTCGAAGAAAGAAAATAGAACTTCGGAAAATCTACTTCAGCAAAAACGTTGCTGTATCATTCAGGGGATAGGCAAGGTACATTTTGAGTAAGGCGACTTTTATATTTGCATATTATTTTGATTATGATTCGATTCAAATTTACCCACGACCATGGAATGATCACTATGTGGAATGCATTTTCAGGTAGTGCAATATTTCTTTAATGAATATTCTGATAGCCGACTTTTTTGCCTAAGCTGTTTTCGATTTTCTCACAATCAATTAAACCTGAATGAACACTGATTATTTGTACTAATTATTATAAGTAAGTAAATGTAAAAATTGAGAGCAATAATATCATGTGAAGGCTACGATACTTAACGAAATTAGAACTGTTAAATATTAGAATGTTACTTCTCAAATACTTTGAAGTAACGAATGCTTAAGCTAAAGTGCATAAATATTTTGCATAACTTTGGAGATGGTTAATGCAGCATTGTTGTTGACACTGAGCACAGCGATGACCATATTTTAATTTGCTCGCAGAGTATGCTAGGAATATATTGCAGATTGCTATCCAGGTCAGCCTTGCTATATTTAGTTTTCCCAAACCGTTCCTTTCCAGAAACAGAATGTTAAATAGTCCGGAAAATATAGTTTTGGCTTCCCCTCCAAACTGTTTAATATACGATGAATCAGTCGAATTAAAAGAAAAAAAAAAGTCATGAGAACTGCCGACAGAAGTGAACAGCAGTTTTTTGAAAAAAACTCAAATTTTTGGAATAACTGTGTTCCATTTTGAATTTCTAAATCAGTTAAACCCTAAATATTTAAATTTAAATTATTAGCATTAATCTGGTTTTCAAATGTACTGTTACTCCGAAAAGCAATTATATATATTATCATGTAGCTTATTTATTAATCAAAACATATCATATGATTGGCTGCACAAGCTCAATAAAAATTATCAATAATTAAACAATAATTATTATATAGTTATATTATTCATATGTTATGTTTGGATTTACATAGACGTTAATGAATTGTATTTTTACTTTTAGTATTACCATCATCGTCCAGTTCAACAATATTTTGATCATTTTATAAAACAAGAGATTTAACTATACAAATAAAATATCTTTGGGGAAACGAAAAGTTCAACTAGCTATTGATGTTTTAATTATTAATAATAATAATAATATCCGGCGCAACAACTCGCCACCGAGTCTGCGCCGCCTCCAGCATTCTCCGCCTATCAGCTCTATCCTGCGCAGCGTCCCTCCAGTTCCTAGCATTAAGAAGGGTACGTGCATCCTCCGCTACAGCTTCCATCCACTTTACGTTTGGTCTACCTACTCTCCGTGTGCCATGGATTCCTTCTGTGAGGAATCCGAGTTTTCAGTTATTATTAGTATCAATTTTCTTTATAGTGTAATCCTTAAACCAAAGTTGATTCAAAGAAATTGTACAGCTAATAAACAGGTCGCCAGGTGTATGAGGCCAATCTCGTGCAACACATCGGTGAAGCAAACACTTAAGTTTTTCTCCAAACCAATAGTCGCTAAACGCGTCTATCTAAAGTTAGTGTTAAATACTATACATAGATAAATAAACTTTATAATAAATTTTAAAATAAATATATCACGAAATTAACAGTTAAATTATAATTATCAAGAAAAAGAATAAATTTATACGAAAACAGAAATAATTTTGTGCACCATAAAAATGATTCTTAAATGGGGCTCTACTAAACCATCCAACTCATCTCGTATCCAATCATTGCAATCCAAAATCCTTCGTAAGATCCTCAATGCTCTATTATGTCACAAACAAACTCATCCATCAAGATCTTAATATCCCATATGTTGCTTATTTGGCCCAAACTAGATACCTATCCTTCCACGACAAGCTCAATACACACATGAATCCGCTAGTCTCTCAACTTGCTTCTCATACTATTCCTGATAACCCTCCGAGGCGTCTGAAAAGAAGATGGCCTCGATACCATCTACTATAGAACTTTATTGGAGTGCTACCGATGAGTAGTTTCTCCACAAGTGTTTTTTTCATGTCATAGTACATTTTAGCAGATTTACTTGTTGTAATATTATTATAGTTGTAAAAATTAATAAATTAAATTTTTTTTAAAAATATGGCAATGTTAGAAAAAATAAACTATATCTTGCCAGCTCAATCACCTTTTCCATCTTTACCCTTCTTCTGGGTTGTCTGTGAGTTCATCTACTATCTCATACTAAATGGTAAAATTAAAAAGAAAATATCTCATGCACCAGGCACCTTAAAATGGATGTGATAACTCGGCATTCCAATTTATTAATTGCTTTCAAAATGGCAGTCATCAACATTTTTAGTTTCATTTGATGACTATGTGTCTTATTTTATTACCTTCAGATTCAAGGAAGACTACTTAATTTTAAAACCAGCCTTTCCGTTTTTTTTTATTCTAAAAAATTAGATAATAATATTTTTTTTCAAAATATATTTCGAAACACTATTTGAGATTGATGAAATATTTACAAAAATTCCAGGCAAAATTGAATGTTTGAAAAATAATCAACTTTTGGCAAATTTCCGTAACAATAAAATGATATTTCTACACTTCTAACAATACAGTAAAAAAAATATATTGATAATTATTGACTGAAAAAAATTACCTCAAGATCCTGAAAAAAGGGGAAATTTACAATTCAGGCATTAGGTAATGGTCTGGGAATTCGGGTCAGATCTGAGGAAAATATATTTGGTTCAAGAGAATTAGAACAGTTTGAGCACTTTAATTAGCAATTCCATTGTTTCTTCCAAATCGTCCTCTTTCTTAATGTTGGTCAAAACATTGAATGAATAAGCTAATCATTATTTCGTAAACCTTTTCCTAAAACAGGGTAACATGGGTTTATGAATTAAAGATCGAATCGATTATCAATTTTATCGATTGATTTCCTTTAAAAAAAGTAAACTATAATATTCTGCAGGCATTTTAGTATTGAATCAATTCATTCTTATTCTCATGGTCAACCTAAGAATTCTCTATATTCACGTGCCAATTAGTCATTCATGTCGATCAATATTAAACAAAAATATTAACAATCATTAGGTTCAATACAAACCATATTCAAAATGCATAGCAAGTGGTGTAAATATAAAGTAGTAAATAGGCACATATTAAATTTTTGTGTGTGTAAATATTACGCAAATCTATTTAAACTAGATATGTTTCTACAGTCAAAAATGCTTCTAGTATTTAGGTTATCTAATGATCAGAATCTATCCAGAAAATATCCAGTTTTAATAGAAATATAAGTTTAATTTAATTTTTTTTTTCAAACTTTGGATATAGTAAATATCCACACTAAAGATTTTATGACTAAAACCTGAATGTTTGGAGCCTGTTTGGGCTGATGATCGTTGGGATGTATTGCACCTTTTTCTTCGAGATGTGATTCACATAACCCTTTTTGTTTTTGTGCCTTAATAATGCCTGAATAGGCGAAACGTCGACTGGTAAGTGGGATTTGAAACATAAGGCTTTGCATTGTGATTTTTCCCATTTGTATTATAATAAATAATAGTGTTTCTTTTTGAGTTTTTGGCTCTATTATATGTATATATATATATATATATATATATATATATATATATATATATATATATTTATGATATAATATAATGTTTATGTTTTAGTATATACACTTTAGTATAAACACTTTATTGGAATATTCCAGTCTGCCACTTTTAGGCAATAGGTAATAGCGCTAAATAGCTATACAATCATTAAATAAAAAAAAAATAATAATAAATAAATAAACTAAAAAGTATACATGCTGGTAATAAAAACAAAATAAATACTTGCGAATAATAAAAATAAAATAATTTCTCACAATTATACCATCATTACAATATTTAAAATTTGCCTGGGGTCCCCGAACTGAGCTTCTTCCCCAGGAATGAGGGCAAAGCAGGAGTCCGGGAGGCCCCTGCGCCCTTTCCCAGCCGCGTCACTGGCTTCCCAGCCAATGGAAGCTGGTTAAGGGCGCTTCACACACACAGGTCGTGAGTGGAGAATTATTTATTATTAATTAATAATTAATAATGTTATTTGGAGAATCTGGCCAGTGCCAGTCCTCCAAATAACATTATTACAACAGGTCTCGGGGCCATTTTAGACGGAGGGGTGGGTTATATGGACGAGTGGAACTGGATAGTGACTGTAAAAAATATATACATATCAAGGCTACGTATAAAAGACCATTCATTCGTACCTAAGTAATGGTTTACGTAAAATCCTTATTTGAAAAAAAATAAAAAAACATGACGGATGTAGATTTTAAAAATAAAAAGAACATATACATTTTTCAGAATGCATTTCTTTTTTTACGAATCCCTCAATATAAGTCCGCCATTTTCTGCATAAAAGCAGAAGCAGAGGGCTCAGTGTTTGCATTAGTTGGTCCCCAAATAAAACTTATCCCAACACTGAGGGGAATTATTTTGAATAAAATACAAAAAAAAAAGAGAAAGAAAAAAAAACTTGGTCCATTAGTAAAACCTTTACGAACTTTATTCCCGACTCCAATTATTTTTTTTTCGCTTTTTATTTAGTATGAAGAGAGAGGGCGGGAGAATGCTGATAAGTTGGGATGTGCAGTCTTTTAGATCACTAAGCCTCTCAATCCCCCACCAGTATAAAAAATGAATAAATAAATAAAATTGATTATTCTGTCATTGTCGTTTTATTTACTATTAATCTATTTACAAGCAATTGTACGCATTAATTAACGGAACATATTTGATAAATTTTAAGAGATTTAAATTTATTTTAAATCTATAAGAATACAATGAATATTTCAAAAATATATAAATGTTTAATTAAATACTTAAATTTTATACGCAGTAATCATTGGTAAAGAGGACCATGCTAAGTCAGTCCTTAAGTCACGAGTTCAACCCCCGGCAGTGGCAGATGAGTTATTTATTGTGTTAAAACCCATGAATCAACTCTGTGAGATCGGAAGACACTCCCGGGTTCACCCAGCTGCTATAAACTGAGGGGCGTGTTTGAACGTTATCTCTGCCAAACCTACTCCTTGCACAATCGTTGTCATGGAAGTTCTGTAACACTTTATGAGTTGTAGAGTTACAGATTTTTTCTTCGGGATTATTCAAACATCATCAGTTTTGGTGGTTTATTTATTTATTTTCAAGATTTTTTTTCAATACTATTTTATTGTTATTAGCTAGCTTAGTTGATCTAGACAAAGTTTACATTGGTTATTTAAATAAAGTTCGATACATTTCGAGAAAAAATTAATTTTTTTAATATATTCTGCTATGTTTTGTCTCATAAAGTCTTCCTCGGGTATTTTTATCGCTTTACTAAAAAAAACAATACATTTAAAAATTGAAATTTTATTTTAAGGTCATTCAGTGTGAAATTCTTCAAAACAGGGCTATCTAGTTGCTTTTTCGTTTTAAATATGTGATTTATTTTATCTTAAATACATACAAACGCATATCTACTTAAAGTAATTTTTATTTGTGCCTTAGTAAATAAAAACATATTTATTTTTTAACACAACAAAAAAATCATCAATTAATTTTTTGGTCATCCAAAAATTGTGTTTAATCAGGAATATCCTTAAGTAAAATTTTTATTATTATACGTATTTAAACATCTATTTTAGTTCGATATACCTTAGGTCGATCCATATAAACATTTAAATAAAATAAAATACTTGAAGTTTTTTCACTCTTTTTATGAGATTTAAAAAAGAATAATTTACAATTACATTCTTGCAATAAATTGCTATTGTGACATTTATGAAGAAAACTCGGATTCGAACTTTTACTCTATATACTTCTTATGATGGTAAGTTAACGTTAAAAACAAATAAATATATAAACAATTGAATAACTTCATATTATAACAGTTATTTATTTTTTTGCGATTTATTCCGATTCTTTTATCGAAAGTTATCTATTATTCGATTATAACAATAGATGCCATCTTGTATATACGAAAAATATAAATTATAATGCACACTTAAATGCAGTTGATGCATTATTCAAATCTACAAAAGTACGTGATCTCTGTTATTGTTAGTAACTGCAGTCATCTGGTACGTGGATTGAAGCATTCTCTTTATAGAATACAAATTCCTCTCTTTAGTATTCTATAATGTATTTATGATTCATTTATTCCAAATCAAATGATACTCTAAATATGAGTGTGTATAGCAATATATATATATATATTTATAAATAGGGAGTGATGAATTCTTTAAATCATAAAAAGTTCTTAAGTCTCTCTCTATCGTAAATTAAAAAAAAAAATTGAAACAAGGTGATGAGAATATGTCACACTGTAAAGTCACAAGTTCACTTTAAAAAAAATAAAAATGTGTAATAAATAACCTTTCTGTGCCATACTTTTGTAAATATATTAATAAGAGACTTTTAGCCTTGGATAAGGATTTACTTTTATTTTTAAAAAAATTTTATTTTCAATAACAAAGGAATGAATATAGAATTGTCATAGAATAGAAAAATAATTCAAATATGCGTATTTTAAATATTATTGACTAGTTCAAGATGTTGATGTACAAAAAAAAAAATTACTTTATCACTGTATTAAGATAAGAAATCAATATCACTACAGCCCATGAAGGTTATAGGGTTCAGTACATGGTAGAGACTGAATTACGTTTTGGTCAACGGTTGTGCAGGAATGTGATGTAGCCGAGTTCACACTCAAAATCGATGTTTTGCCCACCAAATAAAAATACTCACTTAACAGAACCTGAACGAGCCTCTGGTGGTCCCCAAGTCCCACAGTATACATCTATAGTTAACACCTTAAATAATTTATTCACCACCCTTGCGAATTCGTACCCAGAACCTTCAACCCAGTAGTTCAGCTCTCTACACACTGAGATATCCCGCGTTATTTAAAAAAAAAACACGTTACAAATGACCTTAAAGGTTTATGTACGATGCAAAAAAAAGTCTTAGTTTTGATGAAATTCTAAACAGTAGGCATAGATACCTAATTTAATTTATTTTGTAAATCTTATTTCTCAATACCAATAAATGTTATAAATAAATAAATCATGTTCTAATCGCCTAGCACGTAAATAGATAATTGAAGGTAGATCACAACTTCAACTCAATTTGAACATAATATTTTTGAATTAAATTAAATTCTACTTCTCATCATAGAACATTGAATCAGATTGGAAACGGTTTCTTGGATGTACCCTGAAATTATTAAGAGTCGTAGTTTACATGATTTTTATAGATAAACATGTAGATAAGCAATTGTACAACAAAATTATGTTGCTCTGCAATGGCACACCAAACCAACTTAACCCCTAGGAGAAAAAAAAAATTATTGCAGTTTAGTATGATTTCTGTAAGGATTGTTATTACTTTACCACTATTACCCACAAAGGATCTTTAGTTCAGTAAATGGTAGAGCTTATAGGGTTTCTTAGCCAATGGTTGTGCCAGGCCAAAAACGCCCTGAACTGCCATGGTTCTTCGAATAAAGCAGTATTTCATTGTGGCTAGGTGAACCTCAGGAGAATCAGCAGATTACGTAGAATGGCCATGTTGCTGTTGGCTGATTATACAAATGCCACCGCCAGATGCGATTCTCTTAACCAAGAGATCAAGAATTCAGCTGTAGACGCTAATCTAACCCACAACCTGTAGTTATCCTTTTACATGTTAGTAGAATAACCCGGCGGTTAAACGTGATCTAGGACAAATCACCTCCCTGAACAACAGTACAGTATCTCCCTTTTCAGGGGGCTAGGTAAAATCATTCCTCAAATATATATTCGTTTTTATAATTTTGAATAAGATGATAACCGATTATGAAAGTGCTATTTGTCGGCATTTGGTATCTATTCACATATCGATAGCACTTTACGATCGGCTCCGATAATCGATAACATCAAGACCCTTTGTACACAAGCTCTGCCAACATCTCGGTGTAATAAAACCAAACGCTGGGGAAGGCGAATCGAAAGGCATCGCAATCGATATTGGACGTTCGATTTGCTCTACCGTTATAGCGGAAGATGGAGCTGATAAGATAAACAAAAGGATAGCTGCGACTCCTAAAAGGGTTCCTCCGTCGTGACTTATAAATACGATGCAGATAATGTCCCTCATGCAGCTTCTCTCGCCATTTGCATAACCGAAAATACATTCTTTAATGCACTCGTCGACTTTCCATGCTGTACACATCGTGGAACATGATTCGCCACGAGAGCGAAATCATAGCTGAAGGAACGAAGTACCTGAAGAGATGTGAATAGATATAAACATTAACATGTAGAAAATTGTAAGATCACGAAAACTCTTGAGCAATGAATTTACAAACCAATCATATCAAACGGCTACCATATTAACTAATTTAGTCAACAAAGAATGCGAACACTGTGAAACAAAAGATATATAAACTTTCTGGGCGTTATTCTGTCTTGATGGTACTCATATGCTCGTAATTGAAATTGAAACCTGTCGGTTGGGTGTGATCTCGGTCAGATCTCCTTGTCGTACCGTTGCATAGTACTGTATATTTTTACGTACATACTGATACACTGTACATTCTTTATATTTTTGCATACATCGAGGACGATATACGTCTATCGATTGTCAGAGGATTTGCCGTGACAAGAAGCAGTCCGTCAGCAAGCTGTGAGGTGTAGGTATTACTTCCAAGATAAGGCGCTTTTCCCTACTCTTATTTTCTTTCCGTATTTCTATCTATTGGCGGAAAAACCTTGACAAAGAAATCTCGGTTCCTTCATTTCTCGTGATAAGACATTGATAAGATGTTTCTACTCACAAAAGAAATTCTAAACGTTCGTGTTCTTGTCAAGTTTTTTCAGTTCATGTTCTGTAGAGGACAAATCCACATATTATTTTATCTTATTTGTAGGTGTATATTTTAATCACATATTTCAATTAGTTTTTTTTTTCTTATCCCCTTTAGGTTTGAAGGTTTCTAATAAGGATTAGGATAGGTTGGAGAGGATCTCTTTTACTGTACTGCGTACGTTTTAAGATGGGGATGAGAAAATGGAAGGCTCTAATTTCTTTATTAATTTATTAACTGTAGATTTTTCCGGTGATGGGGCTCACCTTCAATTAGCAATAGCGTTAGTTGTTATGATATTTTAGGTGAAAAACATAAAAACGAGAAGAGGGAATTTCGTAGATGAAGTTAAGGGTCAGTTGTGGTGATTATCGGTGCATATTGTTAAAAAAGTATGTATTTAATTTACATATTTTGAATTAATGTAAACTGTCAAATATCATTTAAAAATTAAAAATAAACTTTTAATTGTAATTAATATTTTATAAAACATATTAACATGTTCCAGTACAGTACCACATCACACAATCTTGTAGCGATCATTTCCGCCATCAGGTTATTAAATGCATCATGTCACTTAGGAACAAGGAAAACCATGCGGTTGAGTGTGACTACGGTCGAATCCTTTGGCTAAGGAAGATTACAATCCTTACGTGTGTGTGTGTGTGGATATTCCGGAAGGGATTATTGGAAGAAGAGAGGAATAGGAAATTAGAGAGGTTGGAAGGAGCTGACGCAGTGAGGGGTAACCATATTTCCCTCATCCCATTTAGGAAGAGCTTGCTTCATCACTTCTGTCCATTTAGCGATAACTCCATCCGTTCCAACGCGCTCCATATCTCGCAATTCGAACCATTTTCCAAAGCCTCTTATTAGATATCTATCCTAAAATTATCCCCCCATAGCCTGCTCGGATCGGATGAATTGCGAATCGCGGAAGCATTGCGGAATTCCCTTGGAGTTGTCCTTCAATCTGTCTAAAAACAAAAATTGTTTTCTTATAACGGATTTTTCGATTCACCACTATCATATAGTTTTTATAGAGCATATATTCTACCATAACATAAAATTTATTTTTCTATTTTTGATTGAAATAGATTGAAATATATGGCCCGGATTTGGGAGATGTCATTTTTTAAAACTCTATACTTTATTAAAGTGGAGACGTAAATTAATCAATATCGTGGTTTAAACAGGGGGTTGTTTATTTATGACTGCGCCTCCCCCCCCAACTATTTCCATCCTCCATTAGATCTTCCAGTTAACTATTTTCCTCTCTAACGTTAAAAATCATAAAAATGGTAAATATTAAAATTAAAATACATAAGTATTGGAAAATAATTTTGCATATTTAGCCCTGTAGAATACCTGCAATGTGGGTCAAAACGTCTGTTATTTAATAAACATTTCTCCCTACCCCTAAGAGAAATCTATTGATCTCCACCCGGACCATTCTAAATATATTGACCTCCAACATCATGGAATCAATACCAACTATTCTCATTCAAGATTAAAATATTTTATTGCAATTTATTTTTCAGTTTTCGAACCAAAGTGGAAATACATAGCCCGGATTTAGATGTCATTTACAATGTTATTTATAATGTATTGATAGAAAATACAACTAGTATTTTTTTTTTATTTATTATTTATTTATTTTGTTTTTTTTTAATGTATTTGAAATTTCTACTTTACCCTTGTCGATTCTATTACTTTATTATTGTGAAGATGTAAATTATTACCGTAGTTTAATCCATACTTACGTTTCAGCCCAAGTTGTAACACTTTCTTAAGTTTAATAACATCCGGTTAATGCATAAATTTAGACCCAAACATCACTAAGCATTAATATTTTTATTGTGTACTATCTTAATGTTTAATGTTTTATTTTTAGCGTGTCCCCAGCGCATTTTTAAAAATTAATTTTAATTAAATTTATTTTAGTTTAATAAATTTTTAATTTAAAACAAAATTTAATTTTTTTTTCGTATTGACCACTTCGGATCAAGTTTCAACATTATTTTTCTTCTGCTAGATTTTTCTCTGTCTCCAATATTCCTTCAAACTTTCACTAACATATTTATTTTGATCCTCTGTCCAGCTTCTTCCAACCTTCCCTGGTCTTTCTTCATCCTGAAGCCCTTCCAGATTTATTACTCTGCTTCTAAGTTTATTTCATTCTTTTCCAAATCTTTCTTTAATTTTTCAGTCCATATTGTAGTGGCCTTTTTCCAAAAAAGTGAAACATTATCTTGGTCAATCTATGCTTGTTCAATCCATACGGATGTCCGAGGATATTTTTGATTTATTCCGTTTAAAAATTATTTCATATATCTCAAAAAATGAAATATTTCCAAAGGATTTGAATAACATTTTGAACTTTTATGTTACAATGTTTCATAAAACCTGTACCTCTACGCCCCATGAAAGAAATTGGGTTCAGTACTTAGGGGTTGTTCTGTTTTTTAATCAACGGTAGTGCAAGTACGTAATTTAAACGATACGATTTAAAAGCCTATTTAAAATTACAATAGTAATTGAAGCCCTTGAAAAAATGAATATACTATTTATATTTGTTCGATATATTTTTAAACTTAAACATATAATATCTCTTAAATACTTAAAAAATAACTGTTTCCAAGATATCTCTCATTACCTCCTGGAATGAATTTTTCCAGGTCTCTTAATCAGGGACAAATTTTTTCATTCTTGCATATACAATTAATGGCACGTGAAGCCTCTAAGTCTACTTTTTTATATTTAAAGTTCGAATAGGTTTAAAACTTGTTTAAAAATTATACTAAATAATACAATTTGTTACGCATTACGCGAAGTATTTACTCGATTTTAAGACGTGTCCATGATATGAAGGAAAACCTCCGATCATTAATATTCTGAAAAATTGTAATCTATCTTTTGCGAATTCGAAAGTAGAACTCTTCAATGACGACTCAACTATTTTTTTCGTGGAACCAGTTTAGGAGAATATTCAGAGGCGAGGTCCTCCACAAGTTCCCTAACTGGATTTTCGAAATGTCAAATGAAAGTCCTCGTTTAACTGGATCTATTCCACAGATCCTTTTTAGTAAAAACTATCTCTTTTGTCGGGGAATTGTCTGTTTTTGTTTGTGGATGTGTGTGTTTATACATAAGTATGTATCTATATATAAGTATTACGGTTAGATTTTAGAGTTGAAAAAATATAAAAGAAAAACCCAATAAAATATTTTATTTTAGATATTTCAATAATTTTCATATGTTTAAAATTAATAGAAAATATACCAAAACGATTCCTAAAAATATTTTTCAGATCCAGCTTTTAATTATAATTCTTCTATTGTTGTTTGTACATTTAACTCGGCTCAGTCAATAATTATAATTCACGTTATCTTATTGTTCATAGATTCATTTTCATTATTTTATTATTATTATTGTCATCTAACGATTTTTTGGTTTGTTGCTTTGCTTTTAAGCATCATGGAAAATTCTGTTGTTTGTTCATTTAACGTCACTTTATGCTGCAATGGTTAATCGGATGGTACTACACCGGGAGCTCTGAATTTTGCCCCTCCAAGTTTAATTAGGATAGGTATTTTTAACGAGTATCTGACATCGTACAGGTCCGGAACCTCCGTTTAACGTCCCTTCTGAAGGACGACATATCCAAGGATTTTTTACTCCCTTTAAAAAATCCGAGGGCCAACTGCCGTGGTCCAAACCCGCGATTTAGTGCTTAGTAGGTTCTTAGCACAGGTCACCCCCAGTCATCTAATGTATCTTCAAGGAAAATTTTATATATTTGTTTCCATTCTCTGATATTTAATTTTGTAAACTGTCCTATTAAAAATTGAAAGTTTATGAAAAAGTAACCTTAATGAAACTGCACCATTACAACTTTTGAAGGATCTTGGAGTGCTTAGTACATGGTAGATACTATACTGTTTCTAGGATAACGGTTGTGCAAGGAGGTGATTTGTTAGTGAAAAACGTCAGGTTTTTTCTACAAATAAGGGTATCCACATTATAGAGACTTGGCGTGCCTCAGGAGGTTCTGCAGGTCCACAGGTCTGACTGTTAAGGGATTAAATAATTTATATTCTAACGCTGGATTTGGAAACTCAACTTAGTAACTCATTGCTCTATAGACCAAGATACCACCCTTAAATAATGCAATGTTTTCTAAATACAGAATTTTAATTGTTCCTAATTATTTAATGGATTTTGACTGAACATTTTTACGGATTTAATATACTTATATAAAGGAATGGAATATACTTATAGAAGTTTTATACTTACTAGTGCATGCTTAATTAAGTTACACGATATAACTCGATAAAGAGGAGAAAGTAGGAAAGGCAAAACTCTCTCCGAATTTCACCAAAAAAAGTTTCACTCGACTTTTACTAACCGAAATAATCAACATTACTATCTATGATCATAATATGATCGTACAAAGATAAATTTCTAATAAATATTTCTCTGTTATTAAATTGATAGCCCATAGGTCAGCTACATCACTATGCTTTTCACAATGTTGTTTCCAAGTATCCTCTTGACACGTCATAATAAAAGTAGAAAGAAATTAAATTTTAAAAAAATCAACAATATTTTACTTTGAATTAGGTAAATTTTCAAAAAAATCACGGTTAATTTACAAAGTTAGTTACAAATTTACATTAAAACCAAATAATATTACTTTTTTAATATTAGATGAGAGATTATTTACATGTTAATATTTTTAAATTTCTCTGTACTATACAGGGATATATAAACGAAATGAATGGAGTTATTTCTTATTTTTAAACCATATTTTTGAAATTTAGTGTTCTGTATTAATTGTTTTTATTTAATTGAAAACCTATTTTCTATATATACATTTTAATTTTACTTCCGTGTTAGTTACGCTAAAATGTTTTTATTTTAATTCTGTTCGATTAAAAAAACATTTTATATACTATCAATTTGTTTTAGTATTTTAAAATATATATTTATTATTTTCCTTGTCCCTAATTTATCAGTTGTTGTCTGGGAATTCTTCTATTTCTTTATATATCCATTTTAAATGGATTTTCTAATCACATCTTAAATGTATGTTACCTTTTCTACTTACGTATTAGTACAAACCTTGGTTTGCAATAAAAAATTTCTTATTATTTGAGAATTTACTGTTGATCTTCACCTGCACCATTTTTCTCTCTAAAAATAGTAGCTTACATAATTTATATATTATTATTATTATTTTTAATTATCTATGTGTTGTTATTTTCATTTGTTTTTTTTTTTATCTTTTTTCTATTCACTACTTTTTAGATTTGTTCGTTAGGTTATGTGGAGTTAATGTTGACTGTGATAAAGTGGTTAGGATAACAACCTACTATACCTTAGTAAAATAACATACTATACTATACTAAGATCGCCGGTACGCAGCCCAGAGGTGGCCTAAAAGGGATTAACACATCTTCAGGGATGCAACCCTACTCGTTAAAGTTCCCTAACCTAATAGGCAAAATTTAGAACTCTAGCAGCAGCATCGTCCGATAAAGCCTTTGCAGCATAAGGTGATGTTTAACGAAACAAAAATTGTTGTATCTATTAGTTAGGAAATCCGAAGTTCTTTGTACTGAATTTTTTGCAACTTCAACCAATTCAACTAACTAATCAATTAAATAAGATAGTATTCAATGTGTACATGCTGACTTGCAAACAAATTATAAAAAATCGCCCTGCTTTATTCATTTCATTCATTTTCATATTCCTTTTCTAAATGAATTTGGTTTGCTTTGTGGAGGTAGGTGTGCTAGGTGGAGTTTAATAATGCTTACATTAAAAAAAAATATTGATCTGAATTGTTTCTCATTAAAATATATTATTAACTATATTAAAAATCTGGTTAAAAATCAATTAATAAAATAACAAACGTATTCCTCGAATAACATTTGCACTCTCTATTAATTAAGAGTATTGGTCTCCGCTCTTCATAAAAATTGTTCAAACAATCATAAAATTGGAATACAACTCAATATTATTAATTAAAAATTGCAATTACAGCATCCTAAAACAACTTTGGATCTCGAATCCTTATCTTTTCTTTACTATCTGAGTTATATACTATAGTTTTAACGTCTACCAAAGTATAATTGTTCTGAATTATTTCTAAATATGGCTTCGTTTTATACTGGCTGATTTAAAATATCTATTATTTCTCTCATCGAACTGTCGAATAATAAAGTAATGAACTAATTTGGCCTCACGGATATACTATTGTAATCTCAATTTTATGCATCTTGGCTTGCAAATTAATTAGTATAAATCGTTGTGCTGTAAAATAGGGTATAGATTTCGAATCCTATGTTTTCAGTGCTATCTGAGTTATACATTTCCGAGGTATAACCAAATATACTTGTTCTATATTATTACTGAATTTTAAGTTCTTTTACATATTTGTTCTTTTTCATTATGATACGAATCGAAAATTAAAAAATTAAAAAATGCAGTCCTTAGCCTTCCCGGCAAAGCTAGAACTGACTAGGAATGCTAGACTAAGCTAAGAAGCCTAAATCCCAGTTGGGCTAGGTCCGGGGAGGAATCAATAAAGGGGCCTAGGGCATGCTACGATGCAACGATGCAACGATGCACCCCCACCTAACGTGCACTCACACACTGCACCCCAATATCGACCCCTTTTACCTCTTCACGCAGGAAATTCACCCTCCGTTTAGTATTAACTAGCATTTTTTAGACGGTTTTTATAAGTAATGGTCTCGGGTTTTCTTGAAAAAATGTTCGAAAAATCTTAAAATTGGGATAAAACTCAATTACAATCAAAAATTGTAGTTATCACGTCCTAAAACCACGCCATAAGTCTCTCAAATAATTTTTAAAAAATTATTGACAAATACTAGTGACTATATACAGTAAAAAAATAATTTCTCATATCGACAGCCTAATTTCCAAACTATAAATGTTTGAAGTAATTTATATAATATTCTTCATATTCTTATTCTAAATGAATCTGGTTTGTTTTGTGGTGCAGGAAACAGTTTAATAATGCTTAAATTAAAAACAAATATTGATCTGAATTGTTTCCCATTAAAATATTTTATTAACTAGATTAAAAATCTGGTTAAAAATCAATTAATAAAATAACGAACGTCTTCCTTGAATAACATTTGCACTCTCTATTAATTAAGAGTATTGGTCTCCAGTCTTCATAACAATTGTTCAAACAATCATAAAATTGGCATAAAACTCAATATTATTAATTAACGATTGTAATTACAACATCCTAAAAAGTCTCTCAAATAATTTAAAGTAAATTAGTAACAAATAATACAGACTAAAAATAGATCAGAAACATCATACCTCACAGTTTCATAAAACTTAAATTTAAAAATAATTTTTGAACCTGGTCTTTTCCAATTAAAAGAAATTATTAACTAAATTAAAAAATTATGTGACAATTATTCAGATGAATCCTTCCAGATATATTAAATTAATCAAATGACATTCATCTTCCTTGAATATCATATCTACTGTCTACTATATAAGTCTTGGTTCCATTTAAAAAATGTGAAAAAAAAAATCTTAAAAATTGCATAATATTGTAAATTGTAGATAAAACAAAGCCTTAACTCTCTCAAATAATTTTAAACAAGTTACTGACGAATGCTCATGATAAATTAAATAAAATCCTCATTTTATTATGAGTCTTATTTTTGAAAAGTAATAACTTACTATTATGTGTAATAGTAAAGATGGCGTTACAATATTAACATGATTATTGATAAAAAATGTATTTGTTATATTGAATTATTACCACAGATTTCATTACACGCTAGTTTCTTCTAAACTTTTTATGTATTATTTTACAATTTTTCTTGTTTTTCATTACATTTAATTATTTTAGTATTACAATAATTTTTGTACAGTAACTATTTAATATATCGATGTAATATTTAATAGGTGGTGTACTGCACGGTTCATTTTTTTTTTTTTTGTTATATCTGATGATGGCCTAACAGTTCTCTCGAAACGTCAGAACATTGTAAATGGGGTTGTGCTTATTGGTCGTAAATTTCTTTTTGCATACATTGTTTTTTTAATAATTATTTTTACATAGGGAACATCCGGGAAATTGTTATGATTCTTTTTTTTTTTATTTTTTAATTACGGAATTATTTAGCAATCCATTAGGTTGATGACGTTTGCAGTGTGATTTCCTCCTTTCAAATGCAGTTGGCCGAATATACGGATAGCGACCGATATGTTCATTTGCACAAACCGCTTCCTGAAAATCTGTTCTTTTTTTCCTGGAACACCGGGGAAAATCCGTGGAAAAGTGTTTGGGGAAAAGTGAGCTGGAAGTGACAGCTATTGTCGGAGCGGGCAACGCAACCAGTTGTCATGTCATAACTCCTCGCACTTCTTTGTCGACGGCTCTTGTCAAATTTCCTGAAATATTGCCAATTCGAGTTCATCTTCTGCAAGTAAACATGTTTTCGTATTCAAAGCAATATCAGTTATCGATTAATATATATTTGCTTCCCACTTCACGCAATCTGTAATTTCCACTACTTAAGTAACAATTTCCATATATTTGTTATAAATATGAAATAAATAACCATAATATGATTACTCTCATTAAGGTCAATAAATATATTTGCTTTATTTTTCTTATTATTTCGTAAAGTCATCAGGAACTATTTATACATTTTTTTTACACATCATGAAGTAATTCAGGTGACCATATCCATATTTTTTCAGGTCGTACTTCCTTTACATTAAGTATTTAAGTAAGATAAACGTATAGTTTTAAAAAACAGCAACTTAAATATAGAGAATGGGAAGCGCGATAATTATATATAGAAATAGAAAAATAATTTTATTCTGGGATCAGGTCCCTTTAGAATAACAGAGATGAACATAATTAAGTAAATATTTACCTGGCCAAAGGCCTACATCTGAGTAAAACAATATTTGAGCCGTTTATTTTGAAAGTGGCCTACCTCCATTTATCTTCAAATTGAGATATTTAAGGGTTTGCATTTCAATGAATTTAAAAATATACATATAGGATACTAATGAGTCATACTGCTTTAGTGTATCTAAGCCTGTTAAATTTATGGTTCCTATTAAAATAGCAACAATTATTAAGTTAATAATGTACGTTTTCCTATCAAGAATGGAGTTAGGCCACTTTCAAAATTTACAACCAGATTCATTATAAAATTTGAAGGTACTCAAGTCCATTCAACATAATTTAAGATACTTCAAATTGAAAAAAAGCAATACTCAATTTATTTTACATATCTTTAAAACACTTCAGAAACACTATTTATGCGATTCAAAACATTTTTTAATTACAGAACATATAAAATTACAAACATAAATTTATTACAAAACAATTTACTATTCATCTACATTTTGCACGTGTGAAAGGGATTTGAAGAAATCATGATGTTCCGGTCGTATATATCCCAATAGACATTATCAATAGTAAATATCTTGATGTTAGTATAAAATAAATGGAGTTAGGCCACATTCAAACTACACAGTTCAGTTATTGAACTAATTCTGAAAACTTATGTGCCAAAAACTTTTTGTATTTGCTCGGAATATAAGCAACCTGTAACGCTTCACTGATATATAATATGAAGTTGTACATGTAACCATGCTAACCGGCAAAAATTTGAAAAACGGAGTTAGGCCACTTTCAAAATAAACGGCTCATTTACGAAATATCTTGAAAATAAACAACTAAACAGGTATATTTTGGTAGATAATCAGAAAATGTAATGCAAAATTAAAATAAAAAAACAGACAAATTTACAATAAAAAGAACTAGGCTTATGGAAAAAAACAGTAAATATATGATAGCATCTAGTAACAAAAAAAAAAAAAAATGATTGCACTATGAGTGAGAAATATTTACAGTAGTTCATCAATCGATAAAGTTGAATATATCTATAAATTATTTATTGATTATGAAGCATCTGATTGGGAATTTAGAAGATGTTGGAAGAAGTTTAGATTTAAATGAGGTTAGAGAAGACGCATGACGGATATCGGGTGGTAGTGAGTTCTAAAGAGAGATAGAACGGGCGAGAAAAGAACGCTCAAAAGTTTTGGTTCTATGGGAACGGATATAAAGATCGGAAGGGCGAGATCTTGTGCCTTGGGATTGGATAGAGGATTTGAATTGTAGGAGACTATAGATGTAAGATGGATGTTGTGAGTTGATGGTTTGATATAAGTAAGAACCAAGGAAATAGAGTCTACGGGTATAAGGGAAGAGCCACTTTAACTCAACGTAACGGCGGGACATATGAGACTTTCTCGGGGCATCGAAGACAAATCGAAGCGAACTTATTGTATATATATATATATATATATATATATATATATATATATATATATATATATATATATAAATATAAAAGGATCCTACAAGTATTTCTTATTCACTTTAGAAGGATAGAAAAAATAATAATGCATATAATAAGCTAAAAAAATGAGTCAAACGTGCATGCAATATACGTGTATTTATCGCCCCTTCAAAAGAACAACGACATATTCAAAAATTGGTATTATGCGTATAGTAGCGAAGCTGATATTGGTTGAAGGTTTTTAATTCAGGAACAATGTGTCCGATATTCCATTTCTAACATATTTTTCTTTAATAAAGTCATATTTTTAGCCTATCCTGTTTTGTTTTTTAAAAACTTTTGTTTTTATTTGAAGCTTTATGGGGATAATGCAATACCTAAGTTAAAACAAAAAAGTTTAAAGATTTTAAAAATTATCTAATCTTACTAATATTATAAATGTGGAAGTTTGTATGTTTGTCTCTCTTTCACGCAAAAACTACTGAACAGATTTGGATGAAACTTTACAGTAATATAGTTTATACATCAGAATAACACATAGGCTATAGTAAGCGCGGATTTAGGGGGGGCGCACGAGGGCACGTACATAATTATAGTACATAGTTAAAGGCAAATCACATGATCATGGTTGTTAAAATAACAGAAAGAACATGAGTAAAACTATTGTTTTGATATCCTACTAATCTTACTAATATTATAAATGTGAAAGTTTGTATGTTTTTCTCTCTTTGACGCAAAAACTACTGAACGGATTTGGATGAAACTTATTGAGTAAAATAGGTTATACACCATAGGCTACTGCAAGGGCAGATTTATTCAAGTGCAATTATACCCCCAAGGGTTTCCTCCTTAATATAATAGGGGTTCAAAGATTGTATGGAATCCGTCAGTTTTGAAGGTAGACATCTGAAATTTTGGATGTACGAGTATCCTATAGTTAAAAAAAAAGAATTAAATTGTTTGTTTAAAATGATCTGTCACGAAACTTTATGTGGCAGACCAAATTCTACGCGAGCGAAACTGCGGGCAAAAGCTAGTCCTTAATAAAAGAACTTGGATACCAACAATACAATATGAATGCATCGTTTTACCAATACCCAAATTGTTATTTTCTTAACTCACATGGAACTTTCAAACACCTCTGTTCAAAGTTTAAAATAATTAGATATCATATATTTATATGGTATATAATTATCATAAATTTCAACAAGAATATCGTCGCTGTCACAATACCGCCTATCTATACTTTGAGCGATTTTACAGTAGAGAGAAAAAACGAGCCATATGTTCTATTATCTTATGTATATCGGTTATCTTTCAATAGCTAATTACAGCACTGCCTTGCGTTCAACCTTGATTTTTTTTTTAATAGTGTGAAATTCAACCTGTAGAATGTGTCACCGTTACTAACTCATTTTCACCAAAAGTTGTAGATAGGCGGTATTGTTTTGACCGCGACGATATGTGGCAACATCGTAATAGATACCTGGCTAAATTATTATTGACAAGTTGAACCGTTCGACAAATTTTGGAATAGCCATTGTCATACAACTGATGTAGAATATTATATTGTCAATTAACTCCGCCACAGCGCTTTATTTATAATAATTCCTGAGTTGTGACAGGTGCCGAACAATTGTGTTCAGTAATCAACTTGTGTCAAATTCTCAAATGCAGGTTTTTGAATGACATGTCGCTATTTAGTATATATTTACTATCGATTATTTATTTTGCTGACATAAATTACTCAATATTGACTTATTAGTAGTTTTTTAGTTGTTAATTAATTTGAACATAAATATTATATATATATATATATATATTTTATTTTGAGAGGAACGAGCCTCCGTCGTGGTGCCCTCTAACCAATTGAGATAACCTGGCTCGTAACACGGCCATTATTATTTCTCTTCAAAATAAATTCAAAATATTTAAAAAATATAACAAATATTAAAAAATAAAATAAAATAAATTATAAATAATATAATGACGTAAGTCAACAAGATCCTAATTAAAGTAATGTTCAATGAGAATTCTTCCTCGTGTATACATCGCGAAATTGCGAGATCGCTGGGACGTGGGATCCTTGAAGAGAATGGATTTGTCTGGCCGTGTTACGAGCCAGGGTAGCTCGATTGGCTAGAGAGCACCACGACGGAGATGTTGTTGACCCGGGTTCGAATCCCGGCCCTGGACAAATCTTTTCTCTTAAATTTTTTCTGATAAAATTCGTAATTCATATATCGTTAAAATTGATATCATCAATCATCTCATTCAACTGTTGACATTATCAACCATCTTGTGGGATATCGAAACAAAATAAAGCGACTGTTTTTTTTTTCTGAGCAACTGTTCAAAGTTTTCAATAGCTTGGGCCGTTATTGAATATACTGCCAAACCACGGAAAATTTGGTTTGATAACTGTAACGGGTTTACTCTAATAAAATAAAACAAATAAAGATTCTTGGATTCAGTAATTTGGAAGGATTTTACTAATTCAGAACCGTTGGTTGGATATAAAACTGATTTGGCGGAGACTAACGCACATCTGCCAAGCTTTTTCCTCTCAGTATAAGGGAAAATATTAATTATTAAGGCTGAGTGTGCACCACGAGGGTTTCCACATTACACTTCCGGTCTCGGCATACCTCATAGTTTTTATCAACAATTTATTAATAATCTATATATTATTGTTAACACTTAATATAGATTTACAGTTCTTTGGAACGCCTTTCTTACGTTTTATAGAAATAAGAAGTGTTTATTTTTTTTTTTCATTTTCCTATTTGGGTGACATTGGTTTGATCGATACAGCCCCGGATGCGAATCATTTAAATTAAATGAAAAATAATTTCCTTGGGCAGCAACTCCTATCCTTTTGTTACTACTGCTATTATTTTTTATTTATTTTATGCACTATACAAAAAAACTGTACCACTACAACCCATGAAAGGTTTGGGGTTTAGTACATGGTAGAGACAGTACTGTTTTATGGACAACGAAAAGGTGATTTGTCCTAGATCACCCGCAACAGTTCTCCCCCCTTTTTTTTGGTACCCAGTTTTAGAGGCTGGGTGAACCCCAGAACGGTCCTATATCCTGTATAATCCATCTCCGGCTGTTAATAGACTGAATAAAAGTCTTGCCCGCTGCTGGATTTGAAACAGGAAAATCGCCATGGCAACCACTGAGCCAATGTGCTCCCTATATTTACCAATGTGCTATTCACTATATTTACAACATATTTTTTTTTATAGCATTCAAATAATTATGAACGTTACACATCTTTTCCAACTTTCTATTAATTTTAATATATCGTAATAAACAATGTTTTGGTTCATATTTAAATCCCTAAGCGTTATTTCTCCTTGATTTAAGTCTATCGCTACGACTACATTTTTCACAATGAGAACTTTCAGTTAAGCCTTCATTGTGCAGATAATTATTGCGAATTTCACGATTAGTACTAAGTCTAATACATGTTTTTATTCTGATTTTCTTATGTTTATAAATGAATACCATGGTTTTATAAAGATAGGGAAATAAATAGGCTAATTACTTTCCTCTATAAAAATCTTTAAAGTTATCATTCCATAGATACTAAGTACTATAGACTGCTAAGAACCTATAGATGTTTCACATACAGATACTAGTCGCTAGGAGCCGCTATACTAGAGATTCCAGCGTCCTTGCACAGCCGTTGGGAGGGAGACCGAAGGCCAGGCGGGTTTCCTCAAACTAAGGCTAATTTTATCTCAACTAGTCGTCGAAAACTAGCTCTAACCTTGGCTATTTGCGGTCTACTCTATATAATACAAAGTATATATGCATATATTTGAAGGTTAAAATCCATGTATTTGTATGTATTTGAAGGATACAGCATACATACGTATCTATTAAACATATCTTATTGTCTATATAAACACATTTTATTGTCATTTCAGCAATGCGCAAGTATCCTGGATGGATAGCAGATACAATAAGAAGTAAAAATATCAAACGTACATATATCACTCCTTCAAAGGAATAATTTCATGTCCCAAAAATATTTTAAAAAGTCAATATTTATATGAAAATTTGATGTCTTGTTAAGAAAATATAATGGTTAAGCAAAGCCTTCCTATTGTAATGATGGTATTGGAGTTTATTAATCATTAGAGAATTTTTAAAAGTTTAAAACTTTTATGAATTTAACTAAATCATCATCAGTCATTATCCCAAAAAAAACTTTTCAAACATGTTACAACTCAAAATTAGGCTTTATTAAAAAAAGGTTATAGAAATCGAATATCAGATAGTGATCGATTAAGTTTTTTCGTACTAATTTACTAATATGAAATTTGTATTAGTAAAGACCCTTCAGTTACTATTACGATACTAGATACTTCAATTATTATAAATAAAAAAAAACCTGTACCACTGCAAGCCTTGAAAGATCTTGGGTTCAGTACGTGATAGAGACAGTACAATTCCTAGAAGGCTGGGTAAGCCCTGGGATGTTCTCCAGATTCTACAGGACCCATCTTCCACTGCTTACAGATTAAATAATCTACCACAGCCGAATAAATAATTATTATCATTGTTAATTGTGCTGATATTGTAATAAAGGCGTAATTAACTTAATAATTGAATTATATATTGTTATTAAAATAATCATTATTATTTATTTTTAAATATGTTTATTTTGAAGAGAAAAAATTTGTTGTCCTATCCGGGATTCGAACCCGGGTCGTCTGCATCTCTAGTGAGGTGCTCTAATCCACTGAGCTACCAGGGATCGTATCCAAACCAGACAAATCCATTCTCTACACCGATCCTGTATCCCCTGAATTGGATACAACCCCTGGTAGCTCAGTGGTTTAGAGCATTGGACTAGATATGCAGACGACCCATGACGACCCGGGGGGGTGCCATTAAATATTGTTATTAAAATAATCAACATTATTAATACTCTGTGACAAACTGTAAAGTTAAAAATAATATGTAAATGAGCCGTTTATTTTGAAAGTGGCCTACCTCCATTTATCTTCAAATATTTAAGGGTTTGCGTTTCGATGAATTTAAAAATATACGTATAGGATACTAATGAGTCATACTGCTTATGTATATCTAAGGCTGTTAAATTTATGGTTCCAATTAAAATGTTAACAATTATTAAGTGAATAATGTATGTTTTCTTATCAAGAATGGAGTTAGGCAAAAATTTTAAAAACGGAGTTAGGTCACTTTCAAAATAAACGGCTTTATTTAATAAAGAATATTCCGATTAAATTTATAACCGAACAATAGTCAAACATTTTTCCTTTTTTCCAAGATGGTTGATTACGAAAAATTGTAAAGCTTAATATTTCTGAAGTTTTTATTTTTACTGTCAAATCTATTCTATATGATTGTTTATACATATGATATGCATACTCTCGTTGTACATATAAAAATATTAAATCTAGTTTTATATTCAATAAATATTATATCATGTATCAACAATGTTTTTAATGATTTATGCTTATTCTCTTATTGTAAATATACTTGACATACACATACACTCACTCATTTGTATGCCTACACGTGAGAGTACTACTACTATTAGCACTTCCAAGTAAGGAACTAAACAATCGTATTAATTTAATGCGTCACTCTGTTGATTTTAGTATGCACTATGTCTAATCAATCCTTGGTCCTTGACATAGTTTGATCCAACCGTTTGTCCCATTGTAAGAACATTCAAATATTCTCTGAGGCGAAAATTTCATTAGACAATGCCTCATATCCCTAGAAAGAAAGAAATACATTTATGTCTATACATGATCAAGATTTATAGTTTGATCTTTAGCCGAGTATTCACAGAATTTTATTAATATATATTACAAACAAAAAAGCAGCGTGAGAGGGTCTGGGGTTCAGTACATGGTAGATACTTTACTGTTTCATAAACAACGGTTGTGCAAGGAGGTTATTTGTCCTAGATTTTGCTCAACCGCCAGATTCCCCCCTTATTTTGGGTATCAGCTTAATAAAGGCTGAGTGAGCCCCAGAAGGGTCCAAGATCGCATATGATCCATCTACGGCTGCTACCAGACTAAATGAAAGCCTTGCCAGCAGCGGGATTCGAACCAGGATTTTCGGCATGGCAAATCAGTCCCCTACTACTGAGCCACTCCGCTCCCCATAGTTCATAATACATTCCATAAATACAGCCGCCTACACCTTGTTAACATAAAAATGTTTTAATATTATACAGACTTATGAGTCGAAGAGGAACAAATCTAATATTTCAGACATTTAATGAGTATTATTCCTAAATTATACCGGAACCTGAAGGAATTAATTATTATCTTTGTCGGTGACTTTATAGCAAGTATTTTATTTGTTTTTATAGCCAGTTAGGAATAGTTTTATTTATGTGAAAATATAAATTCATGATAATTATACAGTCAATAATAAGTATCATTACTACTAACGATATGACTATTAAGAAAGTAACCTAATAAAATTTACAAACAAGCCTCAAATGTTTCCTCATTTTATAAAATTATATAACCAACTTTCAAATTTTTTTGTTATTCATTGTTAATTTTTCTATCTTATCAGCTATAGATTTTTCATTTTCTTTATTATTTATATTCAATTTAAGTTTTAAAAACCCAATATTACAGAGATGAGTAGACGAAGTAAAAATAGGTTTACTTATTTCTAAATATGTGTCCTGATTTCAGTTCTTTAACGAGTCATTTAACGGTTTAAGTAAATATTTCTTATTTGAGGCGTTCGGGATCAAAAGCGGATAACTCTGAAATTTGAAAAAAAAATTTCATAATTTTCGCCTTTAGATTTGTTTACCGCCTTATTTCTCTTTCTTCAGTCCAGAAGTTTTGGCAGCATAAAACCGCTTGACTAAACTTGGGATGAATGAGTAAGAGTCAATTTATGAAATTTGGGCTGCTGATTAGATAAAAGTCTGCCAAGCAGCAGAAGGAATTACAGGAATACTGTAAATACTATTTTGCTTTTTTAGTTGTTAATACATTTTTTCCCGAGTAAATATTGTTATTATTTCGGAGTTACAAACATAGATCATGAATAATGTGATATTTCACATATTCATGGTACGTTGGCATTCCTATTTTACACTCGAATCCTAAAATAAAATTTGCATTAGTATGCTGCGCGTTGCACTATCGCCTATTTACCATTTAAACATTACTTGCTAGCAGTGGAACAAACCCAGTTTAATAGGTCCTAGATTGTGATGAAAGGAGTGATTTGATTTTGTTGCTATGTAATTCTTTGCTCTATTCCTTTTAATGTCTCCCGTCCGATTGTATGCTAATCTCTCAATACAATCGAAGTGGGGTCCTCAAATGTTTCGCCATGATCTTTTGCATTTTTCTCGAGTCAGTAACGCAAACGTAGAAGGCAAAGGAATGCTTTTCATAAGAGGTTAATTGTTGAACGAATCTATTATTTTAATGGTAAAAATGCTGTGTGAGCCCAAAACTGTGTCTTATAAGAATTTCTTTAATTTTTTTTTAAAGTTATTTATAGAAATCTACAACTGTATAATAGAATACACCCAGCAAATATAATGAAGGTGAATAATGACATGAGATAAAGGCAAGTAGAGAAACTACCCAATGGAAGTACTCAAATAGCAAGTTCAACTTAGAAGATCACGAGGCCATTTTCTTTTCAGACGCCTCGGAGGGTTATCAAGAATTGAAGGGATAGCTAGGTTTGAGTGGGAATGAAGTTTTTCATGAAAAGATTGATACAGGATTCGGGCCGGATCAGCAACAAATGGGACATTAAGGTCATTATGGATTTGTTCGTAAAAAAGTAAGGAGCACTGAGGATTTTACAAAGGATTTTGGACTGTAAGGATTGAATACGAGAGGAATTTGTTGGTTTAGTGGAGCCCCAAAACTCTATTCGGTAAGTCCAGATGGGTCTAATGATTGTCATGTAAACGAGTCTTTTGTAATTAATTGAGAATTTAGAATGTTTGTCTAGTAAATGTTGAAGTAGCCTGAAACGGCGAGCTGTTTCTTGACATTTTTTTAACGTGAAAATCAGACATTGTGGAAATAGTGTTCCTATTTATGTACACTTTTTTTTTTTAAGTTTTCGAAAAATTTATAATATTTTAGCACTTTGAGCTTTTTAAAATTTATTGGCCATTAGGAACGATGACCAAAAACAATCTCTTAATATCACTCTACAGAAAGGAGGAAAAGAGGCCGAACCGAAAAAAAGATGGTTGCAGGTTTTTATTGTTAAATGAATATTAAGTTCGTCCATAAAATGGCCTAGTATCTTGTCATATACGTAATCATTCTATCAATAAACTGAAAATTATAGGATAAAATCTGCCCTTTAAGAAGCTAACCTAAATTAAATAAATTCCAAATACATTGCAAAAAATTTTAGCTATCAATCTTAATTATTTTAATAATAATAATAAATAAAGAATTTATTTGTTTTGGGGGTAAAGTCCCTTTAAAATAACAATATAGGTATTAATATATAATTTATTATGTCTTGGAGAATGTAATAATGTAATTCATAATAGCCATATTATTACCATAGCCATAATATTGCCATCACATGTTTACTAAAAATACACATTATTATTATTTGAGTATAAAAATTAAAGACAGACCTCCGATCATTTTAAACATTTCTTAATTATTTCAAGTTAATTGATTTCTTATATTTACTGGTAACATTAGAATTATTTCTTCAAATAATTTATTATAATTGTTTATGATACGTAAACAACAGGAGTCAAAATATGATAATTATTTTAAATAACTTTATAATAAATTCAGCCACTACTAAATTTAGATTTGTTTTTCAGGGTATCGATTCGTGGGTTTACTAGATTTTAAATTACCTACATTTTCCTTCTACATAAGCCTTTTTTACGTTATTACCTGCAATAAAAATATTAATAAAAATTATTAAATAAACATATGAGTACCTTAAATAATGAGATGCCTTCACTGATGTAGGAACAAGGAACCTTCATTCATGGAACTGAAGTAATGTTGTCAAGAGATCGAGATTTGAGCAAGTGTTCATAAATCTAAAAATCATTTGTAATTAAATAAATGTAGACATTAGACCTTTAAATTAAATAATTAGAATTTAATTTTTAATATAGGTGATTTGTGAGTATAGATCTTTTTAAATTTATTTTAATTATTCGGGTCTTTGTCAATATCACAAGGTAAATTATTTACACAATTTGTTTGTAATAACTTAGTTTCTGTATGAATTTGAATCGTTAGTTGAGATTTTATATATCATTAAAATATATTACAATTATCCACATAAATAAACATAATTATTTTACTAATAATATAATAAATTTCATTAAATTCATTGATACAAAGTTCATCAAATTGAGAAGGTATACACAATGTAAAACATATATAAAGTAATTATTTAAAATTATTTAAATATGTTATTATGATATTTTGTAGATACATAATTAAAAGGCACATAGTATACAGTGCAATTGAATATGCCAATTAATAAAAACGGTCATTTTAAAGGGATAATTTAAAAGAAAAATGAATGAATTTTAAATTTGAGGTTTTTAAAATAATATTATACATAAAAAAAAAATGTTTCCGAACAAATAAACATGAAACATATCAAGTTTTAATTAATATTTTATTTATAGGCATTTACCAAACTGTTAACTACCTTATTATGGATTACGTCCTACCTAAGTATATGACATCCAAAGATGGTTTATCTGCATGTTACGACAACGATGCGTCAATAGAAGGAATCGCATCAATGTTAAACAAGGTTTAAGCTACAATTTTTTATATGAAATTCAAGAGAAACACTTTACTTTTTAAACAATGTTTAAGGAAAACCAGGAGGTCCTGTAGGATTTAATACATGTAACATTAAATTACATTGAAAATTAATATATTCATAAATTAAAATACTTTCATTTCAAAGTTAATCATACATATATCATATGTCTCTATAAAAATAGCCATGTTATTTAATTTATACTTATATTAATTAGAAAAAAATACTGTATATGTTTAAGAGAAAAAAACAACTACTGCATAAATTAAAATAACTACTAAATAATTATATATATATATATATATATATATATATATATATATATATATATATATATTATTATTATTATTATTATTATTATATTTTTTTTACTTGATTATATCAGTTTCACATACTTACAGTATATGGATAGACTGGTACAAACTAAGCACATTGTTTGGTATCCTCGTTTACAAAATCCATAGCTAAAGTTCTGGCATAGTTCATATTGAGATTCTGTTGGGATAAGAAAATATACAATTTAAAGCAGTAATATTTGTGTTTATTATATCTGAAATTGTTAAAAGAATAAAGGTAAAAACATTCAATATAAAAAGATAATACTCTAAACATATGTAACAAAATTAGCTGTATAAAGGGACATTTTCATAAAACTAACATAGTCTTCAATTTTCTTTCAACCAAATATAATTGGCAAAAAAATGCTTATGCGCAATTATTTTTTTATTGTTTAAAAAAAAATATAAATCAGATGACAATTTTTTCCACCACTTACACACGTTCAATATAATTTTTAAAAGGAATAAATAATAATAAAATCTGACGTTTAATTTTTAAATTCGATGTCAAATAATTGTTTTCCGAAGGTAATATTTGCGAAAATTTTGGAATCGAAGAGATGATTCAAGTATGGATATGAGGAGAATTCTTAATAATGAGCAAAAATTCATTTCTCTCACTATTTTTTAATTTATTGAAATTTACAACTGTATAATAGCAATACAACTGGTGAATATAATGACGTGAATAATACATACTGGCATGGATGAAGGCAAAGAGAGAAACTACACGGTGACGGTAATAACTAACATATTCAACTTAAAAGTTCACAAGATCACCTTCTTTTCAGGCACCTCCGAGGTCTATCGGGAATTGAAGAAGCAGCTAGGTTTAGAAGTATTGGGTTTGAGAGGACATAAAGCTTGTCATGAAAGAACTGGTATCGGGTTGGGACAAGGTAAGGAGCATTCAAGATTTTACAAAGGATTTTTGATTGTAAGGATTAGATACGAGAGGAATCCGGTGGCTTAGTGGAGCCCCTAAGCTCTATTCCGTAACTTCAAATAGGTCTTATGATAGTAAATGAGCCTTTTATAATTAATTGGGAGCTTAGTGTTTTTCTAGTTAGTGTTGCAGTAGTAAGTATGGTCTGATTGCTTTTGACTTCCAAACCGGCCATTTTCTTCTCCGTGATTTTATAGGGCTGACTAGTATTTATTTAAAATAAAATAATATATTATTTTAATAATACTTATTATAAATTTATAACTATAACCGCTGACAACCTTCTGCAGTGCAGAGTTCAATTTATCAATTATTTATTATAACTTTTATCGGCCCATTATGAACAACCCTTGATTGGTTCAAAGCGGTGAACTGTTCAATCGCTTCAGCGGCGATCATTGGTGCGATATAAATTGTTACTTCTCCTTTTTTAACGAAAGTCAAACCCGCGAGGCCGGGGAAGTCACGTTCAGGTCCGAAGCCTTCGGATCCTGAGGGAACTTCACTGGGGCTTCAATAATCGGATCTAACTTAGTAAGTTCAAGTCTGGGCGCCAATTATCGGAGTATATGTAGCATGTGTGGAGTCACGAGCCGTGAAAATTGGGCAGAATTTAATTTAAGATAGGCCGAAGAATCGGAATAGAATCTAGGTGCATGAAGTAGAACGGAGGCAATCAAAAAAGAAACTGGCGAATTTACACCTTTATAAATTGATTTTTTTTTTTAAAATAGCATCAATATAAATGATGCTACGATAGCTACTAGCTGGCAATATAACATTCATTACACCCAATTTTTCAATAGAGGTATTTGAAAGTTTTGGGTCCTGGTAAATTAAAGCATTCTTATTGTAATGATACTATTGAGATTATTTTATTAATTATTGAATTTTTTTTAAAAGCTTGAACATTAATTGATTTTAACTTATGTCCATTCCAAAAAAAATCAAGTTGAAAGTTGGTAAAACTCTAAATATGGATATGGAATATCAGATATGTCGCTCCTGAATTAAAAAGCTGCATCCAATTAAATTGCTACTGAAAGCTTAACGCGTTGTTCTTTTGAAGGAGAAATATATTTACTCGAGCCGTTTTATACGTTTCGTAAATTACTTGGATTATAATCGTGCATTAGTCATTCCTGAAAACCTGGATAGTTCGGATTGAAAGGCTCGAAAAATTCAGGTATCCGGGAGATTCTATACTGGAGAATGGATTAAAGAATATAGCTGTCGGAGATCGGATTCTAGAAATGGAAAGGGTTTATGCATTAATTAAGAACATACACAACAAGAAGTGCATCTCCTGAAATAAAAAATAAGACTTTATTACAATTTCGCCTCTTCATCCGTGAATGGCTCTCAATGAAATATGGAATATATCTCAAAAATATGGAAGCCCCAAATAGAAGAATTCTAAGAAAAATCATGGATGCAATTCATACTGATAAGGATAGAAACCAAAATAATCAGCACCAGAAAGAAGAAGAACCAAAAAGTTAAAAGCTTCTCACTATGCGGAAGGGGATGCATCCTTCGGGCATCTGTAGAGAATGAACAAACATAGACTGATAAAGAAAATATTCAACTATTTTTGGAAAAAGAGACATCAGCGTAGACTAAACATCGCAGAGCCTCACACACTAGAAAGTAGTCAATTTAGAAACAGAATGAAAAATATGGAAGAGTCTCAGGATGATGAAAGACCATACAAGTCTGGACAGAGGATCAAAAAGAACGCCTGGGAACGAATGAAAGAATACTGGAGATACAGAAAACTCCAGCAGAAGAAAAGAGAATAAAGTTGTAACGCGATCCGAATAACAACTGTATTTATTTATTTAAATTTATCGGAGTAAACGCAGGTTTGGAGTTTGGAATTACTCCATGAGCTTCCATGATTGGTTCGAATGATGTTGAACTTAATAAACTTAAGTGGGGAGCGGGGTGGCTCAGTGTGTAGAGAACTGAGTTGCTGTGCTGAAGGTCAAAGGTACAAATCCGGCTTAGGCAGATAAAATATTTAATCTGTTAACAGTCAAGGATGGATCCTGTGGGGTCTGCAGACCCTTTGGAGCTCATCCAGCCTCTGTAAAATGGGTAACCTTAATTGGGGGAAAACCTGGTGGTTGAGCTTGGTCTCTGATAATCAACCCCTTGGACTAGAAGTAACTACATCGTTGAACATGTCCCGAAACCAGGAAACCTCTTTGTGTTGTAGTGGTACCGTTTTTATTATAATTTTTTTAAATATACTTTGACAAATTTAGATATCATGAGGGGTACTTGAAGCGTGCTATAATAAAAAAAAATGGGGTAGGTTCAGCCTTAATTATATGAAACAGAATAAATCTTTCCCCTATAAATTAGAGAGAAAATCCGGAAGTTTAATGCCCTATTTTAATGTGTTTCAAATGAAATGAAGAAGTCAAATGATTGCGGATCATATTCTTTTTACCATCATTTTACTCAATTTCGTATGAACAACTTAAGATTTGAAGCAAAACATACTTAATTCAAGAGAATCATAAATATCATAATTGACTTTTTCAGAGACTCATTAACAGCATGATATTAATGGTAATGATGGCGATAATCCGACATTTGCTCTTATATAATTAGAAAAATAGCTCTTGAGATGCCAGTTAGACTAATAATTTTTCCGGCTTAATCAAGATTGAGAAATTGTGGGGACGTTTTTATGTGAGATTTTGTTATTAACGTATTTATATTGAGTTTTAAATCACGATTTATTTCAAGGCTTCAACCCAGCGATCAATAAATAACCATATGATTTAACATTTATCTCGAGAGACGGTATGAAGTGAGCATTCTGAATCATTAAACCTCGCGGTTCAGCATGATCTCTGACAATTTGTCTCCCTGCACAACCGTTATCCTAGAAATATTACAGTCTCTACCGTGTACTAACCCTGGGAACCTTCATGTGTTCTTGCAGTGCAGGTTTTATATATTGGAAAACTCAAAAAAACATCATATGCGTGGATAAGACACTAGTTTCAGGTAGACAATTTCTAAATCAAAATTATTGATATAATAATGCTATAGAGCTATCTCTGATTAAATTTTAGTAAAATGATAATAACATTTTTATTTACCAAGCATAATATTGTTTCATCACGTAAATAGAAAGCAAAAAGGTTACTGTCTTCCTTCAAACACAAATACTATATGCGTCTATCACTTGTGCAATTGGATATTCATAGGTCATGTAGTGAAAATGATCTGATTGAGAATTTAGAAATTATGTTTCACATTTCAGAACACAACTAAGTTGAGAAAAAAAAATTAATTTTTGAAAATGCCAAGTCCTTTTGTAAATTTTGAAAATACAACAACAAATATTCATTACAAAACGACGGCAGGATATTCTTGAGTCGGCATTTTGAGATTTTAGTAAATTGTTCTATAGTTAAACCTAAATGAAGAATAGCTCATTTAAAATGAAACAAAGAAAATTATTTAAAAAATTGCGATATACAAAAATCATTTTCAGAGCCAAAGTAAATACTGATGAGAAAATGGATGGTTCGGGGATCCAGTAAATGGAATTATACACCAATTAGCAAATAAATAAGTTTCGCTGTCGTTTAAATTAATAATAACTAAATACCATTTGATGAATCAGCGTTAACAGAAAATGTATTTGTTTTTCGGTTTCACTTCATTATATCATTTGAATGATAAAAACTAAATTACTTATCCGGCAAGTTAATATTAAGCAACTCATTTAACTTAATATGCATGTGAACTGACCATCAAACTAACAATCATATGAAAATTCATTTCAGCTGAGCGAATATCCGAATATAAGCGTTTATTGTACGTGTTATTAATTCATAGAAATACTTTTTTGAGGAAAACGTCATTAACGTTATATAAAAGTATTATTTGAATTTAAATTTATAATCCCAATCATAAATTCTTGTCTTATATTTGAATTAAACATTAAAGGAATTTTTTTTAGTTACGAACGAATAACCGTTTTTAACGTTACCTAGCAGCAGCACAATCTCTTTAAACGACAAATTGTTTCATTGTTGTTTGGGCATTACAACATACAACTGCAGCCCTGGGGAATGAGTGGTCGAATTTAACTGTCGAGTTAATTGTATTGAAATTTAAATGGAGTTGTAATATAAGCTTTTCAAACCAAGTTCTGAATTAGACACTAGTGCACTACGAGAATCACACGATTCCGATTTCCTTAATAAAGCTAACTGGTTTTGGATAAAATGCTACTTATCCACTTCTTCACCAGTGCTTTAGATATATAATTAAATCAAATTGTTTAGTATCATGTTAACAAACTCTTTACATTTTACGTACGTTTTATGACACATATATACCATTATTGAAACATAGCTAAACGATTTTTGTTTTTAAAGTTTTTGGGTAAGGATACGGCAAGTATAACATTTAGAACGAAATGACAAGAGAATGGACATCTTTTGGTTACGGAATGTTGTTCAGAAGTGATTATGAACAAAACTATGTGTAGAATCATTACACCATTTCCTATATTAGATCATTGTGCAGCGCTGTAGGCCCAGGGTTCAAAACCAGTTCTAGATAATAAGTTATTTATTTTATAATAATAATAATAATAACCCTAGATCAATTTTTTGAGATTTGGAGATCCTCCCTTGGTTTATAAAGCATCTATACAGTGGGGGAAAACCTGTTGGTTGAGCGTGGTTTTCCCCAAACCACCTCTGTGCAGAAACGTTGGCATAGCAACAGTTCAGTCTCTACTCTGAACCCAAAATCCCTCTAGGCTTATTTACAGTTTATGTATGTATATTTAAAATATATGAGCTTGGATTTGCGGACGATTTGCTTCTGAGGGGTGAAGACGCGGAAATTATAAAATTAAATACCGAACATTGATAAGTGCAGGTAAGAAAATAGGTGAATTCGGATAAGACAAAATATACGGCCAGCAGCAGAAAAGTGCGAGATGTTGGGGGGGGGGGTTTATTATTTTAGGTGGGAATAAGTTAGAACATGTCGAGAAGTATTCAGGGTAGATCGTAACTAGAAAAAAAAAACGAAATTCCATAGGAATTAAGGGCGCGTTTAACGGCAGGATTTACTTGATATTATTAGATCTCAACATTATTAAGCTCGCATCTTTTGTCACGAAATCTAAAAACCAGAATTTATAAAAAAAATCGTATTACTAACTCTTTCCTGATGTGAATTGGGGCCGCTAAAGGATGAACCAGGTCTTTAGGTATTCGCAAATAAGTTGCTACGTAGAATATTCAGCCCAAAGAAAGATGAAAAACTGGAGAATATAAGAGATTATCGTTAACGAGATTTCCAGTTCCTCCTGAGTATTATTATTATTATGTATTTACCTATTTCAATACTTTTTTTTGTTATTTCAAGCATTAAACGAATTGTTGGAATTGCTTTGTTTAATGACAAGTTCATCCAAATTCATTACAATTGGGGCTGTAGTGGCCGGAATGTAAAACCTATTGAGCTGGACAAACGCATTATACTTACCGTTTTGTTCCAGAGGCCAGAGGGCTCTGAAGGGCACAACACTGGAGAGGATAGGGCAGGCCTATTTTATTCCGATAATTATGGAGTGTCCTATTGTCCAACATGGCGTACCCGCGGCACACCTCGTTGTCTGGCAATGACATTTGCAACAGCCTCGTTCGGTCTCTCTTAATTCCTCGGCTGAATAAATTATTCACCCTTTGCTAATGTCAATGCTAAGGGTTCGCGCTTTTGACATTTATGTCATAGTGTAAAAATGGTTTCGGCATCTTAATGCTATGTCTACCATATCATACTTATCCGGATCCGACTATCTATACAAAACTCTCACTAACCTTAATCACTGATGATAAAGTGTTAAGCATTACCTCCCGCGTGAATAAAACAATTAAAACAGAATAATAAATTTCTGTCATTTCATTTCATCTAGACTGTGGTTAGGTTACGAAGGATGATGGTTTTTTTTTTGTCTTTTTTTTTTATGTATATACGTATATATATTGTAAATATTTTTTATATAAATGAATGGAGATTCGAAACAAAAAAAATTTCATCTAGAAATGTACGTATCAACAAACATTTCATCATCTATACTTCGAAATATTAGTTGACATTTGTATTTCTTGATGAAATGAAATGACCGAAATCCAGTCATTACCCATAATTACATTCTCTTTTCCATACTAAAGCTCACGATTACTTCTATTTTTGGAATACATTAAAGCGACAACCTGCGGAAAAGACATCAAGGAATTAAGGAGTTATTTCCATACCAATAGTCAAGTCAAAATGTCGAAATAAATAGCTAAGATAGAACCAAGTGATGTTACAAAGAAATTGTTTGGAAACAAGAAACAAAAGTGGATATCAAAGAAGGGAGGAATGAAGAAACCAGGAACAAGATAGAAGAGTAAAAAAGCACAAGTGGAGAAAAGATAAAGTCTGGAAAAAACGATGAAAGAATGCATTCGATCCTCCTGGGTAGTAATAAAAAATATATACTATAAACTATAATAATTCGCCCTCCCGATCTTTATATCCGTTCCCACAGAACCAAAACTTTTGAGCGTTCCTTTCTCGCCCGTTCTATCTCTCTTTGGAACTCACTCCCACTCGATATCCGTCATGCGTCTTCTTTAACCTCATTTAAATCCAAACTTTTCCTACATCTTCTAAATCCCCAATCAGATGCTTTATAATCAATAAATAATTTATAGATACATTCAACTTGATCGTTTGATGAACTACTGTAAATATTCCTCAATCATAATGATATCATTTTTTTTGTTACTAGATGCTATCATATATTTACTTTATATATATATATATATATATATATATATTTCTTTTTATTGTAAATTTGTCTGTTTTTTTATTTTAATTTTGTATTAGATTTTCTGATTATCTACCAAAACATACCTGTTTAGTTATTTACTTTCAAGATATTTTGTAAATATTGTTTTATTCAGATGTAGGCATTTGGCCAGATAAATATTTACTTAAATATGTTCATCTCTGTTATTCTGAGACCAGGTCCTTCAAGAAAGACAGATGTGGACAAGATCTGGCCAAGGGGTTACGTATGAGAATGACAAAATATTTACTTAAGTACTTGAAAATATATAAGTACTAAAAGCTATGTTCTGGCAAGAAAAAAAAAATTAATATCTATAAAAACTAAAATGTAAAGGAATTAATGTTTGCAACAGGCACCATAAAAAATTACTTCGCTATTTTGATAGTGAAAGATCAATAAAAATATATATATAAATACAATTTTACATATCTTTTATACATAATTAGGGATGATTTCAAAATTTAATATCAATATTAGAGTTTAAAAGGGATCTTAATGGCTCAGTGGTGTAGCCCTGAGTTGCCGTGCTGAATGTCCTGGCACTAGCAGATTTTATTCAATGTCTTTACAGCCGGGAGAGGGATGCTTTGGGAACTAAGGCCCTCCTGGGGCTCTCTCAGCCTAAATTTGGTACCCAATACTAGGACAAATCACCACCCTGCACAACCGTTGTCCAAGAAACATAACAGTCTCTACGTGTACTAAACCCCAGACCTTTCAAAGGTTGTAGTGGTATAGTTTTATTTTTATTTTTAGGTTTATACGTGTTGAAGTTTAACGTTTTTTCTGATTGCTCTACAGAGATATTGCATCTGAAAATGTAGAAAAACTATAAAAATTACTAGTAAGTATGTGGGCGAAATTTAATACTAAGCTACTTACAACTAAGTAGGTATGTTTATAGGTTTATAATCTTCCTTAAGAAATATTATCAAAAAATACTTGCGGATTGAAAAAAAGATATAAAACGAACTTTTTTCTGCCGTACTCTATTAGAAGTTGTGAAAGAAGTTATTTTATGGCCTCACATAAAACTGAAACAGACAATTCGATATTGAATTCATATATATATTTTCAGAGTTTATCGTTCTGATTTATTGTTATTGAGTTCTTGTAAAATAGACAAGGCTGAAGAGCGAACCTTTCTCTTGACACCGCAGCTAATAAATCTTCTACGACAGAAATAACCGTATGTATTTCATTCGTAAAGCAGTAATGCTTCGGGAGAATATTTCGTAAGTATCAAGTATCAAGAATAATTCGATGGCTTCTTCAACATTTCAATATTTATATTAGGATTAATAATTCAGATTTCATAAGAGGCGTTTGGTTTCAAAATCAGGTATATCCATTTTTTTTTTTTTTCAAAAAATGCTCTTTTTCTATAACTTCTTAATGTCGGAAATGAAGTATTTCCTATTGGTATATGCCTGTTTCAAAAACGCGTGGATTCTTCAAAAATCAATGCCAAATTCTTCAATTTCTTATCAAAAGTGGTTGCATCCATTACATTAAATTAACGTTTTTGATGTATGAAAAATCAAAACTATGTATAGAATAGAATAGAATAGAATAAAAAAGTAACTTTATTCTGGGACTAGGTCCCTTTAGAATAACAAATATGAACAGAAAAAAAAACATAATATATATCAGACCAGAAGGCTACATGATACAAATCATAAAGCGTGTAAAAAGTGACAGGAAACAGGTAAAAATAAATATTTAAACAAAAATAATAATAAGTAAATAAACAGTACGAATCTAGACAAGATATTAAGCAATTGAAGAGAATAGATAAATTCATAACTTTTGTTAAATGCATGAGCTAGCATACAATGATTTCTTTGCATGATGTACATCTTCATAAAAAACAAAATTAAAACAACTAAATTATTCATTTCATTCTAAGCAAATGGCTAGCCTGCTTAGAGAGCATCTTTTTAGGAAGCTAGGAGATGTTGGAAAAGCAAGGATTTAAATGACGATAGTGAAGGCCTATGACGGATATTAGGAGGGATTGAGTTCCACACTGTGGTGGAGCGGCGAGAAAGGTACGTTCGAATGCTTTAGTTCTGTGGGAACGAATATAGAGATCGGAAAAGCGAGATCTTGTTTTATGGTGTTGAACTGAGGATTTGAATTGGAGGAGACTGTAGATATATGAAGGTTGTTGAGAGTTAATGGATTTGGATAAGAATAAACAGAGGAAATACTGTCTTCGGGAGGGGGGGGGAAGAGCCAATTTAACTCACCATAGTAGTACCAAGCACAAATTTTATAGAGCACATATAAAACACACACACACACACACACACACATATATATATATATATATATATATATATATATATATATATATATATAATTATATTATAAAGTAATTTTGGTAAAAAATAAATTTTACTTATTTTTATCAATCAGATACTAACCAGATATCGATATTTTCTGATCAAAAAATATCCAACACATATTTTATACTAAATGAGTTCTTAAAAAAGAGAAGACCATAAAAAATCATTGCCAGTAATTATTTTTTGGCGTGACCTTTTAGCAAAAAAACGAAAAATAATTTTTTTAAATTGTTAAATTAATTACTTTTTAAAATTAAATCTTTTTTGATCAATACTGACAATTTTTGGAAATGGATGTATCGGTTTTGAAACCAAACGCTACATTTAATACAATGATTACCGAAATCTACTAATTATCCGTAATTACATTTTCATTTCTGTACTAAAGTTCACTAGTATTTTTGGAAAATATTCAAAATGAAACGAATACAGTTAAAACTTGTTGTAACTCAACTCGAAGTGATAACCTACGGAATTCAAACCCAATATTGGTGTAGATGTGAAAGCAAGTACTCTTTTTCTCATTCAATATTACATAATATAATATTTGTATACAAATCCCATTTTTTAACAGTTTTACATAATAACAAAAATGCTAATTAAATCCGTAAGAGCCATTTATAAATAACTATTTTTCTTCTTGGAGGATTCGAAGGTGCTAGTAGTTGGAGATACCCCCACCACTTCCCAGAAGGAGACTTCCCATTTTGGAAGGACCTCCGAAAGTATGGAAGCCTAAGATGGCGGTGCTCGGGTTGCGAAACCTGTTGGCATTGGGCTGTAGCTCTTGCGAAACCTTCTCCAGTTCTCACCGCTACAATATTTCCCTTGTTCTATGCTCCCGATACTGTATTATTATCTACCAATTAATTTAATAATAAGATAATAATGATAAATATCATAAAACTATACTTAAAACGACTTTAGGAAACCATATTTCAATGTAAGAGGAAGAATATGGTCCGGGTGGAGGTCGAGAAAATTCTCTTATAAGTAGAAATGTTTATTGGTAAGCCGACGTTTCGACCCACATCGCAGATCTTCTTCAGGGCTAAATATAATATAAATATAAATTAAAATAATACATTAATATTGAAAAGTAAAAAGAGACCCTACATAAATGTTAACACCGTGGAAAAATTCCAACGAAAAGCCTTAAGTCTCCAAACTAAAACAGAAATAAAAATTATCTGTCTACAGTCTAGGACAGATAATTTTTATTTCTGTTTTAGTTTGGAGACTTAAGGCTTTTCGTTGGAATTTTTCCACGGTCTTAAAATAATACATGGTAAAAAATAACAGAATATGTAGTATATTGATAGAAAATTAATATATCTATTAAGTATTATAAATAATATCCAGAGGGGATTAAATTATGCAATAACAAAGAGGTAATGTTTAAAATCAACAAACTAACAAATAAATAACAAATGTTGGTTTTAATCATTACTTCTTTATAACTTAAGCAACTTCACCGTACGATGCTAAGAGTTGGCTAATTAATAATAATAAAATAAATATTTCGTTAAAGAAAAAGGCGAAGAAATGTATATTGAAATAAATAACGTATGAAAAAACAACACACGAAGATACTTCTGTGATTCCACTGATAAATATTTAAACATAAATTAGGTTATATCGCACTAGTAATTCTAAAGAGACATAAGTCAAAAACCTACATTTTTGGAAAAATAGTAAAAACTATTAGTATAACAATGTCTCAAATCAATAATCCACTTCTAAACTTTGTTTCACTTTAGTTTAAGACTCAACTGACAATGTCTCACTCGTGCCTAAGCTCAGGAGCAAGATTAATAGAGTTTTAATGAGCGATAAATAGGTGCTTATCCATTTCATCCATTGTCATTATTCATGACACTGAGAAAACATCGATTTGTGGGTTATAAAAGTATCGAATGTCAAAATATTACAAGTTTTTTTGTATCTCTAAAACTATTACTTTAGGATTGGCGAATGTTATAGAATGTTCTTGAATGCGAATTCACTTTTTAAAAGGTGAAACTAGCTCTGTCAAGTGGTTAGCATAACAGACTACTCTAAGCCCAAGATCGTGGGTTCGTAGCCCGGCAGATGGCTCTAGGATTTTTTTAAGGGAGTTAAAGAACCTTGGTTATGCCGTCCTTAGGAAGGGACATTAAACGGGGATCCTGAGCCTGTACGATGTCAGATACTCGTTAAAAATCTCTATCCTAATTAAACCAGGATAGGCAAAATTTAGAGCTCCCACCGTAGCATCGTCCGATTAGCCACAGCAGTATAAAGTGAATTATAATTATTGACTGAGCCTCAAGGTACTGAAATACTTATAAACAGTCAAGACAAACATATTGAATATATGGTATCTACCTTGAAGGTAGAACCAAGTTAGTTTTAAATTGGAATCTGCTTTCTAGTATAAATCCTACTCTACATCATAGATCATAACGCTAGATCGGCTCACTGCTAATCCGATAACAAAGAGGTTTGACAAGCATCGGCAATCGCAGACCAACGTGTTCCAAGCTCTTTGGTCTTGGTGACAACTCTGCGATCTCAGCCTTGAACGAACTCACGCCCACAACGGCGTCTTGGTCCACATTTCTAATTATATTGTACACCGTCGAGCCAATAGTTCTTGTCACTTGCCGAAACTAAATATAGAAAACGAAATATATAATGCTCTTCTTCGAATCCAGTTAAGAGAAGTAGAATAGATAAAAATAAAAAGCATTTTAAAAATCTGAAATGGGCATCTCGATTATCTTTTTCAAAAATATAATACGTAAAAATCTATCTATGAAAACAGTATATGTTACAATTTATCTCAGTTAACACAATACCATTTTCTTCCTAGTACACATAAGCTCAACTGATATTACTCAATATGGACTATTTATTGTGTTTTTTCCTACTATCAAAATAGATGAATACTTTTAGCTAGAATATTCCCATTGGTTCTGTAAATTTACAAGAAAAATTATAACCATCGCATTCTGGTCGATCTTTTAAATCATCTAAATGTTTATAAATGCTGTGATTGGTTCTTAGCCAATATCGTCCATCAACTTTCTGATCATCTATGATTATTGTTCTATGAATCTTCCTAAGTATTTGCTTTATAATATTTGTTAAACTTTAATTTTGAAGAACGTAACGTTATATTAAAAAAAAAAAGGTTCCTTGATGCATCAGAACCATTTTGAATTCTCCCACGTCGGGCAATTAATGATTTTAATTTTTACTTCCTTACACGCAATATTGTAATAGCGAAAATTTTCATCAGTTTTGACTAATTGTGTTTTGACGCATATACGTAAATTAGTTCGTATAGTCCATAAACGAGTAGTTGCATTTAATAGCGAACCTTTATTTTGGGCTATACATATTCAACAAGGGTAATACTTTACCTGAATGTTATAATAGGTTTTTGTTCTTTGTATCGATTAAATGAGCAATAATAAAGGAATTCGGACAATCCCAACCACAAGGGTTTCCCCCTTAATATACTAGAGGTTCAAAGATTGTATGGAATCCGTCAGTTTTGAAGTTAGACATCTGAAACTTCAAATGTACGAGTAACTTATAGTTGAAAAAAATTAAATTATTTATTTAAAATGATCTTTCACGAAACTTTATGTGACTTCTAATGTAATATAGTCATTACTGGACCTTAAAGTGTTGTAGTGATACAATGGTAAAGGTTTTCTTGTATTACGATTTATTAAGAAAAAGTGTCCAACATTAATAGTGATACAAATTTTTAAAAATGAATCCTTACCTAGAAGACCCTGAAACAATGCTTATTTCAAAAAATATCACAACAGACCTCAGAAATTTGTCAGGTTTAGTTTGAGAATTGTGTTAATTGCTTAGTATTTGAGATTATCCATTAAAATTAGTGTTTTCTATAAATGCAATGTGTGACTTCTTTGACATATACCAGTTATAAATTATAGCCGGCACGTCTTTTCGAAAAAATACTTTTTTGGTTTAAAGTTAGTATAAAACTAATAGACATGGATATCTAATTTTCTGTTACTGATACTATTAGCTTCCTTAATCAAATATTATTTCATATCCAAAACAAATGATGGAAACGTATAAAGCTTGAGTCTATAAAGCTAGAAGGGTACAGAAATAGCCAAGGAAAACAGCTTTTTGGGAGCCTCCGCTGCGGCGACCCTCACAACCGAATTAGCAACAGGAACTACCACGGCAAATCGAAATCTCTTTGCCCGGACCAGGAAGTCACGTGACCCCCAAGTAAAAGGGGGGAGGGCATCCGACGAATTGCCGCCTATTTTCAGATCCTGCCCGGAAATGGAAGGACTCCCCTATCTTCCTCATCAGCTGGAGGCGGCAGAAAGAAGAAGAGCGGGATGGGAAAAAAAATAATAAAAAAAACTATGAGCCCCATTTGCCGATCAATTAAAACCGAAAATCGTAAAGGATGGCAGAAAACGGAAGCAATCTTCGTCCGAATCCAATTTTCGAAAAGGATCGGTCCATTCGATTACTTAGCGCTAATCGGGAATCTGTTTCGTCTCGTTAGTAGATTTTTTCCTCTCCTTCTTCAATTATGACCTTTACCTGCGTTTTTATCCTTATTTTTTTCTCAGACTTCGGATATCGAGTAATTATGAGAATGAAAGGTTATAATTGGACCAAAATTGTTTCCCTCGATGCGGATTGGATAAAAAAAAAAGCAAATCAACAATCAGAAAATTAGGAGAGCTCAAAATTAAATCATTAATAGAAACCATCTATATATACTTTTTAATTATTTATTAATTATTTAGAAATTTACTACTGTATAATTATAATACTGCAAGTAAATTATATGAATGATTCTTAATGACATGAGATAAGGAAAAGTACAGAAAAGACGCACTGGTGATACTCGAGTAACTCATTCAACTTAGTAGGTCACGAGGCCAATTTCTTTTCAGAAGCCTCGGAGGATTATCCGAAATTTAACAGGTTGCCAAATTAGCAACAAAAAAATCATTAAAGCCATTAAAGACTTTATTCGTATCAAAGTAAGGAGCATTGTGGATTTTACAAAGGATTGCAAGGATTGGAGTAGAGAGGAATTTGTCTGTTCTGATTGACTGGGAGTCTTGATCGTTTGTCTAGTAAATGTTAAAGTAGCCTGAAACGGATAAAACAGTTTAAGATTACGATGACATGGTTAAGAAGTAGCAAAACAATAAAGAGTTTTTCCATTAATTATTATAATTAATTTTCAAATCGATAAAACTCTTGATAATATTTTTTGATCATTTTAATACGATTTTTCCTACATAAATCGTTTTACGAAATTACAATCAATGCAAAATCAATATTTTTTTTAAGGACAAAACGGTCCTTAGTAGATTGCGTTTCCTAAACCAAATTGGAGCTACATGTCAATCCTCTTTGTAAATTATCCTCACTTAACAGATTAATAGATTGTAAATTGTACAAAAAATTGATAAATCTTTACTTTGGCTTTCAAAAATTCTATCAGAGGTTTAATAAAATTTGTAAACATACTTAGAGTATTAAATGTAGTGAATGTTTTCAAGTTTACTAAGGCAAACGTTTGTGTCTCCTTAAACGTAGAGTATAATGTTTGAGTCCGACTCTATTTTGTCTTGCGTACATGTCACTGTTACGGCAACCTCCCTAACAATGGATGAGTGTTGAGTATATAGAAAAACATTTTAGTAATATCAAGAATATAGTTAATGGGAGTAGTAATCATAAAAAACTAATTTATTGCTTAATTGTTGAAATGCAATGATATTTCCTATTTGAACAAATTACTTATTTAATGAACTGGTACCTTAAGATGGTTTTGTAATAATAAAAAAAAATTATTATTGTCAAATATGTTTCCCTAATATCGCTTACAGTTTACGAATACAAGTAGGTGATATAAATATATAGATATTATATTTACATTACTATAAGTTATTACATTATTTTTTTTATTTGAGTTTTTTCAATTCAACCCGAAATTGAATTCAATTGAGTCCGATCAATTCAATCTAATATTTAAATCGATCCATGTATATTACAGCCTCTAAATATTAATTATTTATTATTATTTTACATATTTGTTTTTGATAAAAATTTATTAAAATATATAATTATTTATTTACTTAATTACTATTATTTCTTCTTTACTTTACTATATTTGGAAATGTTTAAATAATTTTTAATTATTAAGTATTTTAGATAAATAAATATGTACCAATATTATTATTTTCATTCATTCAATACAATATATTCTAGGCAAAGGGTACACCTTGAAATCAAAATATTTAAATATATAATATACTTAAGTGTTGTTTTAAATTTAATAATTTAAATTGTTTAAAATTGTTAACAATCATTGTTATGTTGTTGTATGTTGAATAAAGAAAATCAAAAAGCGTACTGACGTTTATAGGTGATAAAACTCAAAAAGTTCAAATAATGAAGTAAAAGTTAAACTTATTCTTTATGAAAGAATCAAATTTGGAACGTAAGAAAAATAACTGATTTCCTAATCGATTTGACTCACACATGCGCGTTGATATTATGACAGGATGGATCAAGAAAAATTAGGGATTAAAGGAACCTTGAAAAAGATAAAATTGAAAAACAAAAGGAGGAAATCGTAATTGGGAGTAAACACACTTAAAAAAAATGTGACATTGAAGAAAGGATTGGAGATGCGATGGGGAGCAGAGAATAGGCTTCCTTATTGCAGGATCAATGTCGTCAATATCAAACCGCAATATTGACTCGAGGATAATATTGTCAAATATTGCAGCGGGGAGTGCAACATTATAATGTGTGATATTTGACATTTAGCTTATATCTGCGTGGGCTTTCCGCTATTTGGCTTAGTATTTTAATAATTGCTCCGGCATAGAAAGCAATCGAGTAGGCGCCATCACTACCCGATGTCAAATATTATTTAGAATTGTAATATTTAATAATTTTAATATGATATTAACTATCCTGATCGGTATTTTTATAATAATAATTAATGTATTTTTTTGTCATTTACTCTCTAACATGTTTCTATAAGGCGAAGGATGAGTGAGCGGTGGATATATTTTTTAAAAATATATTGGAACAATCATTTAGTTTTAAATATTTATAAAAGTAACAGTTTAGAAAACTAAGTAATTTTTATATATTTTTATTTTGAAGAGAAAAGATTTATCCTGGCCTGGATTCGAACCCGGGTCTGCATGTCTGGTTTACAGGGTCGGGTTCGAATCCCAGCCTGGACAAATCTTTTATCTTCAAAATAAAAATATTTAAAAATATTCACAATCAAAAGAACAATAAATAAAAATAAGTATATTATAATTTAAAATAATATAATTCAATTTTAAGACTTCAAATAAATTTCCAAAGCCAATAATGTTGAAGTTGAAATAATAAAAACAATAATAAAAATATCGATATTTTGGTTTTATTCAATAACAAAATATCTCTCATTTTTTTATCAAGGCGATTTTATTAATGTCAGTTAATACCACATAATATTGAATAAAAATACTAGCCAACGGTACTAAAAGATGACTTGGTCGAGATCATGCCCAACCAACAAGTTTTTCCTTTCAATAGAAGCTGGATGAGCCTCAGTAGTGGTTCCGGATCCACAAGGTAGATCAACCGCTATGGCAGAATAAATAATCAAGTACAGCCGTTCTCGAATTCGGTACCTAGATGTTTCTAACAGTAACCTTCGAACTGAGATACCTCACTGCATAATTGTTAATACTTCATTTCAATTTTTTTAAGCTAATAATAATTTAAACCCTACATGTTTATCTGATTGAAAATAGTACATTAACATTTATTTTAAAAAATGTTAAAAGTGCATCTTTGAATTTTAAAAAATGGTTGCTCAGATATAAAATCGATATTTCTATATTTAATTGTTGTTTTTTTAATGATACCTCAAATTGAACGATACACTATTTTTTCAATTACAATTTTGGATCATTGTATAACTGAAGACAAAATAAAAAAAAATTTTTTTTAACCTAATCTTACAAATACAAATGCTTGGGAGTGTGGTAGATCAGTGCTTAGTTAGAGGACATGAGCACGAAACTGGCTCTGGGCAAGTCTAAAGATCCTTCAGGGGTTCACTCAGCCTAAAGTGGTTACACTAAATATGGGAAAAAACCTTGAGGATGACAGGTAGGTAGTTGTACATGTTCCAAATATATAAACAAATGCCGATCGAAGAATAAAATGTATGAGTATTATTAAGGCTATTTTTCGTCAGAGTGTCCCTACCCTACAAGTGTTAATACAAGTGATAGTTAAACTAACATATATAGTTCTATACCAAATGATCGAGACCTGACCATGTTCAATGTATCTTTATACATACATATATATATTTATATAAATCAATAAATCAATGATTATTTTATGACAAAAAGAACAGGGTATAATTAGCTGAGGGCTTAAAAGCAGTTTTTCCATAACAGAAACTGACAGACATATTTGATCAGAACACAGATTCTGAAACATGCCACGCCAGGTCGACCGATTGTCATCCATAAGTTCGCATAATTGTACTTATTAGAATGCATTTAATGGAAGCGTTAATTGATATCGTAGCTGGAAATGTCTATGCCAATCCCCACAAAAGGTCAAACACTACTTTATGGTTGCAATAAACCACAAAGGCATAATTGGTCTCTTGATGATTTTAACATTGAGTTTTGATTCAGCGATTTGGAAATCATGGCTGCAAGAAGATTCTTCTTTTAACTTCTATATAGCTAGCTTTTATTAGCTTCATTTATATTAATATATAAAACGGAATATTTTAACTCGTATTCCAGGTCGTATATATTCCACATAACTCATTTTCCATCTACTTAAACTTACACTTTGCTTATGACTGTAAAATAATTTAATTAGTGTATATCATAATCCTGAACAAAATCTTCAAGATAACAGATTTTTCATGACCGAAGATACGGTAGAGTCTTATGTAAAGTACTAAGATGTGGACTAACTTGAATGAATAACTTGAATTGAAACAAAAAAATTGAAACACCTAAATACACGCTTTGACCATTTATCGATCTAAAAAAATAAAGAAAAATTATATTAGTGCATTATATTTTTTCTATTTTTTTTTTAATTCCGATACTATTAGAGCACTTCAAAGCATTGTGAAATTATATCAATAATATTTTATAAAAACTAAATTACAAGTATTTGCAGCTAGCCAAACTAAAATGTAAAAAATGAATATCAGATTTTAAAAAAACACACTTTAGTAGAAAACAAATCTAAAAAGTATAACATTATTTTACAATTTGAATAGATGAACAAAAGAAAATTCTCTTAAAAAATCCTGGTGTGCTTTTAAGAGTCAGAGAAAAAAAATTATATCTATTTCTAACAATTATAATATGGATATTAAAATTTCTTAACTTAGCGGTATGGCTCAGTTGTAGAGTTCTGAGTTATCCTGCAGAAGGTCCCGTGTTTAACTAAGGCCGTGGCAGATTTTATTTAATCTGTTAGCAGCCGGGGATATATCCTTTGAGATCTGAGACCCACCTGGGGTTCACCCAGGCTTTGTAAAGTGGATACTTTTAATTGGGGATAACCCTGGGGAATGCGAGATAAGAATACTATCCTAGAAATAGTACAGCATATGCACTGAACCCTAGATCCTTCATGAGCTGCAATAGTCTAGGTTTTTTTTTGTTTTTTTTTAACCTTGGGAACACTTTATGTTGTACTAAATCGATACACATGCAACCATTTTATGAAATAAAAATCAATAAATTAAAGATAAAGTTAATACATATGAAAATTTTAAAGTAAAATAACAAATATTAATTTCGAAATATTATGAAATGGATATAAAAATTCCATAGCTAATTGCCAGTTCTCCCGACTTTATTGGCAGTGCGTATCTTCACAATTATCCTTTGTATCTCTAATTTATTTATTATACTAATTATAAAGTACTTAATTTACACGTCAACTTAGCCGTCAAGGGAAATCACCGATCTCCTCGCCCGAGCCCTGGTATTACGCAGGACAGCCTGCCGATACATAGCCCGAAGGTTGTGCAAGATGAAATTACCAATATCCTTGACGGGACAAAGAGAAGATGGCGAAAAGGAAAAGAACCGAATCGAAAAGGAAAAAAAAAAGAAACTAGAAAAACTCTCCAAGGTTGTGCGATATATAAAAAAAAAGAAAGGAGTCTCCACCGCCCCTAGAACTAGTTCTAGATCTGCGAAGGATCCGGGCGATCTAACGGACCTTCCCGATTTATTGGGTCCTGGATATTCTGGAATATTTATTGGACCAAGGATATTCCGGAATATATTTATATGGTTCTGGATAATCAGGAATGCTTCTTGTCCCTCGTTTCCTCTGGAGACAGTTAGGGCAGGCGAAATGTGGACCCTCAGCTTCCTAGAGGAAGTGCCACCAGGATGTAGCGGAAACATAACTGAACTCTCCGGACTAGGTGGGTTTGTGTCCTTCGAGAGGATTAAAATTTATAACAGTGAAAATAATTTGCATCTAATCTAATAACACTTATATTTCTAGTATTTTTTCACTAATTTATTTGAAATCTATAAATTATCATTTAACAATTCAACTCAAGTAGAATTGGTTTATAATAAAACCATGCTAAATAATTATTCCATTTAATGAAAAAGTAACAATATATAGATAACAAGGAAAGTTAGCTGATGTTGAATACTGTTCAATTAAAATTTGATATGATACATTTTAATCAAACCTTCATGTTGAAAATTAAAATTGCTGTAGCATACTACGAATACATCACTACTTCAAAAGGACAATGCCATAACACAAAAGCCTATGATTTTGAACACAGCTATTTGAAAGTTCCTCATGAGTTAACAAAATATAAATTTGGGTATTGGTAAAGTAATAAAAGTAATTTGGGTATTTTAATTATTTTAAAAGCCATTAGAATTTGTTTAAAAGCTTGATTTTTTTATTATTTTAACTTGTGTCTTTATATACAACTAAAAATATGACTTTAAAAATAAAATGTTGGAAATAGAATATCAGATATTGTGTGTCCTGAACTTAAATTCTTCAACTACTGCAATTTCTACTGGAGGTTGAACCTAATGTGGATGTTCTATTGAAGTAACGATATGTGCCACAAAATAAATAAATTTAATCGTGGCTGTTTTGAATCCTGGGTACTTCAAGTTGTATTGACATTAAAGATTTTTCAGATCCACAATGCTTCCTTTACTTTCAAACTTTTGCATCCCACCTATTTGATACATCTATATTATTATTGTTATAATCAAAAATAGTGTTTATCGGGGAAAATATATTTTCTTTGTTTTCTTTTAGTAGAACATAGAATTCTTTCGAAGATAATATTTACCCATCTTTCTTTATGATTAACAATGAGAGTCAGTTAGTATTTTAATTTGTTAATAATGACTATTAACAACACTTTGTTATGTTTTTATAGTTATTTACTCAAAATAAACAAAAATCGAGGTACTTCAGTGAAAAAACAAAACAAATAAAACCAAAAGCACACTTTACTAAAACAATTTTGGCTTTCAAGTAATTAAATTAGCATTATAATTTTAAGTAATTTCAGTCATTACTTCAGTTAGGCTGCTGATGTAAGATGTAAATGCATGTTTGGTATACATTGATTTGATTTCGTAGTTTTTAGTCTTCACAAACAATAGGGTTTGCCTTGAACCTTTTGACATTGGTCTATAATTTATCCACGGCAATAATATTCATTGAATGTGTATTAAACGCAGCTCAATTGAAACCAGAAGAAGTAATAGAACTACTACAATAAATAAGAAATAAACTAGCAGAATTTTTTTCGTTCGTTTTATCAAACTTCAATCCAAAAGTGTTCAACGAATTTTTTTTTTTAATGTTAGGATAAGTTTGATATTTTTATTTGTATCTATAAAATGATACAAAATCTTACACGAACAACTGCTCTTCCGCATTCATCAAGGTCCTGCAGAACAGAAAATGTACGATAGCTTCATGCGAAGAATTTCAAGGCTAGTTAAACAAGCGATATTGGCTACTTCACGTTGTTTGTCCTTTTTATTATTTCTGTTTTATTTTCATAATTAAATAGAGCATTCAAATACTAATTTAATGGAAAATAAGTATCACAATTAATATATGCACGAAATTGTTTTCCGCAGCTCAGTTATTTGCTATAAACCAGGTTAAGTGCATAATAATAGAAAAAAACGAAATTGTAAAAAAAATACTTTGAAATAAAAATACATTGAAATTGGACTGATTTAAATTTAAAAAAAAAACTGTACCACTACAACCCTTGAACGGGACTGGGGTTCAGTACACGGTAGAGACTGTACTGTTTCATGGACAACTGTTCTGAAAGGAGGTGACGTCCTAGATCTCACTCAACCGCAAGATTTCCCCCTTATGTTGGGTATCCTATTTTTATAAGATTTTGTAGAGGCTGGGAGAGCCCCAGGAGGGTCCTAGATGCCATATGTTCCATCTCCGGCTGCAAACCGACTAAATAAAAAAAAGTCTGCATGCAGCGGGATATGAACCTGCATTCTAGTGTCCTACCACTGAGCCACTCCGCTCTCTGATGTAAATAAAGAGTTGCTCATTATTTAAGATTTTTCTTTAAGTCCGCCCGGAACATTTTTGCCACCATGATATAAATAATTTATTTAAAACATAAAAAAATAAAGGACCCTTAATTTTGAGGATAGGAATAATTTGAATACAAAATTAAATCAAATGCAACAAAATTCACTGATCTATAGACACAGATCCTTAGAAAAAAATTGGAATTTTGGTTTAGTTATATTTTATAGCTAAAAAAAATATTTCATAAGAAAAATGTATTATTGTGAATTGAGATATTGCAGTTAGATGTAGCTTCTTTTTTTTTTTTTTAAATAGGCACATTCTATATTTTTCTATTAAAAATACAAAAATGGTGCTATATTTTGTAACGGCTTAAGCAAGTTTGGAAAATTGGCTGTGTTTTGCCAATTTTTAAAAATTATTCATAAATATTCAGGATTTCGATAGTTTAATTTGAGTTTCCAAAATTGAGTGTGAGAACTTTGATAAGAGTTTTTCGTATTGGGAAACATGATAAGAGTATTCGAAAATTAAGATAAAGACTGTCAAATTCTTTCAAGCACGTGTATTTTATTTATATAACATTGACTGCCGTATCAGTTTACTTATTCAATTATCTGGAATTAAAATGGTTCGATATTTAATTTAAATTATTAAAATACTGTAATATTAGCTATTTAAAAGATTGTAATGAAACCTTAAAAAACAGTTTATAAAGTCAAACAACTGACTTTATAATACTTCAAATATTAGTAAATACTTTACCACCACAACTCAAATCCTCCACGGGTTGTAGTGGTACTGGTTTCTTTTTTTTATTATTATTTAATATTTTCCCCGTACTGTGGAATCCGTAAGATGAAGGCCTAACATTTGAAATAAGAGCTATTCTATAAAAATCCATTAATTAACAAAAAAGATATCACTTCACTACAAATTAATTAGTATAGGAGAAGGTGGTAATGCGGAACCCTGCTGGTAAAATGGAATCCCTAATTATTTAAATAACCAGGGGCTTCACTCTAGTGGTATCAGTTGGAAGTTGTACTGTTGCCCAAAAGTGCTTGAAAAGTGCTGGAGTCGCCAGTTCAGTGAGAAAACACATGTGAGGAGCACTTTAGTATGACCTAATTTTGTGAAACATTTCGAGGTATGACAGTTTTGTTTATTGCGTGAACCAAAAAGATTTCAGTCAGCTTTTGAAGGTATGTGCTTGTCAAGTAGGATGTTAATAACATCAATGTGGTAGTTAAACGTTGTTATAGTCATGCTTTTTGAAACTGGATTGTGTTGATTGCAACATGTGGTTGTTTACAATATGGAACCCCTCTATACTGCTGATGGAAGCTTAGTTTTTCGGGTTCACCCGCATGGATGTCTGTAGAATGGGTTACCAGTTAGCATTCAGAAACAAAATTAAGAATCCTTTTAGTGGTGAATGTGCGGGTAGAGCTTGGTTCGACCATTTCTTACGTCGTCACAGTGAAAATCTTTCCATTAAGAAACCAACTGGGACATCTTATGCACGATCCAGGGGTTTTAACCGTGAGAATGTAGGGAAATTTAACGATTTGTTGGAGGCACAATATGAACAATTTAACTGCCCCCCTGACCTAGTATGGAATGTAGATGAGCTTGGTTGGAGCATCGTCCAGAGTAAAATTCCCCACGCGGTTGGATTGAAGCGATGATTCAGGAAGTGAAGAATCTGTAAACCTTCCATCAGACCATTCTGATAGTCCACTGGAACTACCCATCGGCGAGCCTCAGCCTGATAAAGACGATGCTTCTTGCTTGTTCTGCGATGGTAAGTTTACAGATGACAGAAAGGGCGAATTGTGGGTCCAATGTCTAATGTGCGAGATGTGGGCCCACAATGATTGTGCTGGCGCAGAAATGTGGCCTATGTGTGTGATTATTGTCAATAAAGTCACTTATTTTATATTTTATAATCATAATGTTTTTTGCGAATAAACACCATTTTATACATTTACGAATGTTTTACTTATATTTTTCTGAAAAAAAAAGTTGGGGTTCCATATTACCCACACCTTAGAGCAGATGAAATTTTTCGCACTTTTTCGGAAATACCTAAATATTATTTTTTCTAATTGGCGTACCAAGTAATAAAGTAAGGGACCAAAAGTAGATATATTACAGATGCTATATGTCGAAATTGGTATGAATCGAGTCCATACCCTAAGATTTATTAATTAAAAACAAAGTGGGGTTCCAGATTCCCACCTTCTCCCTATACTATTAAATTATAATAAACAATCCAGTCACATAAGTTTAAGAAATATGCACCCCGAAAGTAATTTTTTTTTCGAATTCTGCCATATTCATTTCAACAGATGGTGAGGGACGGTATGCTGTGAACTATGGAATTGTAATATTATAAAATAAATATATATATATATATATATATATATATATATATATATATATATATATATATATATATATATATGTATATATATTTTGAAAAGAAAAGATATGTCCAGGGCCGGGATTCGAAACCCGCATTGTACTCTACCACCTGAGCTATCCTGGTTCGTACCTCGGTCAGACAATTCCATTCTCTTCACAGATCCTACATCCCCGTGTTCTCGCAATTCGGGATGTATACAAGGGGAAGAATGTTCAACAGATTTGTCTGATGTAGGTACGAACCAGGATATCTCAGGTGGTAGAGCAATATGACGGAAACATGGGAGACCCGGGTTCGTAAATAAATATTTAAAATTATAACAATTGATAACAAAAAAAATAAAATAAATAGATGGACTTTTAACAGCCTTAGGGCGATCGCAATGTAGAAACTGCCTAAGAAATGGGCAATGCTAATTCTATCATTCACTTGGAATTCTAGTCCTTGAAATTCTCAGTGACAAAACGTCTTGGTAAAAGGAAGCATTCTCTTCTTGCCTAAGCAATAAGGATTAGACGAAGACTTATATTAGTTGTAATTCGGAAAATACAATCGAAAAAATTTGGCTAAGAATTACAGGGTTTCTGCCAGAAATATTTAATAAGATGAAATATAAATTTTTAACCGACTTTATTTTTTAATAACACCTGTACAACTATACCCCATTAAGGTATTGAGCTCAGTGCATGGTAAAATTTCAAAACCAGATTTTTTCCTCCAATTAAGGGTACCCATTTTATAGAGGCCGGGAGAGACAAAGGAGAATCTTACGAACGTACATGGTTCCATATGTAGCTATTAACAGATTAAATATTATCTCTCACAGCTGGACTTGAACCCGAGATCTTGAGCATAGCAAGTCAGACCTTTACCACTTTACCACTTTCTTCTTGTGTCTGGCATGATCACAAAATAGTACTTTTTCTTCTTTATTTCCAAAAAATATACTTTAAAGGTAAAGATTATCTTTATAAAGGATCGTTTTCTATAAATTTTGAATCCTATATTTAATAAGAAAAAAAGAAAAGTAATATAATGTTTACGAAAGATGTTCTTAACAGGAAGTACAATTTCTCCTCCGTTTTAAAATAAAAAATGGCAAAAATATATAAACATAAATTGTTTGTAGATACAGGAGTCACCTTTGTATGCGTGTATATATAAAATAGGGTATAGGGCTCTTAAATTTGTACGAAATAGTGAGAAACAAGAGTCAGGCAGGATAAAATGAGATGAAAAATTATCTTTTTTTAATTTAGGAGATTAACAGTCAAGAGGCAATCCACCCAGTTTAATTGTCTATACAAATCGGAGAATGTTATGTATTATACTCGTATATGCATATACATGCAGTAATGATCGAAAAAGAATAAAATGACATTCACGTTCATTTTTTCAATCTTGTATGCAACCAGGAGAAATTATGCAATGCCCTTACCCTTAGACAAAGTTGGTATCGTAGCGGCACGTAGTGATCTGATTGTGCGAAATAAAATGCAATTAATCTTTGCAATAGATTGTAGAGCCGATTGAGGTTTCTAGGCTCACAATTAAGAGCTAATTTCAAATTCAAATTGGCAATAGCCGGAAGCAGCCCAAGGCCTCCCAGAAGAGAGAAATATCTTGTGCGACTTCCTCCCGGCAAAGCAAGTGGTCGCGGGCCTTAGCGCTAGGCCTATGCGATTATTTAAACAACTGGTTCGCATCAATTAACAATCCCGTGTCGTCTCAGGTTCAAGGATGTCTGGATAGTTAAATCTCATCCTAGTGCATGAATAAATTCAGTAGCAATGAATATAGAGTTTTCTATATGCGACGGACGGGATCTCTTCTAAAAGTCTGTACGCTTTATGATTCTATTATATGTATACAAATTTAAATTTATTAATAAACATAAATATCAATTATAAAAACACTGTGTCAAAAATGTTATTAAGTCGGTTACAGTTATTGCATAACATTACATTTAAAGTATTTTTAAATAACCTTAGTCACGAAACCACTTGCTTACAAAAAATGTCGGCTAAGAATGGCACACACAAAGCTGACTCTTCTCCATCTACTTTTAGGGCCATACTAATAATCTGCCAATGTTGTGATAACACCAAACTTATATTGAAGCATTTATTTGAATGTAAAAAGCATAAAATAGAAAGAATAAATTATAAAATTCATATTATTTTATCTATTTGAGAAGTAAACATAAATTTTAATCACAATTTTTACGCATAACTCGTACTACATGATCCTTTTTTCTAAACGAAGATTTAATTTGTCTCAATTTAATTGAATTATTAAGATATAAATTGAAGAAAAATTATTGAAAAAATTTTGTTATGCAACGGTGTTGAATGGTTGAATTGTATTTTAGGTAAAATCTCTTTTTTATCATTTTCTTTATGTAATCATTAATAATTCGATTGTAATCGATTCATGTAGATACTGTAATAAACTTTAAAGGATTGTGTTTCGATCACCAATCTATCTAGTGGAAGGGAAAGAGTAATAAAATATATAATATTAAGTTTCAGTTTAATAGAGCTAATGTAGCTCAGTTTTAGAAAAATAAATAAAAGATATAAAATTGAAACTATACTTCATCTATAAAAATAATTTATATGTAAAAGTCGAAGTTATTATAAAACAAACAGAAAGAGAAAAAGAAAAACTAAACAGTATGAAAAAATAGGTGATGTACTCGTATTGATACATAATAAAGAGCAAAATGGCCAAAAAAAATCCAAACCCTAGTGAAAAAAAGAAAAATACCATCAAAAGATGATAAATTATAATTCATTTTCAAAAAATTAATATTAATTTTATCTTAGATAAATCCATTGAATGAAAAATTATATTACCAGGTTGATTAATAATTCATAATTCAACTTACCCAGAAACATTAGTGATATCAATATTTGAATATATTATTTATAATAAATATTGATATTTACAACAAAAAATACATATTTAATCTAGATTTCAACACCTCAAATATAACGCTGGATTGAGGATATACTATATAACTGATGACACATTCTTATCACTAAATTACTAAATTAATTTTCAAATAAAGAATATTTGATTATTTCAATATTTATTCACTTTACTGATCGTGTGATATTGATTCCGTTCAGGCTACTATCATATTTATTAATTATTAAAACCAATCTTTTCGTGACAATTTTTCATTACCTACATTTCCATCAACGATTAGAAGAACATATTGAACATTCATCATATTGTTCTCCACATTTTAAAAACATCTTAAAGTTCACTTTGACTTAAAAATTAAAAATTTTATTTATATATTTTAAATTATATTTTTTTGTATCTTGTTTATTCAGACATGCCGAATAACTGCAATGTCTGTTGAAGCGTTGACTTACAAGAAATAGTTTAACTATTTTAGGAATTATGTTTTGACCTCAACCCGTACTACTTCCTTTTCTACAACTTATTTATCTTACTATCATCATTGTAATATTACGAAAACAAAATCAGTAAGGAAAAGTTACTACAGATTTGAAATTAATAACTCTCAATTATTATTACTATTAAGAAAATACTGATAATAATAATATGAAGGAGTATTTTAAATTGTTATTTGAACATTTACTTTAGCAACGCCATTTTTATACGAGACAAAGGATTATAAAATGTTAGGCAAGGTTAGACAAGAGATTGAGTTTCACGAAGTATAAAGTTTATAGTGAAAGGGAAGGATATCTATTTTCGGCCAGATCGGAGGAATGTTAAGGTCACTTTTGTCGTATAAAAAAAAAGAAAATTAATGATACTTCAGCGTGGCTCGAACCCACAGAGGAGGTGGTAGTTACGTCCTCCATGAAGTAATAATTCGAAACAGCCCGGTTCGAAGCCGTAGGCTAATTTGAATACAAAACATACGTATAACAAATAAATCCTCATTTAAATAAGGTTTAGAAAAGGTTGAAAGGAAAAACCTTGACTTCTTTATAGGAGTTGATTCAAGAATTTATTTTATTCTCTTTACCAAGATTTCATTATTTTAAATATGTTTTGTATTATTTTTAAAAATGCAGATGTAAAAATATTTTTTTTATTTATATATTCATATATTGCTCATTCTAATTTATCAATTTTTTTATGTGAAAAACTTAAATTTAATTTAAAAATTGATTTTGTTAGTAAACTATTAAAAATTATTAATTAGTAAAAGTATTATTAATTATTAATAATATTAGTAAAATTATTTAAAAATATATTATAATTTTCGCTATCGAATAAAACTCCTTAACACTAGATTTGGTATAGCCTACCATAGTATATAACAATATAATATAGTATCAACTATATACTTGAAGGAGGTAGAACAGAAATTTTAATTAATCTTCAAATCATTTATTAATACTTTTTATATTAATCATTTATTAATATAAAACTTAAAATACTTTAGAAAACAATACATAAAAAATTGAATTTCTTGCGTTTGCAAGTAGAGTCGAACCAACAAGTCAATCATAACTCTTCAAATATCATTTCTTCAAAATCATTCTTCTAAAAAACAGAGGTAAATACCGTAACAAACCAAGTGAAAACGACAAATTTGATTATATTTAATTTAGGAAGAGATGTGATTTTAGTTCTTTTGAATGCGTTAACGATTGGCCACTTCCTGAAAATCATTAAAATAACCTACCTCTGAAATTTAAATGAGGTAAATTCAGAATAGATAGCAAACAAATATATTGCTATTTAACGAGAGAGTTTTACTCCGAAAACATCTAAGATTCCAGTAGCAAAAAATATATATTGATAGTTTTTCATTATTAAACATTCTAAGAATTCGTATTCACATAAAATCCCAATAATAAAATAATTTTAAAAAATACTTAATAACATATAAAAACATATTTAATTAATATCGTATTCGATGAGTGCAACACACAAATTTCACAAACTATCCTTGTTCAAATAGTTTTTCTATAAAAAAAAAAATTTTATTTATTATTCTTATGATGGTGATAATTTTTATATATTTTTATTTCGAAGAAAAAAAGATTTGTCCAGCCTGGGATTTGAATCCGAGCTCGTAACACGGCCAGACAAATCCATTCTCTTCACGGATCATATTTCCCCGTGTTCTCGCAATTTTTGTGATGTATACAATAGGAAGAATGTTGATTGAGGATTACTTTAATTAGGATCTCTTTGACTTACGTCAATTTTATATTATAATTCATTTTATATTTATTATTCTCATGATGGTGATTATTTTTAAATATTTTTATTTTGAAGAGAATAGATTTGTCTTTATAACTTAAAAAAATTGTACTCAATATATAAAAACATTTGTATTTAATTTCAGGGGAATCTGAGTGATGGAACTAGAGGCAAAAGCATTCATGGAAGTAGAATAAGTATTTAGTAAGAATAATTTAGTTATTTATAAAGATACTGTACCAACAGTGTCTATCTGTTATGCAATTCAGTCTTATCCTGAGCCATTATAGTCTGATGAAAACACGCAATATGGGTAGAAAAATTGGTTTGTATTAGATAATTTTTTAATATGTCTTGTTTATATAACCTAAACTTCTTCATCTGCTACTAGTATAGCGCTACAGCCAGGAGTGGGCAATGGCATCTATGTTCCTAGTCTGTCTTGGATCATTGATTCCAAATACTTACAAATTTTCTTTAACTCCGCCGATCTTTATCCATATATAGAACCATAATCTATCAGCTGGTACTAATCTATCAGCCATTCTAATTATACGAATTAGTACTTAATCCTCCTACATGACTGATACCACCAGTAAATAGTTATTAAAAATAAATTACAGTAGAACCTCGATTATCCGTCCGTCATGGTATGGGACCAAGATGGTGACGGATTTAGGAAATAGACGGATATGGGAGTGAGTTATATGCCTCATATATATATATATATATATATATATATATATATATATATATATATATACACATATACATATATAACACTTAAATTGAACAATTTATTTCAACATTACTTTAACATTAAAATTAACATTCGACATTACTCGTAACTTATTTACGTACTTATAAGGTATACATATGAAGTAAAAATGTTTTTAAAAAATTACGTCCATCGATGACTAGAAGTACAATCATTGGATGTCCAATTATTCCCTCTTGAGAAATTAATATAAATTTAAAGGTGGAGTTTAGCTCTTTCCTCGTGCACAATCGTAGTATGCCCCTTCTTAATAATCATTAAATGATTATATAGGAGAGACATACTCTAGGAGTGCCCCGCACGTTTTATGTCATTAACTGTCATCCGAGGAATATCATAGATTTTTGCTAAGATTGAAGCACTTTCACTTTTTCGTAAACGTTTTACAATTTCAAACTTAGTAGCGAGATCTAAACTCTTCCTTTGTCTTTTTATCCGACATTGTTGTACGTACTTTTAAGAAAACGACAAGTACCCGTAAGACAAGAATGAAGACTGAAGGTAGTTCAACTGCGGAAGTTACATTAGGTAGAGATGAGAAGATAATTAATTTCTGAGAAATGTGTGCTAGGAGGGCTAGGTTTTGAGAAAACAATAGATTCTAGAAAACGAAGTTGTCAAGATACGATGATTGATTCTTAGCCGGCGTCTATGACTTTAGCAACCAAACAATATATATATATATATATCTTTTTTTTTTTTTCTCAAACTGATGTGACGGTTAACAGAGAGTGACGGTAAATAGAATGACGGATAGCAGAGGTTCCACTGTACTTTAGTTTCGTTTTTCTGATAATCTTTAATATATGCAAATATTGAATAAAGTGATATAGAATATATGAGGTGTTCTGGATCAAAAGCGGATAATTCATAGTTGCAAAAATTGACTTTTTCACTTTTCTCGCTAGTTTAGTCAAGCAATGCTTTATGCTCCAAACTACAGGTTCAGATGACTGAAACTTTCGGGTTTATAAACCTAAAACCTGACTAAAACTATTAAAAAAAAAAAAGTATACTGTTTAACGAAATTGGTAGACAAAACCATGAAATATTGGAGTTATCCACTTTTGCACCTGACCACCTTTTGTGTAATTTATCATTTTGGACATATGGGATAATGAACATATTCGCTCATATATGTTAGTTTGACGCCCTGGAAAACTGTCCAACATAATATAATAAAGACAGAGATAAGCTGAAGATACGAGAGGAGCATGGAGTGTAGAGATTAGAAGTTTCGCGGAAAGGAGAGCCGTAGATATTTCTTCCTCGCGGAGGAGACGTATGGCCAATAAATCGGAGCATGGGACTGATAATGGAACTGATAAGGGAAGTCACGCACGAGCCCGCGCAGGATAAATATAAACATGATATCGGAATCCTTCGTTCCGGCACTTTTTGTCGTAAATCACTAACGAGCCGTTTATCCCAACTTCAGGGGCAGTGAGATAACAATCGATCCATTAAATAAATCGATATATTTACCCAGAGTCGATATTGCATTATACCTCATATCCTTACCATCAAGGAATTCATAGAAGGAAGTCTGAGGAACTCGATAAAAAGGACTTTTTTTTTATTTCGAAATTTTAGGGCCACACAGGACTCCCACAGACCAGACCTACCAAAAGATAACGCATACAGGGCTTCAAGACTACTAAACCCTGTATGACACAAGTCCAAATTGATCTGGAAATAGCCAAGTTAGACTGAGAGAATATCAAGGATCTTTAGTATACAAGAAGGAAGTGATGTAAGAGAACTGATTTAGGCAACATCATTGCCCAAATTTTTTAATCCCTTCCAGTATAAAGCCCTTTATTGACTTTTCATTTACAATGGACCTAAAGACTATAACTATAGGGCTCCACTAAGCCATCGAATTCCTCTTCTATCCGAAATACTTCGTAAAATCCTCAATAACTACTTTTTTAGGAACAAAATAATGTTCCCATTTGTTACTTATTTTCCCGGATTCGATATTCATTCGAGACTAACTTTATTCCAACTCAAATCCACTAATTTCAAACCTACCTACCTCCTAAATTCCCGATAATCCTCTTAGGCGTCAGAAAAGAAGATGGCCTCGTGTCCTTGAACTTTTTATTTGAGTACTACCATTGAGTAGTTTCTCTATCTGTCTTTATTCATGTCAATATATACCATTCATTCTATTTAGTTGTCGTAAAAGTATAATACACTTGTAAATTCAAATAAAACAAAAAAAACTGTAAACATACTATTGTTTCAGCGATAAAAGTAGGAGTGAAATTCTCCTTAATTCATATCTAGCATCGAGTCAAGTTTTTATTTTAAATTCAGTTTCATTATAATGCAGTTGTAAATTTATTGAATAAATTATTTTTAAAAATTCAGTTTAAATTTTTTTTTCTAAATATAACTTCACAAATCAATTATACACAAAAGTACGTCAGCAACTGTTTCGGGAGGTAAATAAAAATATATTTATTAGTATGCATAATTACATATTTTAATATATACCCTCATTAAATGCGTGCATTATATATGTGCATGTGTAAGCACATTAGTACTGGCAGTTTTCCTTTCACGTACCACAGTAGTTAAAATAATTTTTTAGGCTTATAATTAGTTTTATGAGATTGAGTTACGTTTAAATAGTTTTTAATAAAAACAATATAAGAAATTAGTGAATAGAACAATATCTTAATTTTTAGAATTTTCTGTCATTCTTTCATCATATCTGTGGCACTTGTGCATAGTGGGCTAAGTCGAATTTTATGAATTTCAAGCTATCTACTTGGAATCGTAATTGTTTTCTCTTTCCTTGTGTCTATCACGCTAAGTGTTCAGTCCATTGCAATGAAGGATATTCCTTTGTGAATCGTGTGCTGATACTCCAATCTTGAACTTAAAATAAGTTCAGAAAAATTACGATTCTAAGTAGATAGCTTGAAATTCACAAAATTCGACTTAGCCCACTATGCACAGGTGCCACAGATATATGACTTACCCTGTTAGGTATTATTTTATCTAACATTAGCTTTCTAATGGTATATATAATATTCATGTGCAATAAAATATTTTCTTATATTACATACAATACATTGTATAAAATATACTATTTGTATGAATATACCTTTTAGAGCAATTCTTACAATGGTACATCTGAGTCGCCTCAATTCTTACTTTATTTATTTTTAAGATTAATTTATTATCGTATAACAATAAATGATCCATGGTTCAATTCGTTTTAGAACCTTAGCTTCGGTTCCATGCCAGAAAGAAAATTTTAAAACGTTAAAAAGAAATTATCTTTTGAAATAGATTTTTTTTCTGTATATATCTCAAAGTGTCTTTATCGCATAAAAGCGACCTTGGTACGAGATCTGTACATTTAGGAGTATCCTTTTTTTTTTCATTTTCGTAACTTTTAAAATCGATAGGATTAACGAAAGTGAGTCCCGCTATCAGTTAGGACAACCCAATTGCACCGTATCAAACACTTGAACGTTATTGCACTTCAGAAACTGGATGGATGCAGAAGAATTGATACAATTTCACAGTCATCGTTTAAAATATATTTTACTTGAGATTTTTCGTTTTCGCTTTAATATAATATTTTTTTAATATAACATTTTGTTTAATAATAATGAAGCAGATGATATTTAACTAACTAAACCTCTCATTAAGTCATCATATTAGTAAACAAAATACATATTCAATGAATTAAAATTACTACTTTAATGTGGTTTCATTCAAAAAACACCGCTTGGATCCCTCCAAACGGCCTAACGCCAAAAGATTTTTGGCAAAAGATTATTATAAGCAGGTTAAGAATTGGTCATACTAAGCTGACACATCTCGACCTACTTTTAGGGCAGTACCAACCAACCTGCCAAAGCTGCAACAATGTTCTAATTACAGTCAAGCATCTATTTGAATGCAAGAAATATGAAATAATAAGAAAACATTTAAAAATTGAAACGTGCCAACTTTTCAAAAATGATAACGAGCTGCAGAGGACTCTGATGTACCTGAAGCAAACAAACTTAATCAATGAAATATAATAAGAGCAGTCGTCGCTAATGGCCTCAGAAGTTGAAGCGACGTTAAATAAAATCAAATAAAAAAAATTAAAAAAATGTGGTTTCATTTTTAGCATTAGTTGTCGAATACTTAGTGCGAGTGATCGATATATATATAAATGACTAAAAATGTTGTAAAATAAATATAATTATTAACAAAAGATATTAATATTTTTAGACAGACCAAAGTTGTTTTTTCTCCATTGAGCTGTTATTTGTAAAAGGGGTACATGTCCATTTGGATCATTTTAATGATTATTATTTCATAGTAAAATTTAAAAGGCGTATAGGATTTTAAACAGCACTTTTTCTTAAGTGCTAAATTTAATCATTTGGCGATTGCCCATATTTTTAACGTAATTCAAACGTATCCAAACCTTTAGATATCACGGATATGAAAAAATAGACTCATACTAATTTCAAAAATAACAACTCAGTTCCTGTCTCAATGAAGATTAATTAAAAAATTTAATTCACCAGTTGAAATTGGTTAATAATTCACTGCTTAATTTTAATTTATCCTCTATCGATAATGTTGGAATTTATTTTTATTAAATTTCGAATACTATATAAGTTAGTTTTTTCTGGCCTGTCTCGTACCATTATGTATCATTAATTATATTTATATAATTTATTATACTGCTTTAAATTTCGATAAATAAGTTTTAAAACAAAAACATTTAGTTTCTAAATATTATACTGAAAGAGAGGAAACAGTAAAATTCTTTGAAGTATGAAATTTCATAATAGCATTGATATATGTATATTATAAAAATATTTGCAACCACCAAATATTTTTATTTTAATTATTTTCATTAAATAAGTATTACAGCTCAAACTGTCATTGGAATGATAAAGATTTTTTTGGTAACTACATGCCCTAAATTCGCTTCAAATATAGACCAAATTAATCTTCACGCATTCTAGTTTGTTATTTAATGAGTTTGATAGTTTTTCTGACGGTAGTTTAATTATTAAAGTATGTTTTTTCATAAAAAATCGTTCTTGAGTAGGTGGGCCAAATTTCGGCAGCGCCTGGCTGGCCCGAATACTCTACCTTCAAGACCTCCAAAAATTGAAGGAGGGTTTGGGAGTAGGTTTACAAAAAATACGGGGCTAAGTCTTCCTCCAATATTATTTATATCGAAAATAAACAAAATAATTGTTTATAATCCGAATATAATAAAAATATATTTGAAAACAATATTTAAACTTTATATTTTATCTCTATTTCATGTTAAAAATGCAAACACATGTTTATTTAATCGTCAATATTTTTATTACTTTGAAAGACATATTTTATAAATAGATTTTAAAAAAATTTAACTATGTGTTCATACTTAATATTGTTCATTTAGTGGTGTACCAACCCCCTTTATTGTAATTGTATAATTGTTAAAATCGCTTCTATTGTTGTATAATTTTAAATTTGTATGTCTATTGGAAGTACAACAAAAATCAATTCAAATATTTCTTCCAAAATAATTCGGTTACAACATATGTAAAGTAAATAAATCCTCACAATTATTAAGTAAAGGACCATAAAATATCCTAGGGTATCATTAGGAGGTGTGGTCTATACTGGTTAATGGTGTCTATACCGTTCATTGTATTTTAAATTGCAGTTATTTTATCTTGCAGGATGTGAAAAAAAAAGTAAACCTTTTTAGATATTAGATTGGTTAGGGAAATAATTATATTATTTATAATAATGCAATTGGGAAAAAACACAATGCAAAGCCTTATGTTTCAAAAAATACACCTACTTACCAGTCGACGTTTCGCCTATTCAGGCATTATCAAGACACCAAAATCAAAAAGGGGTTATGTGAATCGCATCTCGAAGTTGAGTTTTTGGCTCTATTTTAGTGAAATAATTATATTCCAAGCAGAACACTGTAATTCACATAAATTAGAAACTCCTATCTAAAATAACACCAAACAATGTATAATGGACCTGGAAAAAAATTGTAAAACTAGAACCCAGTCTTAGGTTCAGTACGTTATAGTGACTACTCTTTCTAGGACAAAAGCTGCGCAGGGTGGGACTTGTTCTATGCCATACTCAACCACCTAGTTTCCCCCCCCCAATAAAGGTTACCAATTTTATTGAGGCTGGATGAGCCCCAGGAGGCTCTTCATATTGAACCGTTTCTTGTTAACGAAATAAAATAAAGTATCTGTCAGAAATTTTTTTGAACCCGGGACCTTCTGCGCGGTAACTTAGCGCTCTACCAATGAGCTATCTCGCTCTCAATCTAATGTACTAATGGTTGCATATAATTTTCCTTCAACATTTTAATTGGATTTAATTTTAATCGTTCATTAATTTATAACGATAATAACAAAGATTACATTTGAAAAAAGATGTTGATGAGGGATAAGGAAAGTCGCCATTAACGAAAATTATTATATTAATATTATATTAGCTATACTAGAGCGGTAATAGCAGTTTAATTCAGCTCCTTTCAGCTAATTAATATATTTAATATTTATATTTAATGTTTTACTGAAAATATTAAGGGCAAACTTATTTGTCGTACTTGCTTGAAAATTAAGTCCCTTCTACTCTTATACTTTAATCACGTTTTAATATAGTGAAAACGGAACCTAATAATATTTTTATCATAATGTATTTATATAATTTTATGTTAAAAATATATATATCTTATTATGGTGAAAGCAGTTGGAAGCGGTAAACAAAAAATTGGACTTAGGTCTATGTATATACTTGGATACACATGATCGATCGAAACATAATCCGACCGAAAGAATTTTCGAAAAGATTGCGTAATCTTTCACATTTTAAGTATTTAAGTACCTATTTTATGTAATTTATCAAATTGCGTAATAATATTTTAAGTTTTTAACTTTTTGAAGTGAACATAAATTAAGCACCTACAAACTTAGAAGTGCTTATCTTATCAGTACAGGATTATTTTTTGATCTGAAAAAACGAAAAAACTCACATAAAGTTTCGCCTTATTATGGGCCATAGATTGTGATAGATACGTCACCGATCCAAAAGGAAAATCTCCAGCTATATGTATAGTTAGCTGAAACAGAAATATTATCTCTTTTTTCTGATTTTTATTGTTTAAACTGTCTTGAAAGTACGTCTTTTGTGATCTGCATCTACAACTCTTAGCATAACAAAAAACAATTTGTTCGTATTTAATATATATAATTTTAATTTATTAGTTGTATGGATCTAAAACTTTAATCTAAAGTTATAAAAATATATTCAGTTTTATTGCAGTTATAGGTTTTATTCACATGGCAACAGGAATTTATTTTTTCAACGAGTTTCAAATAATAATTTATAACTATTAAGCAAAGAACAGAGTGCCACCACGTTTGTTTTTTAGAAAAATTATTTAAGCTTATAATTACATTAATGATTTCTGTAATATATTTAACTATTTCTTACATACACACAATATAAGTGAATTTCCTGGGTCATAACTCAGTAGCTTAATTCCTTTTTCTTTTAGATCACTTAATTTAGATATTGTATTTTGTAGAGGTCATTCAGAGATGCTAAATAAAAAAAAAAAATGGAGTGCCCCAGTTATCCGATCAGTTAAAATCGATTAAATCAATCTCAGATAACGAAAAATTAAAAACCAAGTCGATATAAAGACCCCAATCATTAACATTTAATTATATTCACGTTATTGTATCTAAAAAAGAATTCTAAATAAAGTTTGATTAATTCTAAAATAAAATAAAATTTTATAACTCTAAGACTAGCGGATTCAAGTGTTTATGGAGCTTGTCATGGAAGGATAGGTATCTAGTTTGGGCCAAATCAGCAACATATGGGATATTAAGGTCATGATGGATGAGTTTGTTTGAGACATAAGGAGCATTGAGGATTTTGGATTGTAAGGATTGTAAACGAGATGAATTAGATGGTTTAGTAGAGCCCCAAAGCTCAACTCCGTATGTCCAAATAGGTCTGATAACTGGCATGTAAATGAGTCTTTTGTAATTAATTGGGAGCTTAGAACGTTTGTCCAGTAAATGTTGAAGTAGACGAAAACTTCGAGCAGTTTTTTGTCTTTTCAGTCTTGTATGAGGATTCCAAGCGAGACGTTGGTCCAGATGGAGTCCTAGGTAACGTATCTGTTCTACAGGGTTCAGTGGAATATTATTAAAGGATACAGTAGGGCAGGAATTTGTAGGTTTACTACGAAGGGTGAAGGTCATTTGATGGGATTTGTTAGGATTTATTTTAATTCTCCAATTTTGACACCATTCTTGAAGGTTTGAGATATGGTATTGAAGAGATTGGGATGCAACAAATGGATCCTTATTTACTGATAACACACATGTGTCATAAGCGTACGTAGTGAGGGAAGTGCTTGGATGGGTCGGATGTCAGCTATATATACATATATATATATATATATATATATAGGATGGGATCCAGGATACTACCTTGAGGAACACCAGCAGACTGGGTAAAGAGGGAAGAGTAGGAAAAATTATGGTTTACTTTAAAGGTTCTATTACTGAGGTAGGAACTGATAATAAGGAAGTAAGTAGAAGGTAAGAATTTACAGAGTTTGTACAGCAGTTATTTAATTTAAATTTATTAAAAGAGTTTTGAATATCTTGTAACATTGCAGTTTAAACTAGCCCTATCTGTGAGCTTTTTCTTAACGCTATATATTTTTATTTTGATGTTTAATAACAAGTAAATAGATATAAAACAATATTTGTAAATATAAAAATGTTATTCATCTGACATTAAACCGAATCGAAAACTTACTAAAACGCTATCTTTCGATTGCATAATCTACTGATGTAGTTTTGTTGACATTGTCTCTAGAGTTCTATAAAAAATGCATTTTTTTTTGTTTTGCATTCTTTATACTTCTTGACGTAAGTAATTGAGGCCAACATCGAATTGAAATAATTCACTTATACTGTTTTTTTGTTTATAAAGTATAATGATCCAAGATGCAGAAATAACAAAAAAACAAACTAAATTATGTTTCCTTTCTGCTTGAAATAAATATCCATAAATTTTACAATACACAAGTAAAAAACTCTTTCGAATGGAAACAACGAAAAAATGTTACCATAAAAAGCTATGTTTTCAGATTGAAAGAATGAAACTTTTCGAAGAGTGAGTTAAACGAATCTGTTTAGAAGACGTATAATTTTGAGGAAACCTGGATGAATTTAATTAAATGTATATGAATTATATACTACATAAATATAATTATATATTATATTTTCAGCGATCTACTTGTTATTCGAATGTACATATAAGATAGGGATCAAAGATATGCATGGGTCTTTCCCCCCCTTTTTCCTCCTATGGTAACCGTTTATTGGGACCGTTTATTAATATTAGGACATGTTCCATGTTTAAATAAGCATATTACATGCCATTACATGCGATTTTAATAATTAGTATTATAATTATTTTAATAATTAGATCAGTTTAGTATTACAACTACACAATACATTTTAGTATATAAGGAACTAAAAAAAAAAAATTAAAAATGTAAGAGCTTGAAATAAACGTTTGCAAAAACTGCATAAGGAATGTAAGCGTATAACAAATATTTAAAAAAAATGTTGGTTTCTTAACGAATTTATTTCATCAATTCACTGGAATTATGAATTGTTCCGATAGATAGTATTTCATGTTTAAACTGTGATTACTCTTTATATACTAGAACAATATACAGAATACAGAATTACATAAATTTATATTTGTGTGTGTGTGTGTGTTTGTGTGTGTGTGTGTGTGTGTGTGTGTGTGTGTGTGTGTGTGTGTGTGTGTGTGTGTGTGTGTGTGTGTGTGTGTGTGTGTGTGTGTGTGTGTGTGTGTGTGTGTGTGTGAGTATGTGTATATGTATAATTAATTTATTTATAAAGTGATTCCTATTTATGTGATTGTATTAGAGTAATTTTTTTTTACATAAATAAACGATTAATGCAAAAGCCACGCCTATCAATACTATCTTGAACATATAATTGAGTCAGATATAGAAATATTTATCACATTCTAATATTATTATTAGCGAAATGATTAAGTAATAAAGATATTGCCAGGAATTTAAAATAAAAATGAAATAATTGCAATATGTTGTGCAACAGGAAATATTGTATACATTTTTTTAAAGGTATGAATTTTATTTTTTTAACAATAATTTATTTAAAATACAATCCTAGTGAATAAAAGTAGGGTATTTTTGAAGATTGGTTACCAAAACCTGAACTACGAGGTTAATTTTTTTCGTTTTTTATCCATTAGTATTTTTGTTTTTTTTTCTGTTATCAGGAAGATCAAAGGATAAAAAAAATTATAATTGTACAGTTCTTTTCACGGTTGCATAGTCGGAAGATTCGAAGTTTCGTAACAAAGAAATTAATTTATACTTAAACCTTCAAGGACAAATTCATCACCATTATTTTTTACTGTTCTTTTACATACATTATGTATTACGCTTTACATTTAATTATTTCAGACCCAATGAAAAAAAAACAAAAAAAAAAATCGAATTGTAAGGAAATATTAGAGCGAATAGAACTTTAAAAAGATTCAGTGTAAGGTGTTTAAAACAATTAAGATTCGAGATCAGACATGAAGAAAAAATTTATAATTATTTACTTTATAATTTTAAATTTATTCCGTTAATGATTAATTTTTCCTAATATTGTGGTTGACTTTCCTTGTGTGTTATTTGTTTTGTTTTTTCTCACAGGATAACAATAACAACTTCAAATCTTTGGTCTAGTTTATAATGAAATTAGAGCTAGAAAATTAGGTGTTTAATTATGTTTGAGCAAAAAGAAAAAGGATGCCGAAACTAAGAGTTATATTTTTAATTGTATTTACCCGTCTAATCATATATAACTTATGGACAGACATAATTTAAAAAATCTTAAAAACAAATAATATTTTTAAGTTATATAAAATACTGAACAACTCTTAATTTGTTTTTTCCCTAAGTATGATTATTATTTATTTTAATAACACAAATCTTAGCCATGGCCTAAAAAAACTTTTAATCTAATTTATTTTATATAAAAAAGATCGATACATTCTAAATTTATATTTAAAAGATTAAATTTGTATGTGATTTATGGGCTGAATTAACAACTAATATAAACAAGAACAGGCTAAGTTGTTCGAATAGTGGCGTTTATAAAAAAAAAAAACGAATTTCATTCATTTATGTGATTACAATGTAAGATGGGTAAGTAGCCGACCATCACAGATTCCATTGTTTGGAAAATCACCATCTATTTATTTTTAGTCTTTTTTTTATTTTTTACCGGTTTGCAGTTGACGCAACATCCAAAGAACTCAATGACTGAGATGTTTTAGCCGTGGGAACTGTTCACGAATTACAACAAATGACATCATGGTATATTTCGAAGACATGTGGTAAGGATAAGGTCATCGAATAATTTAAACTAAGACAAAACAATTTATGAACGTGTTATTACACTTCTGAGTAAACGCGTAATCATGCCGGATCTGTAAGCGGATTATTACGAAATCATTAAATATATTAACTTAAAAGTAAATAGAAATTTTAAAGAACAGTAAAAAGGCCTCAAAGGTTATCTTCATATGAAATTAAAAACATTTAAGATTCAATGTATTAATTCGAGTTCACGATTTAAAAATATTAATGTTAAATAAGCTGCAATAATAATAAGGGTCAACTGACTGCATAATCTCAGCCAGTGATCCCATTATAAGCCCTGAAGAAGACCTACAATGTAGGTCGAAACGTTGGCTTTCCAATAAATAATACTCCTTGATTTAAGAGAATTTTTCTGACCTCCACCCGGACCGTTTTCTTCCTCATATATATATATATATATATATATATATATATATATATATATATGTTTATGTTTTAGGTTATATACCATCTAATATATGTTTATATCTATATGTTTTAGGTATTTGTTAAGTTAATGATATTCAAGATATAGGCTGAGGAAATAGTAATTTTGAATTTTCCCAACAGATGCCTTTAAGGTCCCATATCTCTAGTAACACTTATTTCATGAAGGTTGTTTGAAAGGGAATAGTTCAAAGTACATTAGAATCTAGAGTCATTTATTTACACATTCAAATTTTATTACGCTTTGAAGAGAGAAATTGAAAAGAGAATTTAGAGATCCCAGAATGTGATTTTAGTCACGTTTTTTACTTCTGAGAAGAGAAGAATACAGCGCAAGACCATCGAAAATTGCGTGATCCTGGTGAGTGCTTAGGTAAAATTCAGTGTCAAAATTCGCTAGTTTTCGTTTCTAAATTTCGATGTTAAAAATCGTATGTAATTCTTTAAAAAATCCAGGCAGACCGACATAGTTCATCTCACGTCATCGTTAACGAACTACAAATCGACCGTAAGACAGTTTTGAATCATTAATACTGAAACTCAACAGTTATTTTGAACTAACAATGAAAAATGTAACGAACTGACTTTCCATTTGTGAATATTCCAACTACAATAACTTGCGAAATTAACACGGTCAAAGCTCTGAGAAGCTTCACAAATTTTTGCGGCTAAAGAAAGATATTTGTTGGTATTGGAAAAGAATTGTTCAGTTAATCACGACCTGCTTGAACCTAGCTAAGTCATTAATTCAACTCTCTGCTCCCAACAACTAATGCCATTGAAGCAAGAGATTAAAAAACTATATGAATTGATCAATCCTAAGGGCGTTGTCTTTCATTACGTCAACGCTAGATTCAACAAACGTAAGTGGCTCAGCAAAAATTAAGGAAGCTGGTTTGATTGATCTATTTTTGAGGCATCCATCAACAAACACAGCACACTTATTTATAAGCTACACAAGTAAATTATATGTGTTAATAAAAAAAAAATCCTGTACCACTGCAACCCGTGAACGGGTCTGGGGTTCAGTACATGGTAGAGACTGTACTGTTCCATGGACAACGGTTCTGCTAGGTGACTTGTCCTAGACGCTCAACTGCCAGATTCCCCCCCTTATTTTGGGTACCCTGTTTTTATAATAGTTTATAGAGGCTAGGTGAGCTTCAGGAGGGTCCTAGATCCTAAATGATCCATCTCCTGCTGCAAACAGACTAAATAAAAGTACATACTGCCCTCAGCGGGATTTGAACCAAGATTTCCGCCATGGCAATTCAGTGCTCTACCACTGAGCCACTCCGCTCCCGTACATTTGTTACTGTTAAGAAAAACTAATTAACAATGCCCTAGTGGATGCGATAAATAAAAATATATCTTCCTTTGGTACCAATACTATAAAGTAGGTAGTTACAATATTTGGTTTACCTTAGTAGTTCTATAAGCACAGCCAACGTTAGTTATCAAAAATAGGAACCTTTTACTGCCAGCTGAAACAAACAAAATTGTGTTATTATCATAAATAATAACATTTATTATTTTTTATTTTTATGTACCTGTTAATCTTATTACAACTAATAAAACCTGTGCCATTATAGTCCATGGAAGGTCTTAGGTTCAGTACATGGTAGAAACTGCACTGTATCTGATCACGCTAAACTTTTAGTCTATCCGTGGCGTAAACTGATTAAATAATTTATCCGCTATAGCCTGAACCCGTAATCTTCATAGCAACTCAGCATTCTGCGCACTTAGTAGTTAGAATTAAATTTCATTGTTAAGATAAGAAATAGTTTCTTATTTTTTAGGCTCAGTTATCAACTGTTGTTTTTCGGAAGAACTCACCGTTACTCTGGAACTCAGTTTCATCAGCCCTGAATCCTGGCATTTAGAATCATGTCGTTTAAACAACATTTTTTGTAAATTAAAAGCGTAAGTAAATGGCTTGATTTATATTCAATAAAAGATTAGGTTTTTAGATTTTTTATAAATTTATTTTCAGGAAGAAGCACATTATAAATTTGAAAACAGAAACAGTGATACAGTAAAACCTCTATTAACGGACACCCCTAAATAGCGGTCACTCCCCATTACCGGACGATTTTTTTTGCACCAACATTTTAATACAATGTTTAAGGCATTTGAACCTCTATTTAACGAAACCTCTCATTAACGGTCACGGACAGGCTGTGTTGGTTAGAAATCGAATAAAAAAACCTCTAAAAGACGGACAGTATGACTTTATCCCTTTCCCGTTTCTCGGAAACAATTAGTTGTTTCCGGTCTAAGAAAACAGGGACAGCTGTGTTTACTTTTGAGTAAAGGTTTTCCACATAAATACTTTTTTTTTTTTATTCTCGAACCTGCTTTAATTAAATTTAGTTCTGTTCTAACCCTCGTGGCAGGTGGCTGAAAATGTCTCCCTATGTAAGAGACTCACTTTAGAACAAAAAATAAATGTAATCGACGTTTATGACCGTGAAAAGTTAAGTGTACGTGCGCTAGCGGAAAGACTCAATATCGGTAGGACACAAGTTTCGGGAACACTCAAAAACTGTGCGGTGTTTTTTTATTTTACTCTACTTACCTTTTAAACACATGGGAAATTGAATAAGAGAGAATGAATTTGTACAAATACATATTTATGAAAAAATAAAACCTCCCTTTAAAGGACACCTTTAAACAACGGACAAAAATATTTGCACCAGGGCTGTCCGTTAATTCGAGGTTTTACTGTATTCCTTTTATTTGATGTTAACCTTTAAAATATTTATTTATTATTTAATATTTATTTGATATTATTTTTGATTTATTTTGAATATGCTTATTATTCAGGAGCTCATATAACTAATGAAGAATCATGAGTTGTATTAATAGAGTTGTTGATACTCTTATATTTATGATAAATCTTAGTAAATTACTGCCAATCCTTAAACATCGATCCACTTCAGAATAAAGCAAACAAAGTAGGAGAGTTTTATTTTATTTTATATTTAATCAATACTCCAAATAACTTGAGATATAAATATTGGGTTTATTCCTACTTATGTAATTCTTATACCTTTAAGTGGGTCAAAATGCTGAACGGTCTATTTGTTATTTAGATTGTTTGTGTATTTAACGTCACTCTACGCTGCTATGGCTAATCCTCGTACATTGGGAGCCCTAAATTTTGACTATCCAGGTTCTATTAGGATAGGGATTTTTAACGAATACCTAACATCGAACAGGGATTTTTTATTCCCTTTAAAAAATCCTAGGGTCACCGCGCGGGCCACGAACCCGCGATCTTGGGCTAAGAGTTGTTATGGTAACCACTAGAGCGCAGGTCATCCCTTGTTATTTAGTTATATTTTGATGATATATATTTATGTTTAATAATAGATTTATTAATAAGATTTGAGAATCCAAAGACTCAATGCCGATACATTCAATCTCGGCTTGACTTTGAAACTTCCTTCAATCAAAAACCAAATCCTTCAGATGACTATTAACGCAATCTTCCCTCCTACAACCAGGTTACCAATAGAGTAAACGATAGTTATTTTCTTAGGAAATTTCTCAATACTAAGCCCAAAACCTTAGCACCTTCGAGTCACTATCAATTATTATTACTCTCAAATACGTACACTATTCAATCGATACATAATGCGACCATTTGGTGGTCATTGGACCTACATAATTTGTTGGTCGATGGAATCAGTAGCTTTAGTGGAATAGATACAAAGCCGATGGACAAGCATATGCTTTTATTTTGATAAAATAAGCCTTACATTTTTTTTAAAAATTATTTTGCTATACCTGCAAACAGAAACAAATGAAAAATGGCAAAAAAAAATTCAAAGATAATAATCGTGGAAATGAAGGGAGTACTAGTATGTTTAAAGGCCTGCTGACATCAGCGCGCTCAGGTGTCACTTTTCTTAACCATCTCCTACTGTTATAGTAACCTTTCTATTGTTTTGTTATTGTTTATGTCAAGTTGAACGTGAATGCGTTTTTGATTACTTTCTTAAAATATGACTTGGAATTTGAAGAAGATTTTTCGCACGGTGAACGATGAAAAATCAGCTGTTAGCTTTCTTCAGGAGCGGAATGCCATTCTTCAGAAAATGCGTTGTGGAAATGGACATGGTATGAAACTGCAAGTGGGGAATAAAATTAGATGGAGACGCTAGAAAAAAAGATGCAACAAGACCCTGAGTATTCGGTTGAGGAATAGTACATTACTTTTGGAGACTATTGTCCATTTTATATAACGAAGTTAGAGGGAAGAGACCCTTTTGATGCAATTTTTGAAGATATTGTTCTTTTTTATGAGCATTGTTTGGAATAAATCTTTCATTGTTTATCATAACATCATATCTTAAAGATTAAATAACAATTTGTAACTAAAATATGATAATTTTTTAAATTTTTAAATGTTTTTATTTTAAAGAGAAAAGATTTGCCCGGGCAAATGAATATTGTTATTTAATGAATATTCCTTGTAATAAATGTATTATTATTTCTAGTTTAATTTTGTCTACATGTTTCTCATTTATTTCATCTCCTATAAATCTGTTGTATCATAATGAAAGGCACTGCCTATTTAAAATTCATGCATAACCTGACAAGGTCCAAATAGTTGAGCTAACTGACACCTGAGCGCGCTGATGTCAGCAGGCCCTTAAACATACTAGTACCATGAAGGGATATCATCTCTTAGGCCTTTTTTTTTTTTTTTTTTACAATTTTAATTGTATTTTATTTCTACAAATATTTCATAGACATGTATTACATTGAACAACCTGCAATGAAATAAAAGATTAATATAATGAACTCATGGATTCACATTCGATATATCTAACAGTACGGTTAGTTACTTAAGTAAGTAACTTACATCAATTAAGAATTTTGAAGTTCCTTCCATGAAAGATAGGAATTAAAATAACCAAATCGGTGGCAAATTTGGAATTTCACAGAGTACATTACAAACACATGATCTTAACATTTGATTTGCCCTTGATTTTTTAAAATTTTAATTAATATACAATTTTCCTTATTGACGTTTAACAATGTCAAGGAAAAATATTGAAAAAGAAGTTGTTTAAGCATTACAAGGTATAAAGTAAATAACTTGCTATTAACTAGTCTTATGTAGATTATATAAACTTATGTAAATTGAACGAGTTAAATAAATGACATCTTACGATTATTTTTGATACTGATGATTAAAATCCGTTTAAAAATAAGACTCTTATTTCATGATTCATATGGATTATTTTTAGTCGAGTGTTTTCTTCCATAAAAATTGATTGAAAAAAAAATCAACGTCTACGGCGCATATCGCTTTATATAACATATATCGTTTTTATTTTGTTACTCAAAGTATAAACAACGTAAATTATAATCCATAACTTAATGTATTATAAATGATATTATAATACTATTTGATAATTACCAAATAAAGTTCTTTTTTCAATGGTTGTCCACCTGAACTATTTGTTTCTGAAATTTATAGAAAATCGTTGAAACAACTAAAAAAAAAAGTAAATGAAAAAAAACAATTCACTAGCTATTTTGTACGATTTCTACATCTTGTCCAGTAGCTATCAACACAATCAAGAGATATCGATTAGTATCATTTATATAACCCGAATATGTGTGAGAAGTGAAAAGATTACAAGAATATATGCACCCATATAGTATCAAACGTTCATCACTTATATAAAACTCAAAAAAGAAATCTTACTAATATTATAAATGTGAAAGTTTGTATGTTTGTCTCTCTTTCACGCAAAAACTACTGGACGGATTTGGATGAAACTTTACAATAATATAGGTTATACATCAGAATAACACATAGGCTACAGCAAGCGCGGATTTAGGGGGGCGCACGGGGGCTCGTGCCCCTCCCCATCCCCGACAGTTTTAGAGGTACTGTGGAGAATCCATTATAGTACATAATTAAAGGCAAATCAGGAATTTAGCATCTTAAAATTTGCAGATAGGTCCTTTGCATGATTTAAGAAAGATGTTGGGATAATTCCACCCTTATTATAATAAGGGTTCAAAGGTTGTATGGAATCCGTCAGTTTTGAAGTTAGACATCTGAAATTTTGTACGAGCAACCTATAGTGAAAAAAATTAAATTATTTAAATAATTAAATTATTTATTATTTTAAATTATTGTTAAAAAGCACTGTCAAGAAACTTTATGCGGTAGTCCATATTCTATGCGAGCGAAGTCGCGGGCAAAAGCTAGTAGATTATAAATTCAAATGCATAACCTTGATTCTCCAAAATACTGGAAAAGCATCAACGTTTCGCCGATTCAGGCGTCATTAAGGAACACACCAAAATAGAAATCACACCTAACAAGACAAAGAGATGCACATCTCACATTAATTGACCAAATCCACTTAACAAATAGATACAGCAACCTTGCTTCTAAACAAGTAATGTTTTATATAATGCGATTTTTGTTTTGGAGTATTTCCTGATGATGTCTGAACTGGCGAAGCGTTAACTGGCTAGTTTTTTTTTTCAGACTTTGTTTTTAGGAACAGACTTGCTCTAAATTTTATATATATATAATAGAAGATCGAGAGGAAGAAAACTGGAAATATACTAATTGTGATGTAATAAATAATAGTAGTGGAATGTTCTACTACTACTATGGAATCTACTAAGTAATGGCGGTTGTGAGCTAGTGAAATTTTATGACATCTTGTCCCGGCCTAAGTTGTTAAACTATTACTGCCATTAAATAAAAAATAAAACCTGATGACAACCATAAGTGTTGACATTAGTACAGGTTATTTGGTATTAATGGCTTGCTCCAATAAAATTCATTAAAGTTTAATTACTTATCATAACCAAAGTGGCATATCTCAAAAGCTATGTCCATGATGAAATTGTTTTTTGATTGTGGAAATAAGGTCGTTAATTACTTGATTTAATTAATAGCTTTCTAAATCACTGACGTCACAGACATAATACTATTTTCCCTATTGCAAATATAATAGCATCAAAAACTCTAAGACATAATATCCCTTCATTGCCCCATTTATTACATTTAAAACAATTTTAAAATATCTCTTTATTTTTTGTCTGTTAGGAGTATAACACAATAACCCTCATCCCCTTCAAATTTTTCCAAACTTTTGATAAAATTTTCAATCTCAAAACTGAAAAATCCAGAGATTTAATGATGAAATTAAGGTTGAAAATGCGTTTTTGATATGAGAATCATATTTAAAAAATGTATCCTTAAAGATGTTGTTCATATTCTGAACCTATAAATCTATGGAAGATAAGCCAGGTGTATAAGTTTGGGTTGGAATTAAGGTGGATCTGTGAGAATTTCGTAAGCCAGCTCGTTTAGTGTCTTTGCTGTCTGTTGATGTCGTATTAGAGTATAGGCCCCTTTCGATTAACCAATGGAGGTTGTATTTTGATAAGTTTTTGTAGCATTATGTGAAAATCCTTGCCGTACCATGCTGACGTAATTGTTTCTTGGTAGGGAAGAGAAAAGAATTACGTGTGAATTAAAACATTATTTGTGAATTGGCTCTATTTTAGTCATTATTTGTGAATTTTATCTGTGTCAGCATCTGAAAATTTTGCAATCCAAAGGTTCATTACTACACCCATCCCCGACTGCGGTGATAATCTTTCTTGCGGCTTGGGTAGCTCAAACTCAATAACACACACATTAAAACCTTGTGTTTCCATGACTATAGTTGATTGCCTACTAAACGATTTCCGTTCAATATTAGTGATAGTGAAAATAATTTAAAAAATAGGATTAATAACAGTTCATCACAATCTCTAAACATGAAGATAGCAAACAAACAACAGAAATCTATTAATTCCCATTAGAATTTTAGAAAAAATAAAAACGGGTCATATACCCAATAAAACAAAAAATAAAGAGATATTTCCACACCAATTAAAGTAGAATAAAAAATATTTTTTTAAAATTGTTTATAAGTTTCAAGAAAGTTCGAAGTTTCATGTATTTCTATTTTAAAAATAATTAATTAAAAAGTGTATATATTTTCGTGAATGTTAGATATGTAGCTACATAGCCCGTTCTACTTCCACTAAACCCACAAAAGGCTGAGCGTACAATGCAGCTATTACAGAGAACAGTATAGAAGCATGTGTAAGGAGATGACAGGAACAATAGGAGAAGGAATAAACTCGGATGAAGCCAAAACGCGGATTTTGTGTATCTTCAGAGCTAGCAAAGCTTCGTAATCCTGGCAGCGCTATCTGTTAGCCCCAGCGAGCTGCATTGTCCTCAAGATTTAAACAGCAACGGTTCGAAACAGCTTTGAGGATTAGTCGACCATTGTGTACGATTGTAACGGTACTTATAAAAACACAGTAAGGGTTATTCAAACTGTATTCCTTAAATCTGGTAGAGTTCTGTTCACTTCAAAAAGTTCTTAAGTTCTTAAATGGTACAGTAACAGTGGATAAAGTATCCCATTGCAGAATGTGAAACACAATAATAATAATAATAGTAATAATGAAAGAAGGGGAGGTCCTAGCTTAGAGTGCAGAGTGTAGAGTGCAGAACTACTCTACAAAAGCCTTCAAATTCAGCTGTGGCAGATCTATTTGATCTTTTGACAGTCATTGACGGGTCTTGTGGGATCTAGAGACTCTCATTTTGATCGTCGACCCTCTAGAAAGTGGTTGCACTTTATATATGGTGTAAAATAATTGTGGTTTATAACCTCCGGCAAAACCTCTCACTGCACAACAGTTTTAAAAGCGATACAGTCTCTAAAATTTACTGATTTCTAGACCCTTTGTGGCTGGTTGTAGTACAGGTTCATGTAAAAATGGCTCGTCCGCCAGGTTTTTCCTCCCATTTAATGGTACCAACTTTATAGAGGCAGGATGATCCTAAGTAAAATTTGGAGATGCTGCAGGGCCCGCATATGGCTGTCAGACGGATTAATAATTATTCTCACACAACCGCATTTAAAATAATACTCAATGTAAAATTATGTGATATAAATTTTTTTTCATTAATTTGGTAATAATTACAAATATATAGTCCAGTGGCATCCATAATAAAAAATAAATAATTTTTTTTTTTAAACTGTACCATTACAACCCATGGAGAGTTTCGGGTTTAGTACGTTGTAGATACTGTACTGTTTCCGAAATAACGGTTGAGCAGGGAGGTGATTTGTCCTAGATCATGCTCAACCACCAGGTTTTCCCCGTTTCAAAGGTACCCACTTGTCACCCCGGGGTGAGCTCTGGTAGGGTCTCGAGATCCTGTAGGATCACCGGTTAAGAGACATATAACTACTGTGGCTCAGTGCTCTACCACTGAGCTATTCCCGCTCTCCTGATTGTATACAATTAAGGAAAATATAAATAGCACTTTTGATAATTATATACAAATAAATAACATACAAATATTTTAAACTTATTCCGTCAGAAACCTCCGAGAGTCTTAAAATTAAATGGAACCGGGTTTCTTATCTCCAAATTAATTTCCTCAGCCTCCTTAACGTAAAGGTCTTTGAACCCAGACGTCATCTAAACCTTCCCCTCCTAAGACAACCACCCCCGCCAATAAGACACTGCTAGATTAGCCCTAATAAGGCGGACGCCTCTGACAAAAGCGCACTTAACGCCTATTGTGCAATCTGCGATAATTTATTCCTATCTCGCCTCAGAACCAGATTGGAGGAGGCCCTGGGTTCGTTCCATCTGCATCAGATCACAGTCGGGGATTTTTAGTCTCCCGTTCCAACAGGACAATGACCGGTCTTGTTAGATTATCTCTTAGGCATAACTAACTCTCCAGACGAGTCTAAATCAGAGACCTTTATCTCTCGTCCGGGGAGATACTAGTGATCCCTAGCGTCCAGCTAAAGACATCATTTAATTGTTTTAAAAATAATTTTGTTAGATAATTTGTACCCCAACAACCAGGGTTTGCGACGGATCTTACTGCTTCCAAGCCAATAATATAACTTAAGTATTTTACAAAATTAATATCAAGCAATGATGAAGCTGAGTGCTCTGAATTGGTGTAATTAAAATTATACCCACCGATAGGTGTAAACTAACTATAAGTATAACCATCTTAAATCATTGAATAAAATTAACAATTTGGCACCATTGATTACTTTATAGTTGTATAAGTATATAGATTTTGGTTAATTTAATATCTTATACCATATTTTATAACCAAGAGAACACCTTGATGATATAAGAGCAAGTTACAGAACATAATAGATCCAAGCGCACATATTGTGCCAGCAACACCCACTCTGTGAGGCAGATGGTTGCCAGCGCACATCCCACGGGTACATGTCCACAACTTCACATAGATTTACAGCCGACCGAAACCATGGTACGAATCACACACGCACACACAGCCTTTTTGAAGAGCTCATTTTTTTATTAATGGGCTCCGAATCTTTTACGCAACGAAAACACAAATTTTAAATCAATTCCAAGTACGCTATTGGAAACTGCCAAATCAAATACTAAATCTTTAAAAATAAAATATTATTTAATTATATCATCGATAACGAAGCTATATCCTATCCGTATCATTGGTTATATACCATCATTCCATCCTCAACAAAACATTTAATATTACATTTCTGCCATAGCTAATTGCATATCTGAAATGCTTTATTATATATTTGAACCTTTTGTTGCATATTTCGTTCTATTTATTTCGCTTCTCTCTCTGTCGATCACAAAGATATTTCAGCATTGAAAAATGGAGTTACGGATCGGTAAGCAAAGCAGTGTAATAAATAAGTAAAAAGTGAGTTAATGTTTTGAGCACGAGATACTCGTAACTGTGGAGAGAAGAAGAGATATAATTGACAGTAATGCCTGAAGCTGTAAGCCGCTGGGGGCAGAGGCAGTGGCACACTTAGGCGGAAACGACATGTCATTTAAATAATCACACCACGACAGTTTATAAATTATTTTCGAAAGCGTGAAAAGATAGGTCTAATGAGGACGGGCACCGAAGAAGTCCTCATCTAATTAAGTGCTTCGTTACTCTTCGACATGTCATAATATGCAACTTTTATATATCATTAGTTGCACAAGGCGCTCTCTATTCTCTCCGACTTCAATTAGATTCCTTTCAAAGAATCGAATCGCAAATAGCAATTTTACTTGTAAAAGAGTATAGCAAATACTGCCATAATGAATTCTATTGAAGACTGAAAGTTGTTCTTCAAATTTTGATAACACTGACTTCAAAATTAGGTAGCACTTTTATTTACAGTCACGCAATTATGACTAATACGTGAGTTTAAATATTTCTCTAAGTTCATCACCATTTTATTTTCTTAGGTTTGTAAATCCATAGTTGTTAATAAATTTTTCATCGACTCTTTATTAGTCTGCAAAACTACTTGAACCAAAATTTCCTAAAATGGCGTGTTGAATCTTGCAGTAGGTCTTAAATGATAAATAAAGTTTTGTTGAAATAAATAATTTCCAAAACAACCATTCCGATGTACATGTTAGATAGTATACAGTTCCGATGACAGCGGTTGTGAAGGTAGGTGATTTCTCCGATATCACGAACAGGGTAGGTCCGAGAAGGTTTTTCCCCAAGGGTACAAACTTTATTGAGGCTGAAAGATCCCCAGGAGAATCTGTAGACCCCAAAGCGTGGATCTATGGCTGTCAACAGTGCATTTAAATAATCTCCCATCGCCAGCTTAGGCACGGAATTTTCAACAATATACACTCTGAGCTGTCCTGCTTCCTAAGGACTTCTTAAACTTACCATATAATAAGTAACCAATGGGATTATTTAGTAATAAATAAGTAATGTGATGTGCACAACTAGATCTTATGCAACCCCGAATACTATAAATTATCAGTTTCTACGACTAATCGCCAATCAAAATGGACATATCTGTTGAAAACGAAACTCAACATTGTAATTGAAATTCTACCTTTGTAGCTTATAAGCAACTAAAAACCAAATATGGTGTAAAAAAGAAATATATCGTGGGTATATATGTAGAGTTGTTAAATAAGTAGACTACAAATTAATTCAGTAAGAGTGAATTGAAATTTGAAATTTGAGCCCTGTTTCTGGTTAAATTTTATTGTCATTTATAAGAATTTATTACCTTCCTGACCACTTGAGAAATATCCACAATCAAGATTAAAAACAAAGTACAGGTTATTATTGTAAAGGTTATATTGCATTTTAGAGATTAATGTTGTTCAAATCGTGGGGCACAGGTAGTTTTAGAATAAATAATTACAAATATAATCGTTACATATTAATAATCGTGTATAAATAAATACCCTAGCAACATGCTTTACTATCATGTTTACTGAGAAAGATAAAGTTATTATTCCATCCAAAAATTAACCACCTAATGATTATAATAATTATTTCCCACTGATACCGATAAAATCGCAATTAAAAGTCAATATGTTAATGCGCTTGTTAGAAAGCTTGTTGGAAAGTTAGAGAGTGTTCGGAATTGATTCAAATTAGCTTAAACGTTTTTCGTTTAATTTATAACCCGTGATTAGCAGTTGTTTATCGGTGCATTTAATAAATAAGGTGGTAATGAATAAAATGGTTTGGATGATACTATGTGGCAAATATTAAACCATGGTGGATCTGTAATGAATGGACCAGATCTTCTCTCCATCTTCTTTTCCATGTCTGAAAGGGTTATCAAGATGAGAGGTGAAGCGAGGATGAGAACTTGTACTTGGTGATACGTGGATGGAATTAGTAATAAACGGTTCAAGTGCGATACACATTTGGAACAATGTTATAAAGTTGGTATATTTTAGCACACATGTTGTTAACATGTGTGTAGCAGGATTTAGGTAATTAAGTTGGCTGTAGTACTAATGAAAATAATAAAAGTATAATAAATAATTTTATTTTAAAGAGAAAAGATATGCCCCCGGCCGGGATTCTAACCCGAAACCATGGTTGGAGCGCTGTCACGGAGAGACAGAGGTTCCGAGTTCGAATCCCGGCCGGAGGCATATCTTTTCTCTTTAAAATAAAAATATTTAAAAATCAAAAAACCTGACAAATAGTTATAAAAAATATAATAAATAAAGTTTAATAATGCTTAGCGAAGCCAATCAATGTCCGCTTAAATTTTTCCGTCAACGGACCACTACCCAAACCCGAATTCGCCAGATCACTCTTAACGCAATCCTCCCACCTACGCCTCGGTATACCCCTCAAACGCTTCTCAGTCTGCAAGGCGCTTATTAACGTTTTAGGAATTCAATCTTTACCAAGCCCTGCAAATTTACAAGCCCATTTTAATCTTCGTGAGGCTACCGTTTGAATGATAAAAACCGGGTGCATGTTTCGCAATTCCGCGTTGTTCAATCTCCTAAATTATCGAATGTTCTCATCCTTTTTTGGACTGAATACTCTATGTAACTACTTATTTTCGAATACCCGAAGACCTTGTTTGGATAATCTTTAACTAAATAAAAACATTAAGGATTTGCTAGGTATCGTGCAGACCATATTAGGTTTTAGAAGTAGTAAGTTAAAATAAGAATAAGAAGATGGTATTAACAACTATATCACGTAGGCATATTGCAATGGAACTCAATAGAGATTTATATATCGGCAGAAAAAGAGAGAATGTAAGTGAAACTTCTCTGTCTTCCAAACGTAGTAATGTAATGTTTAGACTCAATATTAGTGAGCAGAATAGCTCAGTTTGTAGAGCGTTGAGTTGCTGTGCTGAACGTCTTAAGCACTGAAGTATTAAGGTCTCAGTTTCAAGTCTAGTTTGGTCCTGCTCACCTAGTCTCTATAAATTGGGTACCCTTAATCGTGGAAAAACCAGGCTGTTGAGCTTGATTGTGGACAAATCACCTCCCTCTTTAACCATGCACCCTTCATGGGTTGTAGTGTTACAGGTTTTTTTTTAACTATAATTATTCAGGTGTAACAACGCAAATATAATATTAATTTATGAATACTACTCGTATTTTGATAGTTTAATTAAGGTATTAAGCTTACTGATCAGTAAATTTTTAATAACGCTACCAACTTCTGAAAAAGAATCCAATGTAAAATAAAGTTAGGATATTAAAATAAGTAAATCAGTTGAGAAAATAATAATGGCATCCCTAATAAAATAATAAGATAAATAACCTAATAAAGGACGGAACATAGCAATCATAAATTGAAAAAATATTTATTAAGAACGCAATACAAATGAATATCAATAAATATTAATTAAGGTAAAGTACATTAATTTTCGTATAACATAGCAGATGCATAGTATACATAGTATTGTTGTTGAAATGTTGTAAAGCATCTTCTAAATTGAATGTGCAATGATGTTCTTTTTTTCCCAGAATCATCGCACGATTCAATTAGTATTCGAGACAGGATACTTTCAATCGATATTTTTCCGGAATGTTTGAATAAACTAAAAAGCGAAACTGATTTGGATTCATGAAAGTGATCCTGGTTTGGACAAAGGCATCATGCAGAGGCCAGTAGCTACGGGAAGTTGTAACTGCATTGTCGGTGCTCAAGGGCGATCCTCGTAGTGAGTCATCTAGCTACGAAGAAAGGTCATCAGAATTAGTCATAAATGATCTTTGCAATAACCAAAAATATCCCCAAAAATCGTGATTCCCAGTGAACTTGTAGCTTAGTTGAATTTCGTCCAAAATGAGTATCTGGTATTAAGGAAGTTGAATCGTGTGATTCTTGTAGTGCAGTGGTTCCAAATCTGGCTGGTGAAGAAAATTCCTTTTCTTAGGGGGGGGGGGCAGAGCAGTTGAAAAAAAAAAAAACTCATAGCCGAAAATTCTAACCCGAATCCTAACCTCCTACCAGTTGGGCCAGATTTTGTATCATGGTTTCCTCCTCAAGACAGGTTGCCTACACCGTGGCTTGCAGCCCTGTCTGCCCCACCGCTTCTGTTAACGTTATCCAGGTACCAGGTAGAGGTAGAGGTCGGATATGACCCTCCTATTATTTTTCATATACTCATGTAATTTAAATGTGCAATGTGAAATAAATTGTATTGTAAATTTATATCTTTAGGCGTCGAAGAAGAAGGGGGTGATTGGTTCTAGAAAGGTTGGCAACCACCGTTATCGTGTATAACTGTAGAAGTCAGGCATTGGCTTGAAAAGGAGTTATTGCTTATATCACAACTCCATTTCAAGCCGAAAACTACGAAAACGACACAATTACACTTCCCTAAATACAGCTTACTCTCTCAGGAACATATTCGGATTAACCGCTTATTCATCGGGGCTGCAGAAATAATCCTTTAGATATTCGAATGTTAGATCAAATTCTAATCGATCTAAATTTTGGAAGAACACTATGTTTGGACTAAGTCAGTCGATCTGAATTTTTCATTTAAAAAATAGCTAGTGCATTCTAAAATAAAATAGGCAGTAATAAAATTTTTCAACACCACAAGATTCGGCCTTGAAGGGGTTGAGAACATGGTAGAGACTGTACTGATTCTTAGCGAACCGTTGTTCAGGGAGGTGATATGACATATTACACTCAACTAATAGGTTTTTCCCCTAATTATCCTTAATAGAAGCTGGATGAACCACATGGTTAATCAATTTCGTAATTTATCTGCACGCCTGGGGATACAGGGCTTGCCGAATCCCAAAGTCTTCCTCGTAACTATAAGAAATAACAGGATTATGATAGAAATGAATCTGAAATAAAAAGAAGAATGTAAAAGAAAACTAAATAACTGAACAAATTAAGTTTTTAAAAATGAAAGTAAGTTTATTTAAGCGATAATACATGATTTTAAATTGTAAATAATACGATATTTTACGAAAGAGCCAATGAGCCAAGTATGTTTTATTTCTGACAGCATTCTCAACCTTTTACTGTATCCTCTTTTTCTTACTTAATTCTTATATTTTATTCAGAAACCATAGTGTGTGATTGTATGTATATACAGATGTTGTATGTGATTTATGCATACGACCAAATGTTGGTTGGACGTTTGGAGGTACTTTCAAGATTCAAGGCATTGTATTTGTCATCTCCCAATCAAATATTAGTTATTACTTTTGTCATTTAAGAGTTTGAACTGTTTGAAATTACAAATCTTGTATAACAAGTATTTCAAAAAATAACTTATCAATTAATTATTTTAAAACGCAAATGAGATAAATATTTTTCGACTGATAAATAGGCATTATCTTTTAAATTGTAACCTCCAAAAAAGATTTTAGATTGCCGGAGTGGGTCAAGGAATATCTTATCAGCAGTGGACTGTTTTTAAAATAATTAGTAAACAATTTTAATGTATCTACAATGGAAATTAATTGTTCATGACCATTTCATACTTTTTTGGTTTTCTTACCTTTTCGATTGTGTATCACTTCCAATCGAATTAACTTGTCTTATAAAACTATTTATTGTTCAACACAAAAATTAATTTTATAATTGTTGGATTTTTATTTGAAAATCATTAAAAAGAAATAATTCAATTTCAACATAATATACTGTAGTTTGGCTTGGTACATAAGTTCACATGAACTTGTATCTTTAGTTAACAAACATAAGCTTAAAATGTGATTGAAAATCTCTTTATTGTTAAATGAAATAAGATATACAAAGAACTACATTATCTATCGAGTATGGACTAGCATTACAGATCATAAACCATCACACTGAAGACTCTGTTCAACTCTACTCCAGACTTTATCTTCTCAGTTTATTCTCTTTTATAAATTACAAGGTTCAGTATATCGTGGAGTATGTACCGATTCAAGGATAACGGTTGTGGAGGGAAGTAATTTTGTGGAATTACGCTCATCGGTCAGTTTTTTTACCCCAATGAATCCACTTTATAGAGGCTGGATGAGCAGGATCAGTTTAGATTCCAAACTGGGACCTTGAGCAGAGAAATTCAGCTAGTTACAATAGTTACAAAATTAATTAATTCGTTCTCTAATAGTAAGTCGAAGTACAACATTAATCCAGTTCGAAGACAGAACACAATGTTGTCTACTTCCATGTGATAGAAGGATAACACAGCGTCTCAAACATCTAATTGACTCGAATGATCTTGTGAATGTAAGACTTAGTTTAGTATCATCTAACATCAAAGACAATCCAAACTTGAATTTAGATTATTTCCAAACAGCGATAGTAACATAAACTAGTTTACACAAATAAAATGGAAATTGGGTGGAAAATTAGAAATAATAAATTTAAAGAAATTAAATAGGCCATTTTCAAAATAAATGTAGTTTTACAGTAGCCATTAAATTTTTTTGTTTATTTTAACGTCACTTACGTGCTGCTATGGCTAATCGGACGATGCTACAGTGGGTGGGAGCTCTGAATTTTGCCTATACACGTTCAATTAGGATAGGGATTTTTAACGTCCCTTCCGAAGGACGGCATAACTAAGGATTTTTCACTCCCTTTAAAAAATCCTAGGGCCACATGCCGGGCTACGAATCCCCGATCTAGGGCTTGGTAGGTTGTTATGCTAACCACTAGACCAAAGTTCGCCTCGCTATTAAATTGTTATTAATCGAATACCACAACTTAAACGATTAATAACACATTGTGGGAGTATCGCATGATATTTTAATTCTACGAATTCGAGTTTCCACTAATCCGTTGATCAAAACAGAATAATATTGTTTTTAATTTTTGAACATATAAAAAATATGTAGTTTAAGGAAGAAATAGTTGGGGGTGCAGTCAAATTAAATTTTTGACTGCACCCCCAACTATTTCTTCCTTAAATTAGAAGATACAGTCGACCAATTCTTCTCTAAAATAAAAAAATATGTAGGAATATTGAGAGATGTATTTAATAATTCTATAAACATGCTATTGTATTTATTTATATATGTATTAAAGAAACTTAAATATTGGCGCTTCATTTTCGCACCATGTTTTTCTAGTGTTATGTAGGGTGGCAAACCCTACCGAATAATGTAAGAACTGGGTTTTACTTTAGTTGGATTTTTTCGTTATAAACAAATCGTAAAGCATACACATTGTGCACACGTTTAAAATGTGAGCCCGTTGTTAAATTCTAGGGAGAGATTTGGCAGAGAAAAAATATAATAGATTGTATGAGGTAAGAATGAGCTGGTTTCTTCGCTTAGATTTCTCCGGGTCTTGTACTTAACTAAGTTGGATAGCTTTCTTTCCTTCATGCTTCGCATTTTTTTAATTCTGACTTGAGCCACTCTCAACTTACCTAATGTCTATCCATTTCCTGGTCTACTCCCTCTACTTCGGCCAAAACATTCTGCAAATGCTCAAGAGGTTTGATTGAGTAAAGCAAATCTGGATCATATGTATTTTAATTTGTATTTTATGGCTATTATGATTTATATCGCATGTATAAAAATAAACTGCTTAAATGATTGACACTACTCTATAAGCATTATCGGAAATTTGCTGGATGTTACACTACATAAAATTGTGTGACCAGGAAAACGGTATCAGTTAACATAATTATTTACTTTGTAATTTGATATCCACCTCAATTGAGAATGTACACTTTAAAAAGGTTAATAATTTATGCAACACACGCACACATATATAGTTAGTGAATATAAATATATAAATTAGAACTTCTCCTTTTTCTCACCATCCTCTTAAAATGTACATCGTACAGTACAAGAGATCCTTTCTATCCTATCCTAAAGATCCTACGTAACAACCTTCAAACCTAAAGGGGCTAAGAAAAATTTATTTATTTACTTATTGACATACATAACTGAGCACTCTCAGATGGGTTTATAAAGCAACTAATCATGAAAATCTTAATTTATTTATGATTCATTGAGTGTTATTGTTTCAATCATGAGCAAAGTTCAAAAACAATAAAAATATGCTCAATGTTATGCGAAATTGTTTTTAGAAAAATAAGACGATGGAACAATTGGCAATAAAAATAGTTTTTCCACTTGTTTCTTTGTTCCTAATGGTTTCTTCATTTCAACGAAAATGGCAAAAAAAAATGTTTTTATCACTTGAACAGTTGTTTAAACACCAATAATTGCAGTAAATATTTTATGACTTCCTCAATACCATAGCAAACCCAAGGCGAAAGTCTTAAAATACTCCCCCACGCAAAAGAGGAAAGGTTAACCAACTTTTTTACAACTTCATTTGTTTGTAGTTTATTCATTTTTTTATAAATTTAATATTTTTTATCTTTATTAGTATTTTAAAAGTAGTAGAATATAAATAATTAGGTTAAATACATTTCTTTAACATAGAGAGTTTCCAACCAAATACAAATTTGTTCCTTATTTTTAAATTTACACTGTAGTAAGTCCCCGTGAAGAGCTATTTTTATAGGAAATGTTAAAAACGGGATCATACTTCTGTTAAATTGATACCCAATCTCCATTCATCACTTCCAGATTTTCGTGTTTTAGTCTATTCTTCAATATCCTAAGGACCTGTGTTGTGACGATCATTATCTTCAATACTTGAAATAGTCCAGAAGTAGAGCACGAGATAGAAACTCATTCATCATGCGCAATACAAACTAAATGTAGGAATCGTAAATCGATACTAGAAATCCACTATACCTTGTGGATGATCCCTATTTTTAATCTTCTAGAAACAATTTGCGATCAGTCAATGCGTGAACCATCATCTCGAAGTTTTTCCATTGTCTATTAAATATGAAAAATTCCATGATCAATTACAGCGAATGCTTAAATATAAAACAATTGATATTAATTAGAAGTTTAGCTGAGTGAAAATGAATGATGATGGGATTTATTCGGGAATTAAGATTCTACATTTTTATAGTTAATTAATCTATTTATGAATGCATTGAGCATCATTTAAGGATCATAAATGATAATTTATGGTTTTAATGGTAACAATAAATGTGTTATCATTCACTGATACTGCTAATAGATAACGTTGCAAGGATGGAGTTAGGAGTTTTGAAATGTCAGACGTAAAAACTGTGTAAGAGGGATTCGAGACAAGTTGAAAAACTTCCGACATTGAGACTATTTGAAGTTCTGAAATAATTTATAGAGAGGAGAGGTTTCCAGATTTTAAGGAGAAGTTTTGGGTGAGATGATTTTATATATGTGGGCTTTATATATATATGTAATGAAAGAAAATATGAATGATATATAAAGATATTAGTAATATCCTCCAAAGAGTTTATTTAACTCTTATACATGTTACTAAATGGGGTTCCGCAGGGCTGATGATTGAGCCCACTTCAATCCTTACTGTCTACAGAATTTCGGTGCCTCAGTTATACCAAACCTAAACGTAAAATCGGGAGAAGACGCGCACGATGACCGTACGGACCGCGTACCCTGGAAGGACCGGTGTATCGGGAGGGGAAGTAAAGACGACCTGCCGACAAGGAGGAGCTTGCGCGAGGTCAGTGCTCCAAACCACTACCACTTTTTGCCACCTCTCACATACGTGAGTCCTTTTTTAATGGGACAATCCCTCCAGAGTCACTCAATGATTGTGATCCTCACAATGCTCTGTCTACGACAATAGAGGATACACCCTGTATATCTACAAAATGTGTATAACTAGAGCTAATAGCTACCTAGACAGCTAGCGGGTACATATAAATATTTATAATATAAATATTTGTTAATTCAGCCAGAGAACACGGAATTAATAAGTTGATTCGTACATTTTTGTTGAAAGAAATCAATCTTGGTCTATTTTTAGTTTATTTATTTAACGTCACTTAATGCTAGCTTATCGAGCATGCGTAGGAAAGACAGTCCTGAATTATGGTTATACATGTATAATTAGGATAGGGATCTTTACTATATAACGACTACCTCAGACACCACAACTCCCATTTTATGCCCCTCCGAAAGACGGTATAAACAAGAATATTTACTCCCTTAAATAAATTCTAGTACCCAATGCCAGTCAGTAGTCATAGCAAGTTGAGATCCTAACTACCACACCACAAGCGACCCCCCAATCTCTGTCATTCGGGTTTGTAAGATTAAGTTTATCTTATTACCTTTCATGTATTATCTACTTCAATAATATAAGTACCATTTCAAAAACCACAAAGTTAGGAGCTCAAAAAACCCTATTTCCTATGTAATACAGGAAAAACACACAAGTGTTCTGCATATCAGGTCCGAGATGAGAGCACTGTAACCTGCAGATCTACAAAGGTAATAAGTTCACCTTATCAGCTGATGGCAACGCACTAGTGCTATCTTGTGGAATTCGCAGGAACTAACTGCTTTGTATTAAAGTGGAAAATTCTTATTTATTACAATTATTAAAAACACTGTTTGATTTTTTTTTTTAATATTGTTGATTTTAACTTTTGAGGTTCTGCAAAGTTCTGGAAATAATTAATGTTACAAGTAGATTTCAACTTTAACTGAAAATCCGCAACTTATTAATCTCTCTGAATGGTCAGATATATAAACTAATAGAACATCATCCTTTCCCAACGAAATGACCAAAATTTAAATACTTTATTAGTATTTTTTCAATTAAAAATATTTTGTTTTCAATATCGGGTCCGAAACCATTATAATTTTATAATTATAATTTAAAATAGTTAAATAATTTAGTTGCAGTTAATTCAGTAGAGAAGCCCTGGAAGCGTGAAAAGGAAGAGTTCAAGAAATAATAGGATTTGGGATTATTAAGCGCACCTGAGTTTAAGCAGATTACAACAGTATACAGAATAAAGGTCCGAAATTATCGCTGTCTCGCCAGGTGAAATTAAAATAATAAATATAATAATACTTATTTATTTCTCTTAATAAAAAACAAAAAAAACAACGATTGAATCCCAAAAGAAATAGAATATCTACACGCCTATTACTTAAAAGTTGGTGGAGTAAAAAAAAACAAAAAAAAACCTATACCCGTGAAGGGTCAGGGGTTCAGTACATGGTAGAGACAGTAATGTTGTGCAGGTAGGTGATTTGTCCTAGATCACGCTTAACCGCTAGATTTTCCCCCTGTTTTGGATACTCAATAAAGAGGCTGGGTGAGTCCTAGGAGGGTCCTAGATCCTTCGGCTAAACTAAATAACAGTCTTGCCCGCAGCGGTTAACGAGACTCAGTTTTAAGTTAGTCTGATTTTGAAGTAAGGTGCGTATTCGTACTTTATAAAGTGCATATTTCGGTGTTAATTAATGGGCGTATTTTCATATTTGATAATATGTAAACTGGCAACGCACACATTATCATATTATTATTTTATTTTTACTTATTATTATGGTAAATGCGTTTTCCAGGTTAAAGTAATCAAAACGGAATAATTTGGATGATATAATATTCCTGAATAGAGGAGTCAAGAATAACAAAAAAATCAAGTCAGGTGAATGGAAAATTTGTATCAAAACTAAATATCGAACTCAAATAGCCAAATTCTTAAACCGTTAATAAGGTGTCTATAGTTACATGGACACATAACAAACGTTTTTTTTCTGTTTATCGAATCCACCGTCTTCTTAGATTTTTCTAAATAGGAAAATAGTAGCTAATTTTTTTATATATTACTACTTAATTTTTCAGAATGGTTTTATTGATTATTTTCGTTTTAAAAAATAAATGTATTACATTTATAACTCATTGGATATACAAAAGGTTATAAAATGTATGAGGATTCGATGCACACTAGGAAATTGTTTTATACAAGTCCTTCAAGAGTTTTTTTTTCATAATTTGAGTTTTGTTGCGAGAGCGTTATTACTCAAAAAGTATTTTATGGTGCATAACTAGAAAAAATCGACAGTTGACTAGGTTTTGCGTTGAAACCTCACTTTAGATTGAATCAAAAAACACCGTTCCAACGCAGTCTTCAAGTGCTCTGTTCAAAAGTACTCCATAAAGATATCTTAAGATCGCCTCGGGAAGGAAGAGAGAGAGAGAGAGAGAGAGAGAGAGAGAGAGAGAGAGAGACAGAGAGAGAGAGAGAAGAAACAAAGTGGCTATATCAAGTTGAAGTGGCTATCTCAGAGCGTAGAGAACTGCAGCCTTTATTATAGTTCCACAGTTCTTACTGAGGGATTCGTAAAAAGGAGAATACCAAACTTCAGGCACTAACTTGGTATCTTACTCTGCTTCGAGATAAACAGTGAGCAAATAGTTCTCTAAACCTAACAATGTTACAATTCCATTTACATTTTGTACTATTCTAGTAATCTGTAAACGCTAATTAAAAATATATGGTCAATATTCGGCGAGATCCACACTAAAGACCTTTTATGGAATATATAATATGTATGTATACCCATGTATGTATAACCATTAACCACTTATTGATTTTTATATTCCTACAAATAGAGAAGAAAAAATCATGGAGATCAAATTTACTGGATCCGATCTGCGCAGGAGCAAATACAAAAAAAACACAATAATAAAACATATATTGAATTTTATGAAATGATTTAAAGCATTGTTAATTTTCCATCATCAGACTCTTGGAAATTTTTTTCTGAACGTAGTAATAATTGTAAAATTTATGAGAAATGTATTAAACGTGCACATATCTTCATTTCTACTTAGACTTTTCAACATTTGTATTATAATTTTTAATAATCGAATTGATCATGACTATTTTAATGTTTTAAATTATGGTTTAATAGTCTATAACATACGTATAATAAACATTTACAATAGTATATATTTTTAAATGAACAAAAATGTTCGACATGAATCCTATTTTTTAATGTTGAAGCAGCATCTTTGGAGACTCGAATATAAATTACCAACAAAGAATACACCAATTACGAAAATAATTCACCACAATTATTGTATTTTATAATAACACATATTACCAACACATAAAATAATATAAAAGCGCCTTAGAAGCGGAAGATGCTGAGCCTTGTATTAATATCAGAAGCGCCTGAGTACTGCAATGTGCAACACTCTACTGAATATTTGGCAGTCTGCTCTGTTCAGGCTAATATCCAAGTGTGTCTTCCCAAAATATTTAATTTTATATTTAGAAAACTTATTTTAAATAAATATTCATAATTTATTGAGTATGCAAGTACTCAATCACCATATATGATGGAGTTAACTTTTACGATTTTCTTTTCAAATGTATTTTATATAAAAACAGCATATATTAATCATTAAAAATCCTAACAAATAAATTTAAAATTTCTTAATTTAGTTTTAAAATATTAAACTTTTAGTCACTCGAAAGTTCGGAAATAAGTCAAGTAACTAGTGAAAATTGGTGAAAACATTATTATCAGAAATACATAATATATTTTTGGAAACTTCATAATAACCCCTTTGTTTAAACTTCAAGAAATAGGTCATTTTTACGATAAAAAAATAATTCAAACATAATAATAATAGCCGTTATGATTTATAAATATAATAATACCACAAAGAAATATTTATTCATCATACTCCAAAGAGGGTGAAAGGATAGGAGAAAAAAGGAGAATAGAACAATATAAATGTAACGCAAATTTACATAGAGGTCTAGATAATGTGATAAAAGGCTACAGTAGTCATAATGTTGCTTAACCATAAAGTTTAACAATTAAAATATTTCTACATTTTATCAGACATTAGTTTATCACCTCAGACCGAATTACAGTGCTGAGTTGCTGACCTCAAGATCCCGAGTTCAAATCTGGCTGTGACTGATAAACTATGTAATCTGTTAACAGATGGCTGTCATATGGGGCCCTGTGGAAGAAGCAGACCCTCCTGGGGCACACCCGGTTTCTATAAATTGGGTACCCTTAATCAGGGGAAAACCAGGCGGTTGTGCGTGATCTCGGTCAAGTCAACTCCCTGCAAAACCATTGCCTTAGAAACAGTACAGTCTCTACCACGTACGGAACCCCAGATCCTTCATGGGTAGTAATGGTAAAGGATTTTTTTCATATATCAGTTGAGCTTCATGACAGTGTCGTCCGGGGAATATTAAATAAACTAATCAGGAACGGAGGATGGAAAAAAGATCATTTAATCATTCCCAAAATACAATAAAATTAGTTAGTTTTGTTGTAAAGATAATAAAATGTATAATATGGTAATAATATAAATATCAAAAGGAATTCTGAAACCACAAGACGTATTGAAAACATCTTTTTTTGTTTAACTAAAACTTATTCTAAATATGTAGAAATTTCATGGTTGTTTTACTGAATGCACTATTGGGAATAATGCGCTCTACTCACGAATAATTTTGTACCTTGCACAAATGCAACGTTATGCGGGCTTGTTTCGCATAAATCCAATACACGAATTCTAAATATTTAAATACAACGAATCCGCGCGATCCTTTTTGCATAATTTCCCGAATAATTCTCCCATGGGTAACGAACATAATTACGAGAAGAAATTCTAAATGTTCCGACAATCCCCGGGCAATAAATAAGTTAGACTAAACCGTACATCACCCGGCTGAGGGATCGTTAGCCAACGGAATACCACGGTCGCCATTTTTTAAACTTATTGAATTATTCATTATCGAAATGTAATGAATATCGAACAGATGATGATGGGGTCGTTCGTGACCGACCTCATGAGTGGAAATATATTTTATTTATAAAATAAATAAATTGGGATCAATCGGGGGGGAACTATTATTATTTTAGATAGTTTATTTATTAATAAGATCCATTAAAAAAAAGTGAGTGTATTGCAATTTCTTATTAAAGTTCAACTGTTGTCCGTAGCTCAATTATTCTATCTCGTTTTGATTGCGATAATCAACGAAAAATTTTAGTAATTAAATAATTTCCATTTTTAATTTTCCGCAAGGAATTTATTCATTGCCCAACAAGTATGTAGACTAAATTATAATGCAATTGGGAAAAACCACAATGCAAAGCCTTATGTTTCAAAAATACACCGACTTACCAGTCGACGTTTCGCCTATTCAGGCATTATCAAGACACAAAAACAAAAAAGGGTTATGTGAATCACATCTCGAAGAAAAAGGTGCAATATATCCCAACGATCAACAGCCCAAGCAGGCTCTAAACATGAGACAGCACCCCACCACCAAGACGTTCAACATATCAGAACATACGTTTGATACTGATACGTTCAACGTATCAGAACATACAACTTCACTGTATGTAGACTAAATAAACACAGTTATTTTATAACCATTATTTATGAAATTTAATTCGTCTTGTATCTTCAATTTCTGAATTTCTTCTAATGTAAACTTTTCTATTAACACCACTCCCTTCCCACTAGAAAATCAAATTGAAATATAAGCATAAGTAAATTATATGACAAACTTGCCAGAAATAACTAGGAATATTATAACTTAAATTAGACTAGAAAAAAATGAAAATTTAAGATTCCCGGAATTCGAACCCGGGCACTGGGCATATCTTTTCTCTTCAAAATAAAAATATTTAAAAATTATAACAATTAATAAAAAATGAAATAAATGAAATCATAATAACATATAATGACGTAAGATTTTACTATTTCTGATTCATAGCTTTATTTTTTAAGAAATGTAGCATTGATTATTGAAAAAATAGCATTTGTAGGTTTAATTTTGCCTTTCCATAGCGTTTATAGTAAAATATGATAACATCAAGAAATGGAAGTCGGCAAGAGGGAAAACAATTAAATTAGCAAAGTTACATGAAACATTTTTATTGTATTATTGATTGAAACTCAACATGGCGAATGTTTCTACACTAGAGTGTTTCTAAAAAATCTGCGTCAACACTATTCACAATGGCCCACACAGTCATATAAGCTGCCTCAACAAATTCTCTTGCAATTTATACAGCTAAGAGTAGCTGAATTATGTTTACAGTCCCTCCATCCCTCACTTGCTCTACAAGCTGTCTTTGAAAATAGCTGTTACCTTCCAGGAATTTACTGTCATCAACATATTTGCGTCTGGTCGCTGGACATTCTGACCTACAATAGATCGCTAAAGAAATAGATTAGTGCTGTTGCATATAAGATTCCAGTTTCACAGAACTCTTCTGACAATTCAAAATTGTACTTTTGCTCGCATTACTGAAAAGCTCGCATATGTTGGGTTTTGTCGTAAAAATCGCTGTCATTTCGCGTTTTAACGTATTTGTCGCTAAAAACACCGTTTATCGCTTTAATTCGCGAATATATCGTTAATGTTATGAATCAGTGTATCTAGTAATGTGTTACTTATTATTTGATGAAGGATTTATCAATGTATATGAGCTGTGGAGGGTAGTTTTGTAACTGCAGTATAATCAATAAAGTAGTAATCCTGGCAGTAAATTCTTTAAAAGCATAAGAAGGCTTTTATTAAACAGTACCTCAAAGTCATTCATTAGTACAAAAATATATTTTTTATCAGTATATTTTATTTTTAAAAAAAATTTACTTTATTGTAATTTTAGGGGTTGAGATATAGTTATCATAAATTCATTTTTGGGTCTTTTCCGTTTTGAATGATGCAGTTACGCGTTTATTTCTATTATAACTATTGTAACATAAGATCGTAATGTATCGGCTATTAATAATGTATTCATTGACCCACAAGAAAAAATATGTTCTCTTGATATATTTATCACACCCTTTCAAGTATAAACAATTTGCTAACAACATAATGGCTTTCAGTAAAATTACAACAAAATAATATGAGAGACATTAAGAAAACAATTGAATCAATTCCCTAAGATAATGGATTAATAAATTCCCTCATCCACCTTCGTTGTAGTCTCCATCTTTTTTCCTCAAGAATGTGAGTCAAGCCATTTGTTCTATCAATGTGTTTGGGTGTCACTGTAGTATTTCTTGAAAGCTTGCTAATTAATAATATACGTAAACATTTTTTTTTTTTAGATTAATGTATTGATATTTACAACTGTAATAATATTACATCAAGTAAATTTGCTATTATGAACAAATGACATGAAAACAAAAAACACTTGTGGAGAAACTACCCATCGGTAGCTCTCCAATAAAGGTCTATAGTTGAAGGTCTCGAGGCCATCTTCTTTTCTGGCGCCTCAGAGGGTTATCAAAAATAGTGTGGGAAGCAAAATGAGGGACTAGAGGATTCAAGTGTGTATGGAGCTTGTCATGGAAGGATAGGTATCTAGTTTAGGCCAAATCAGCAACATATTAAGATCATGATGGATGAGTTTGTTCGTGACATAATAAGGAGCATTGAGGATTTTACGAAGGGTTTTGGATTGTAAGGATTGGATGCGAGATTAATTGGATGTTTTAGAAGAGCCCCAAAGCTCAACTCCGTATTTCCAAATAGGGCTGATAACTGTCATATAAATGAGTCTTTTGTAATTAATTGGGAGCTTAGAACGTTTGTCCAGTAAATGTTGAGGTAGGCGAAATAATCGAGCAGTTTTTTGTCTTTTCAGTCTTGTATGAGGATCTTAAACATTTAATATCCTTTTCGGATGAATCGGACTGAATATTCTAAGCATCTGCTTATTTTCTCATACATTAAGCTTCAAAGGTAACGTTTCACTGTATTTATAACATAAATAATAAATATTTCGTAAAATCGAGAATCAACTAACTGCGTATATTATCGAACATCTCGTTAAAAATTCACGAATCGTCTAAAGACCACAAGAACCCTCTCCAGTTTTGATCTCGAGGAAAGTTCCAAAGTCGATATTAAGTATCCTTTTACATTCACGGCAATTAGGCCACCAACTGAAGAAGGAGGAGGTGGAATCGCAACGGAGATGAAAATAAGAGGGCCAAGGAGGCTCTTGTAAATATTCGAGATCTCTCCTAACAACCCCACTGCAAACTCTGCCCTGATAAGGAAATATCTTAGGAATATTTAAACTTCCTTATCCTTTTAGTAACTACTTACCTCAGCTTTGAACTCTGGTCTGCTGATTTTGTTTTGGATCCAGATTCATAAAAAAAAATGTGTGTGTATGTGTATATATATAAATATTTTTATGCTGCTCTTATCTGGTCAATTTCATTCATTGATTGAAACGAAGATTAGTATAAGAAAAAAACTGTACATAAGTGAGAAAGTACAGTTTTTAAGCCAAGGGTTGTGCAGGAAGGTGATTTGTCACTGTTCGAGACATTTGGTGTGTTCCAATGGTCTGGGTACGCCCTGGTCTACATTTTCTACTAGATCCATCCATCGGTGTTAACTGCCAAAGCCGTATTGTTGGCCCAGTGAGAGATGGAAATGGATGGAGAATTAGGCGTAACAGGGAGCTTTATGACCTTTACGGAGATGTGGACATTGTAACGTTCATAAAACTGGGGAGGCTCAGTTGGGCTTCCATGTCGCTTGGTTGGAAGTGGAAGAAATTCTTAGAAAAGTAGTAGACACCGCCCTTCACAGTACACGACGGACTGGTAGGCCAAGGCTTCGATGGGTTGATGGAGTGGCAGCGGATGCACGAAGTCTGCTACGGATCATAAGCTGGAGAGTGGCAGCGGCTCATTGAGGAGGCTATGACCCACCCAGGGTTGTAGCGCCACGTAGATAGATAGATAGATACTCTCTGATATTCAAAATGAACCTACACTGATGCTTATAATAATCTTCCCAAATGTCCGCATAAAATTAAATAAACATAAAAATGCTACTTGATTGCTGCATTATTTATAAATTGTTTATAATTACTTTTCAATTTTAGAATATTTATCAGCGAGTAAAAGTAAACTACAGAAGCTACTAAAAATTAGAAAAAATATAAATTTGATGATAAACTACCATATATACACAAAATAGATAAACTAACACATAATTGAATACAAATATTTTTAGGAAACTCGAACGTAGAGGTGGAAAGAGAAGACATTTATTGTCGGACGATCGTTTAAGAAAAGCATACAAAAATTTAGCGATGAAGATGTGAAACGTGGATGTTAACTCTGAAAGATGTTCAACGTCTTAATGTATTCGAAAATGTGGTGCTAAATAGAACACTCCAGCCGGAAAAAATATTTAGGAGGTTACACAACGCTGAATTGCGACACATGCACAAGGTTAATATTATTGGAGTGATGATTAATATGCAAATTTAAATTTTAATAATCTGTGCCAACTATTAACTGTCTCGGGAGTAGACCGAGCAAAGGTGAGATGATTGCGTAAACATTAACAACATTAAACAATTCAATAATTTTTCTCAATCCTAAAAAGGATGAAGTAAAGAAGAAATATCTTTAAGGACCTATTTGAATTGGCCGAGACATGTCGATAGGGCCATAAAATAAATGGAGAGACCTCTAGCGGATAGAATCGGAAGCTGAACCGGACTGGCTATTCGGATAGCCCAAGGTGCAAGATAAATATCGCCCTAACATCCACAATAAAACTTAATACATTCTCTCAACTGCCACATTAAGTACGAGTTACTGTTTTCAGTAAGTCCCTCTAAAACCAAGCACTTTAAAGCACTTCAAGGGTGGTCGTATTGGTGGGTTAGAGTAATTGCATCGCAATAATATATTTATATCTTGTTAATTTATTTTTATGCTACAAAAGATTAATATTTAGATTTATATTTTAGATCGTTTTTTATACCACAAAAGATGATGTAACGAAATAAAAACTAACTACGTGAAAAATGGATAAGCAATTCATTCAACTCAAATTAAACCAAATTCAACTCTTCATATTCCAATGAATTAATTATACATAAAATATTTAGATACTTTTTTAGTCTTCATTTTAACATCAATTATCAGTAACTATACATATATTTATACTATAGTTATTTTTATGTAATTTCATTTACTTGGGTTTCGAATGGGCAAGATAATTTCTTTAAAAAAATGTATTTCATTTCAAAGCTATTATACATGCTGCGCAAAAATGAACTGAGATCTTACTAATTTTGTAGTACATACTTTAAGCTTTTATATCAATGTCTATCCCAATATCAAATGTTTACACTTTACAATATTTAATATAGTATAATTTCTAATAAAAATTAACGCTTTTTATAATAAAAATAATATTAAAATGCTAGGCAAAGCAAATACAACAAAATTAGTAGTATCCCTAATCATTTTTTCGCAGTTTATTTATTTTCCGATTTTTTAGATTGTACCATATATTTAATTTATAATCAAGGACATTTTACAAATTTCTTCTAACTTTCTGGTTATTATTTTCAACTATTTCTGTATTTGATGAATAAAGGAGTGCATTCCATGTTTATGAGTATCTTATAAGCATTCTAGTTACAATATCTTAAAAGTATGAGTTGCGATTTCCCACAAAATGCAACAGACAGGACATTGTTCTTTTTTTAATATAAAGGTTTTTAAAGTTTTACTCGTCAACAGTAAAAAATTAGAGAGCAGAAGCCTTGTGTGTGAGTTGAATCTTTGTGAGGGCTAGTGCCTTTTAGGAGTCACTTTTTTTTTTTCGTTCCTCCTATTTTTTATTTATTTTTGTATTTTATATATCCTTTATTTGCCAAATCGGCTATTCGTAGCATTACATGGTTTTGTTTTAAATAATGAATTTTACGTTAATTTTTGTGAAAAACAACTTTCATTGAATAGCTCTGCTTAAAAGAGTACTAATAACACACCTTTCAGATAACTAGAGATTAAAAATTATGTCAAAAGTTGGAATAAAAACTAAGTTAACAATTCTAACTTATTTTAAAAAAAGAATCCAATTATAAAAAGTATGATTATGAACCAATTATCATACATACAGTAAAGCATAAGCATCCTACAGAATTATCCGGTACAATACAAGTAGTCAAGTCGATAGAGTTCATTGCCCGTTAAGATAAGAATGAACTCAAGGGTTAGGTTGTAACTCATTATACAGACGGTATTGCACCCTGATACGTCAGACATCGACAATTTTATTTCTGAATGCAATGCATCGATATACATCATCGATTCTTATCATTGTATTATTGACAAGTCCAATCCATATCTTTTTTCATCTCCCCGAAACTGGAATCAATTTTAATAAGGATGTGAATGTCAAAGAAAACATCGAAAGGTATCTTATTTTTCTGGACGTTCCAAAACTATGCTATTGAAAATATTAAAGCATAAAGAAGCATTTACTTCCGGTGGTTATCCTTGATTTCAGTTGTACTACTAATTATTGGCCCTTTTGGGACTCGAATAGCCTATGACTTAAAGAGGCGTATTTAAACTGCCTTGTAATCAAGTGTGCTACATTACATATGCTATTACCTATGCAGATACTATACACCCTTTGCTATATATGCAATCTGATATTTTAGTTACTACATATCATTATCGATTCCTTATACTAATATCGGCAAATACATATTACATGTCGAAGAGCACGCGTTGCCCTAAGAAGGGAAGAGCAGAAGGTATCAACTATGTTGTTAGAAAAACGGGAAGACATTTAACGCAGTGGCTAAGGAATGGGTCTCACGTAGGAGCTACAACACGCGGATTTGAATCCTTCTTCTCAGAAGCTGTTTGTCCTTTTCTTCTGCTTCTTTTTCTTCTTCACTTCCTCAGGATACTGTTAGGCCTTTGGAATTTCATTCTTAAATTTTCATAGATTCCAATCTGGAATCTTTCTTCAACAACAGGCCAATGATCAGAGCTCCATACGTAAGAATTCCTATTGGCTTGAAAGATGACAATGAATCAATTTTTTATTGGAATACTGATATTACGTTTACTCGGAAAATCTTCACTTCTACTATTACATCATACATGCCAATTCAGTCAGTTTAAAAAAAAAACTATAATATACATAGAAGCACTGATAATATTAAAATTGTAAAGGTAATATTGTCATCAATTATATTGCATTTATATAATTTTATTTTTAAATACATGAGTATGACAATCGTGTGGCTGGAAAAAATAATTGGTGGTTGAAATGAAATATCAATGAGGAAATCGGGTAAATGATTCCCAAAAATGAAGTAACAGTAAAACAGTAATTAAATATAATACAAAAATTTAAGTTACTACTTTTTTTTTTTTTAAATGTAACAAATATAGATGTTGAATGAACGATTTTTTTTTTAATTTTAAGATCTTTTTTTTACAGTTTAACTCTGAATATCCTTACATCAATATTAAAATTTTGCGATCCGGGGAACCAATATTTTTCAAAAAATAATTAATTTAATGAAAAAATGTATAATCCTACACTGAAAAGGGAATGAAAGATTATGACAACAGGGATGCATATACAAAATATATAAGGTCCATTAGTGTGAAAAGTTTCAGTAAATTTTAATAAAGTTGCGCTTTTTTTGTTTTATTGCTTTTTTCATAAGTTGTCTTGATTAAGAATGGAGCTAGCACTCCGTAGAGTCTTATTACTACTTTTTATAATATGTTGTATAACTTCAGCATCTTCGCCGGAAAATAAGAAGATGTTTCTGATCCAGAGCTCACGAAGTCTTCCTCGCGCAAGGAAATCGGTTCATGAAATATTCAGAAACTGGATGCCTTCTACCGTTAGCTGCCTCGAGGAGGAAAGCGATCAATCTGGAGAAGTGCCGAAGTGCTGGAGAAACCGAGTCCAAATAGAGCCTCTGGAGCGAGCCCATACCCGGACTCAAGTCTCTAAACGGGCCTGATTGGTGGCATTCTGGCCGTTTCTGTAACCACTTTTTATGTTACGTCTTCCGAGTTTTCCAAGGAAGGTTCAATATCTCTGTGGATTCCGACGGCGGGTATAGAGAGGAAGAGAGGAACGTTAATCTCCTCAACATGTTGGCTCCAAGATTGTAAGAAATTTACTGGTACTGGAACCTCTGAAGGATTGCCAAGAACAGGTGGGAGTGGGCAGGGGATAGAAACTTGAAAACCAGCATCATGTATGATATAATAAATTTGGAATTGGGAATGATAATTGAATTTTCGAATTAAGAAGAGAGTAAATTTTATAGAGATCTTTAAAATTTCAATTTCTTTTTAATTTTTGACCAACTATTTCAAATTTAGAGACCTTTATTTTTAAACATTCTAACTTTCACAACAGGCAGGAGGGATCGTTTACTACAGAAAGGACTTATGTCCGCAAGATTGCAAAGGCTTGACAACAGCTTCAATATTTTGTTAGTTTGTTTCAAATAGAGGGGCACTGAGCTATCATGGCGAATATCTTGGGTTTAAATCCGACTGTGACAGATAATTTATTTACTCAGTTAACAGCTGGGTGTTAGGGATGGATCCTTTGGGATCTGCACTTAACATTTAAGCATTTTTTGTGTCAGGAGAAACTCATGGTTTAAATTCAGATACTCCCCTAAATATCGAACTTGCACCTAGATACCTAAGTGGGACAGCCTCAAGAGACTGACCCGAGCCAAGAGCTCATCGCTAGTCAGTAGAAGAGCCCCGATTATGGAAATGGCCAAACCTGGAGCCCGGGCGATAACGGGACTTGTCCCCGCCATTCTTATTCCCGGATCAAAGGCTCCAGACCTCGACAACCTCCTGACTTATACCCTGGTTCTCATTCAAATCCCGATTCCGCGAAGTATCAAATAACTCTCGCAGGATTAATGCAACTACTTATATTTGAGAAGCTGGTCTGAATTTCCTAATAGGTGCCTAACCTGTTTGTGAGAACGGGACAGCCAAGCTTAAATCAAGTGTCCTTTGTAATTGTATAGTAGAAGGCGAAACCGTTGCTTAATCCATACATTGCGAAAACTTCAATGAATTTGTGATTGATATACAGCGAAATGTTTACTTCTGTTTTCGCAATAGTATCCATTAGTAGTTGAATATTAAAGTTAGTAGCTGAAGTACTGAAGGGAAACCAACTCCTCCTCCAACTAACTTTCCATTCATTTTTTTAATATTGTGCTTTTATTATCCAACAATTGATGAAAATACAAATAATATTCTATGTATGAAGACACGGTGATATGAGATCGGTGAAGAGAATGGATTTGTCTGGCCGTGGTATGAGCCAGGCTAGCTCAGTTGGGAGAGCACCACGACGGATACATGTGAGACCCGGGTTCGAATCCCAGCCTTGGACAAATCTTATCTCTTCAAAATAAAATATTACAACAATTAACAAAAAAATTAAATTAAATAAATTATAAATAATATAGTGACGTAAGTTAACAATATCTTAATTAAAGTAATGTTCAATAAACATTCTTTCCCTAATATACATCACAATATTGCAAGAAAACGGGGATTTGGGATCGGTGAAGAGAACGGATTTGCCTGGCCGTGGTAAGAGCCAGACTAGCTCAGTTGGGAGAGCACCACGACGGATACGTGTGAGACCCGGGTTCGAATCCCGGCCCTGGACAAATCTTTTGAGAGAAACAGACTTATTTCATTACAGACCAATAGTGTTTTTTTAATTATTATTTTTATTATAAAATCGCTTTTTTCAGAAACTTTAGATCCACAATGCACTCGATATGACAATTTCATTTTGTAAAAATAATCGTTTTGAAGAGCGAGATGGCTTAAATATCTTAGTTGTTGTGCTAAAGGTTCCGGGTTCAAATCCACTTTTGGCAGATAAACTATTTAATCTGTTAACAATTATAGGTGGATCCTGCGGGATCTGTTGTAAATATGTGAATAATACTCTTGTAGATTACAAAGTTGGTTGAATTTACTGTTGTAGTAGCTACTGACTACATAGGTAATGATAGATATTCTAATATTTTAAAGGGAAGACAACAGGTTATCAATGACAATAATCGTGAATGTGACAACAATCCCATTCTGAAAAGCTTCTTATTAGACCTGAGTTGGCCGGGTCAAATCCTTAGCTCAAGTTTAAAGTGATGTTTCCAGACTTGGACACAATCCGCCGCTGCCTGGACTCCTAAGACAATAAACAAGGGCACTGCTGCAACTCCATCAGTTCTCCCGGAAGTTATAATTGGCTGTTACAAGAGGGCTACCAAGCCTCCAGGATCATCCTCGGAACTTGAACTTGAGGCCTGCCATGGTTCGAGCAGCGTGCATTATTACCTCGGAGGTTCATCGAAAACATGCACCAGAATTACCACTGCAGCTAGGCATGTTGCACCAAGACTACAACCAAGAGATGCAATTTAACCAAAGAGTTCTCTGTCAAATCGTCGACGGCATAACGAGCCTATTCCAACCTCTTTGGCCTCTAACGGTGACGGAACATTGTAAAGAAAATAAAAATAATTGGACGTTTACGGATGCACCGCTGCTATTAAACCTCTAGCAATGATGGGTCGCTTTGAAATTACTTCGTAAATGCGCTTTAAATAAGAGAATGAACAGCGGAAATTGAGAGGAGCTAATCCATTTTGCATATTGCGAAAAATTAAAAGTCGGCTTTCGTTGTTATTATTTTTTTTTATAGCTCCATTAGAATTGTCGACGTGTGAGCCTTTCTCCGATTGTCATCTTCTTAATCAAGTCCTTCTTGTTCCTCTCTGTTTCTCATATCTGAGTGTCGTTCGTAGATAATTTTAACTCTTACTCATCATAGCAACTTTAATTAGTTAAATTATATATCATATTGGAAAATCCTTGTAATGAGGGTGGATGACTGACGGTCATCGAAGAAAGGTATGGATGGTGAACAAATAACAAAACAAATGGTGAACAAATAGGAAAAAGACCCAGGGGAAGGCCGAGAGAATAACCTCCAGATTATACTTATAGAAAAAGGGATTGGATGGGCAGAAAAAGTTTGAAAACTTGAGGCATGGAAATTTTTATTTTTCCTTACTTGTAAATGTATACCATTTATTGGTTGTAACAAGAAATATAATGTAATAATAACCAAAACGAATCCTTAAGTCTCTAAAATACTGGAAAAACCAACCAGCCAACGTTTTGCCGAGTCAGGCATCTTCAGGACACACACCAAAACAAAATCGCAACAATGAAGACAACTAAATTTGTTTGCGGACTGTCTTGGAGTAAAGTTGCTGTCTTTATTCGATGAGCATGTTTGGACTGTTGGTTTAAGATGTACTGCACTTTGTCTTCTGTGATTTTCTTTTTTTTTTGTGTGTGTCTTAATGATGCTTGAATTGGCTAAACATTGACTAGTTGGTTTTCCAGTATTATAAAGACTTCAGGATTTTTTAAAAGATTTAATTCCATTTGTTATCTCTTGTCTCGATTTCTCGCTCACTTTTGAAGAATATAATTTATGTATTAATACTTTTTACATTATAAATTACATAATAGACTACAGTTTAAGTATTATAGACGGTTTAGGCTACATATCCATACTCCCATCTTAGAAATTAAAAAATAGTTGCTTTTTAAATAAATGTGAAAATCAAGGTTGTAATCTCATCATGAAAAAATAAGAAAGCAATGAAATTAATCGGAAGTGGGATGGAAGTAGAACACTGATTGCCATGGCGAAAATTCTGGTTCAAATCCTGTGGCTCGCAAGACTTTTATATAATATACTAGGGACCGGAGATGGACCATACGGGATCTGGACGCTACTGGGACTCACCCAGCCTCTACAAATAGGGTGCCCAAATGAAGGGGGAAAATCTGGTGGTTGTGTATGATTTAGGACACACCACCTCCCTACACAAGAGTTGTTTAAGAAAAACTACCGTCTCTAGCAAGTATGGGATTGTTATGGTGCAGTTTTATTTTTTTTTTAAATTAATTATAAATTTTTAATGTGCGTTATGATAAGGCATAGCATAATTATTGAGTTAATTAATGAATTCTTGGACGCCACATAGTTTAAGGCAATGCTATGGAACATATTTATAACAGTAATTGTGGAAGATGAATCAACCTTTTTTCTTTGTTCTATCCTCACTATTAAATTTTTATTTTTAGATCGTATTGTGGGCCTTAGTTCCAGACCTAAACTGTTAAATAAATATTTGTTAGAGGTTAATACCCACAACCGGTTACTAAAATTTTATAGCTAAAAACATGTGTACATATAGTTGTAAATATTTACGAATTTTATTTGCTAGTTTGAGGCAAAGAAATCCAGGAGATGCGTGCAATATCACTAACGTCGTGGTTTTATTGCTCGGGGCTGAATCGTTTCCTTTTCTTGTTTACCAGCGATATTTCGGGTAAATATTTTGTTTCCCCGACTTCCTCACGCAGTCATATCTTCTCCGTTGATCCTTTTGCAAACTTGGCGATCATGTTTACAGATCCGGATACAAAACTGCTAGCGGGTGTGTTTATATCAGAGCTTGGAGATGGAGGCAGACCTACCTCAACAGAAGCCAAACAGTCCGGGGTCAGTGACTCTTCCTAATCGAACCGCGTCTGAAAAAAAGTTGACGATGCGATCTCGGTTGCGAAATATTGGCTCGAATGAAAGGACTCCTTCAGGCTGGACTCGGCGGTGGCCTCGCAAAAAAGTGCATTACGTGACATGCATCTTGCATCAGCCAAGAAACAAAACATAGATTTAGAATTTAGATTTTTTTTTTTTTCAACCCAGTCAATACTTTGGAATGCACATTTTAAATCTCAACAAAAAATAGATAAAAAGTTTGACTTATGTGCTTCATTAATTACTCCTTTACCCATGTTTGAAATTTTGTTTTTAATTAGTATTTAATTTATAATAAGTAAGAAGATAACTTAAAAAAATTAATTATTCGAGCTTTATAACTACTTATATTTGTTTTGTTGCCTTGTTGCCTGATATCTTTTGGGTTTGATTCTGTACTTTTTTTTTTACCTTAATTTAGGTAAAAAATTAGTACAGAAATTATTAATTTATTTTCTATTTTATAAATAAAAAATATTATACCTTTATTATTTTTACTTATATTCCACAGTTTTTATCAAATTAGTCCATCTATAAAGTATTAAATTAATATTTAATATTTATTGATTAATTTCATCCCTTCATACTAATCGGGGTTTTCCTTTTATACAAATATTTAAGCTACAATTATCATGCCCGAAATTAAGCATTTATTTACGTAATAATAATAATAATCCGTCAGTAAAGAACGGGCTAGAGATGCGTAGGACCCGGATTTGGGAATCCCGGACAGGACAAATCATTTCTCTTCAAAATAAGGATATTTAAATAATCACAATAAAATAAAAGTTCATAAAACATAATTGGTTAATTCCCTCGTGAAAACAAGATTATTGTAACACGCTTCGTATTTTTTCTTTAGTTTATTTTTCAAATATTAAGCATTTTTGAATAAAATGCATCAGTAACTGTTTAATGGTAGAAGAATATGTTTTATCCAATAACGAACTAATGCATCTTGGTTCATTAACAACATGTAGGCATACATCGAAAATAATTCATTGACTTAAAAAAAATCCTTTATTATTAGTGTCACATCATTGTTGAATTTCTTACCCATGACTTCATACGTGTGCTATGGTTACACGTAAATTATACGTTTATTTATTACGTAGCTGGGTAGCATTGCGTTAGGGCAACGATTTACTATGCTGAAGGTTCCGGGTTCGAATTCAGCTGTGGCAAATAAGTTTTGCAATTCGTTAACTGCCAAGGATGGATCCTGGCAGATCCTCCTTCGGCTCACCCAACTTCTATAAATTTTAGGAAAGCCTGACAGTTAAGCGTGATCTGTGACAAAATCACTTCCCTACACAACCGTTTTCCTAAAAAAAAGACAGTTATCTACGTATACATAGTATATGTGGGAGCGGAGTGGCTCAGTGTTAGAGCACTGAGTTGCCATGCCGAAAATCCCGGTTCAAATCCCGCAACGGGCAAGACTTTTATTTAGTTTGTTTGCAGCCGGAGATGGATCATAAAGGATCTTGGACCCTCCTGGAGATCACCCCGCCTCTTAAATGGGTACCCAAAAAAGGGAAAAAAATCTGGCGGTTGAGCGTGATCTAGGATAAATCACCTCTCTGCACAACAGTTGTCCATAAAACAGTACTGTCTCTACCATGTACTGGACCCCAGGTTTACAGGTGTACAGGTTTTTTATAAATGTATATGCAATGAAATGGGAATGAAATGGACTGGAAGGCAAGTAAAGTGAGAATAGACAAAAATAAACGGAATTATTGGAGCGTGTGAAGAAGCATTGTGGTCCCATCAATCCATCCCAATTCCAACCGAGCAATAGCAATGCCCTCTTGCAGCACCTCTCCAATAGCCTCAATTCAAATTCAGTCTTCAATGGCTTGCGCGGTTATATGATTCCTTTTTTGGTTCCATTCCATTTTTTCTACATTCGTTCCAAACGTCAATTAATCCATTATAAAAAGCTATAATATTGAAAAGTAAAAAGAGACCGTGGAAAAAACTCCAAGAAAAGCCCTTAAGTCTCCAAACTAAAACAGAAATTGAAATTATCTGCCCAATATTTCGCCTATCCAGGCATCCTCAGGGTAGAAAGAGAATAACAGCAAAAGAAAACATGAATAGCGCACCCAAGAAACATCCCACCACCTCCAAGGCTCATATGCAACTAATCCTTTCTTGTGTATTTATAGGAAAATATTTTTAAAATACTGGAAGCTTTAACATTAATCCTTAATAATAGTAGTAGTAAAACATTTTACGTTTTGTGTTTTTCTTGATTGGTTTTAGCATAACGATAGCTTCATCACTGAAATACTTTTTTTTTTATTCTATTTTATAATTGCTTTATGTCTAACGCAGTGAGAAATAAATGTTTTTCTGCCTGTGTTTTCCAAACTGTCGAACTAAGAATGTGTAAAATAACAGGGATTTTTTCGGATTTTTTAGACCGGTTTTAAAACAAATTATTTCTGCCTTGGTCCTAGAGGACTTCAAAAAAGAAATAAAAATGAATTCAATTAAATTAAAAAAATTATCCCTCTTCTAAAATGTTTTGTTCCAATATTGCCTCACCTGCGAATTTCCTGCAGATTTTTAGGGTTTTAAGATGAAACTTCGTGAGTTTCTCCGCTACTTGTGAAGTCTTGCCTTGAAAATAATAACGGAGCAATTAAAGGCAGACCCGGGCGTTCAACTTGAGATGCTGAAATAATCGGAGGCAACATTTATTGCACTTTTCTTCAAGAGTAGTCAATTTTAGATTAGCACTGTCTCGAGAAATCTCTCATCAATCGAGAGATTCGCTACGAGGTCCAGATATTAATCCCGATCCAGAAATAACCCAGTAATCAATTAAACCATTCAAACGGGTTATATTTCTATTTCTTTATTTCGAATGAAATCCATATGGAGTTGCCACTGCTTCTTCTCCTAACTATATTCTTTATTAAACATATTTCTTTCTTGCTGTGACTCTTTTCCGGGTTTATTTATTTATTATTATTTTATTTATTAGCTGCTTTATTTATTTCTTTTTAACTTCCGCATCCGAACGCAAATGTCCCAATATCATATTCAAGTAAGGATATAGTAAAAATCAGATTTATAGGCTAAATTAAAGGTGAATATGAATTTTATTTTTGTTGTAATCTGTTCTGTTTGGTTAACCGTTATAATCGGCATAGGTATTTATGTTTTAGAAATGCAAGACTTTAATACATTTACTAATTATTTTTAAATCCGTTGTTTAATCAAATCACTTTACATTTAGAGTTCAACGGAATCATAATCTTTTGAGGATACAAAACAAAGGTTCTGCAGAATGCTATTGCATTTTACTTGCTTGTCTCTAAAATTGTCCATTACGTAATACTGAATTTTACGTTAGTGGAGTAAAACCAACTTTTCCACGTATTCCGTTGGTTATAATTGGCAAACCAATCGATATCACACCGCTTTAAATAATTTTTTTTCAAACATGTCACTATCCGTTTACCACCCCCTTTTGGGGACCTGAATAATTACAATTCTTTTGAAATATTTTTTTTTTTTAACATAAATTTATAACCTAAAATGTATTATTAATACCCATTTTCTAAAAACTCTGGTGAATGCCTTTTATGTGGTTTTCGTTGTGCCTTCTATATAGATCTTATTTCTTTTTAAATTATGTTACTATTATTTCATTTTTTACTCCGTTTATTAGTCTTTTTTATTATTTTATTATTATATTCACTTGTATACTCAGGAATAAGCAATGTTATCTTTAGAGGGATAATCTGTGATAGTTTCTAGTTTTTCGCAAAACTATTTATTCCTGATCAGAAACACGCTATTTAAACGGTAATTATTTCCTCATTTCGATAAATAGATTATTTTCCTTTGATAACGATTCCTCCCTTGTCCTCCCAATTGAATATCTTGCTGTATCTATTGACGAAATCCTTCAATCTCATTCGCTAATGATCTTAGCCTACTTACTGAATCATAACTGGTGATGTATAGCATCACGATAACTAAATCTGTTACTCCGAGCATGTGCCACGAATCTGTTGATAGCAACACAACGGTGGTACTAATTCACTTCTATTTAATGAGACTTTTCGCTCAAACGGATCATTCATCTGATGATCAGATCTGAAGATGTTCCAACCTAGGCAAGCCTGGGAAGTCACTTTCATCTGCTAGATGATACAATTTTTAATATGTCGGTTTGGGTATATACCAACATAAAGCCCGTATTTATCAATATAAATAAATCATTTTCATAATTTCGATTTAGGCAGTTTTGCCTGTTCCAATTTTAAGTAGTTGTTATCATCATCATCCCAAGCTTTTCTTGATCCATCGACATTTCTTCTACCTCTGGTTTGTCATCAAGAATGACTTTGGTTATCCTGCTGCTTTCCTTACTCAAAACGTGTTTACGTAGTTTCCTTCTTTGTTCTTCTATCATCTCTATTAATGTTCTGTTGCCCAGTTTTTCTATTATTTCCCGATTTGCTAGTGAAGATCCGGCCAGCCGTACTACAATGGTCCCATTTCAGCAGCTTCTGTTCTATCATCATGATCACACTCTTTTCCCCTTCTATCGCAGTGCAATTTGAGGATCCTTCTTGTAGAGCTTGGACCAAGTATCTCTTTCCTGAACTATCTCTCTTCTTCGGTTCCAGTGACTTGTGTGTCTAACAGTATTTTTTGTGCTGATTACGGAAAAAATTAGTAAAAAATTCCATCACCACTAGAGAAGTCAAAATTTCAGTGGAAGTTTTAGGATCTAGACTAAAGAAAGACATATATTAGCCTCCGGTGTTTCATTTTCATGATACCGATTTAGAGAAAAGGGATTTGTCCCTTTTTCTACACATGAGGGTGCCTAGTTTTCTGCAATAATGTGCCTGGAATCATGGAAATATTCAAAATCACGCATAAACCAGAGGAATAGAGACTTTTCAAGCCAGCTAACCAGCTTCCATTGGTGCTTGAGCCAGTGATGCGACTGGGAAAGGGCGCACGGGCCTTTCGGACTCTTGCTTTGCACCCATTCCTGATGCAGAAGCTCAGTTCAGGGTCCCCAGACAAATTTTAATTATTGTAATTATGCTATGAATGTGAAAAATTATTTTATTTTTATTATCATTTTCGCTGTATTTATTAGTCTTTATTATTAGCATGTATATATTTTTTATTATTATTTTTTTATTGAATGATTGTATAGCTATTCAGCGCTATTACTTATTGCCTCAAAGTGGAAGATTGTAAAGTGTATACATAATAAAAAAAAGTTACACAGTTCAGCCTTCTCTCCCATTAGCCCTGAAGATGAGATACAAAGTAGGTCGAAACGTCGGCACAAATAAAAATAGGTCTAGACTTATTTGCTGTTTTTTTAATGCACCCTCCCCAACTATCTCCATTCTCCATAAAAAAAAAAAAATTCCATAACATCTCGATAGGGGCCTTAGCCGACTCTGGAGATAATGGAAGTGAAATCGATACATCGACCTCTTGTGTCGTGCCGAGCTCTAACACTTCACAATTAACTTCCATTTAATTTCATTAGCTCTTGATAAGTTGTCGTTCAGTCGGAACCAGTCCTTCCCCAGTTTATGTTTCATTACTTCTGTGACCGGTTCACGCGTTATGTATCAGTTATTGATACAAGGTGACAGTTAGTGATATTGTTCATTAATCCGTATACATATGGCACAGTAGGTTGTTTCAGGGAATTCAATATGTAACATTGAAGTGTAGAAATCACCGTCCTAATTAATCGAATTTAAACGCTGTCTTGTTTCTGTCAAACGTGTCAAAATGTGGTATTGCATGTTTTGAAACAAGTATTGTATGAATTACACAGGTCTGCAAAGTAACTTTTTTAAAAATTGTTTTGATTTAGTTATCTGATATTTAAGTAGTTTTTGCGCTGATTTCAAAAATGACATTGTTTTTTTTCTATCACGTAAGGCTTGCCTAAAAAATAAAGTTGAAATTTTTGGAAAAAGTACAAAAAACGGAAAATTTTGGATTTGTTTAATTTTTTTAAAATGATGTAAAAGCAAAAAAAACAACGATACCTAGCTGATATTGTGATATTTCAATTGACTGCACCCCCAAATATCTCTATCCTTATATATTTTCTCCTTTATGTATTTTATAAGATTAAAAAAAATTGATATTTTTACCATCAATATTTGCAACATCAAATAGTTTTTTGTTACTCCTGATTTTAAAAGCTGCTAATGGCATAAAAATAAATAAACATTAATGGTTAGTAATGGTATAAAATAAAAAAACATTTAGAAGATGACTAATTTTTATTTTTTTCAATTGCATGGAGGATTTATAAGAACATATTGTCGCTGTCAAAACAATACCGCCTATCTACAACTTTTTGTGAAAATGAGTTAGTAACGGTAACGCATTCTACAGGTTGAATCACACACTAAGGAAGGCAGGTATTAAGGTCAGCAACATGGCAGGCTATGGTTTATTGATACTTCTCTTCAATAGTTCTGAAAAAATTGCAAAGCTACAGTCGGCGAGGTTATTTTTCTCTCCTGTAAAATCACCCAAAGTGTAGATAGGAGGTATTGTTTTGACAGTGACGATATCTTATAAGTGTAATATCTTATATTTTAATATCCTGAGTGCAAATTTAAAAAAAATTATGATTGGAAAGGGGGATACCGTAAACCGGGGTGAATAGAAACAGTGGGGTGAATAGAAAGGAAACTTCATTTTTTTATTTACTACATAACTATGGGTAAATTGTGGCAACTATTTTTTTTTTTTTAGGTTGCTGTACTTTAGGCTGAAAGGGAAATAATGGTTTGTTTGGTTAGCAGCACAGGTTCCTGTTTGTATGTCTTGTTGAATTTTACCACACGATTTTTGTGTTTTTTTATCCTCTTTGATTTTTCCAGGTATGTCATAATACGTAGTGTTCTTCAAAGTAAATAGCTGTACAAAGCATAGTTTAATTATTCATATAAAAGATTAAGGCTTACTTAAGGCTTTAACTTTAACAATATTATTTCAAAAATTATTCATCTTTTTTAGGTTAGGTTTTCAGAATTTATGGGGTGAATAGAAACACATAATTTTTAGTGTTTCTATTCACCCCACAAGAAAAATTTAATACTAAATCACATTTATACTATATAAAATACATATTGTGTGTTTTATATTTATGTTAGAGTCTTATTTGACACAGCAGGGCCCTGTAAAATGCCAAAAAATTACAAACCGGTGGTTGGAGCAGCATCAAAAAGCATGATCCAAAAACAATCGAAAATGCACTTGAGAAACATGGTTTGCATTATAGTATTATATACCGACACTTGAAAAGAGGTCTCAATATGAAGAACCATGGTGATCAGACAGTTTTATCTCTCGATTCAAAGGCATGATATTTTTCAAAGATGACCTGTCCGATTTCACAATTTATTAATCATAATTTAATCTTGTTAAATACGGTAATTGTCTACCTATTCAATTTCTTTACTTACAGTTATGTAACTTCTTTTGTACTGAATAAATCATTACGTTGAGAAATAGATTTGTATTTATCCATTTACAAATTAAAAATACCATATTTAACTGTTTCCATTCACCCTCGATTCGTTTCAATAGAAAAAAATATGAAATCGAAGTACTGTTTCTATTCACCCCCATTTGCGGAGCGAAAAGAAACACCATGTTTTAATTTTTTTTCTTTAAAATGAAATAAAATTAAAAAAATTAAATACTATAAACAAATAGGTCTAACAGAGACCTGTGTTTGGTAAAAAAATTGTGTATCTAGAACAACTACAAATATGGAAAATTTCAAACCAAAGTTGAAAATTGTTTCTATTCACCCCGTTTTACGGTAACTATACGTTTAGAGCGCTAAGCTGCTCAACTGATCCTGGTTTGAGTCTGAACGGTGACAGGTAAATTGTTAATCTGCAAACACTTCTCACGTAATCTCTCTCTGTACCTGGTTACCTTAATTGGGAGAAAACCTGAGGGATTTCTTGATCTCAGACAAATAATCGTTCTATATTGTTTTCTTTACGTAGTTGATTACTAAGATGAGAAGGGTGCGCTATCAATTTTATTTGCTTTAGAAATAAAAACATTCATTATAAAATAAAATATAGTCATTATATGTCATATTATTTTATTAGGGAAAAAACAGACGGTTTATGGTTACATCAGAAAAATTACCTCCTTGCACAACCGTTTTCTTAGAGACAGTAGATAACATATCATTTTAGACTAAGATATTAAAACTATTGTGCTATATCCTTGATTATCGGTTTAAATAAATCCTCTAATTTAATTTTCTTCATTATTATAAAATTTATATTTAACAACCTAGTAAAAAAACATACAGGTTTTACGACTTACTATAAAGCCATGTTTTTAGGTACATAATTGTGTGAGGCCTTTCAAAAACACTAATACTGTCAATAGCCCACAACTTCGAAGGCTGTGCCTTTTATAAAAGAGCGATGGATAAAATAGCTCTACCTACCAATGTAGCTATGATATTGGGAAATGAGGAAGAATACATTATTAAGGTGATCATATTTCTATCAAAAGAAGGACTTATTAGGAATATCTGAGGCATTTTTTTTTTATTAATAAAAATTGTTACTAAAAATCATACTATTTTTAATCATTCAAATCATTATACTATTTTTTTATTTTATTTATTCGTTATTATTGTCATTATTATTGTAATTGTTACTAGAATTATTGTTACAAATAATTATTATACTACTGTATGTATTATTATACCGGCATATATTATTATTATTATATTATTACTCTACTGTAAACATTATTATACTTGTACTATGTTAGTATTACTAAAATTATTGTTAATAAAAAAATTATTATACTAATAAGGCGTTGAGGACCAACTGGTCAACGCCTCTAAATAAAAACAACCAACCAACCAACTAATACTAAACGAGAACATTACCGTACTGTTTGCTTAAGATCACACACTCAGTTGACTACAGAGGATTCAGGACAGAGCCGGGACTAACCTGCCCCAATCCCCTGACCTGCCTCAGCGTTGGGTTCGATGACCGCCGAATCAACATGTCCTTGTAGCGGCCACTGGCCTCGCTATTTCCGAAACTTTCTCTTCTTTTTCGGCGGCTCCAGTCCCCTCCGTATCTCGTCTCTCCAGGCGCGCTCTGTGGTTCAGGGACGCGGTTATTTTAAGAAGCCCGATTTACTTTATTTATTTATAAATAAATTAATAAATAACATATAAATAAGCATCATATATAAATAAATATCATATACAAATTCTAATACATAAGGGTCTGTGGTCTGAGGGTTTGCGTAACAATCTACTTAGCCCAAGCAGGTTCGTAACTCGGCAGGTGGTCCTAGGATGTTTTAAAGGGAGTAAAAAATCCTTAGTTACGCCGCCCTTCGGAAGGGACGTTAAACGGGGGTCCCGAGCCTGTACGGTGTCAGGTACTAGTTAAAAATACCTATCCTAATTAAACCTGGATAGGCAAAATTTAGAGCTCCCAATGTAGCATTGTCCGATTAGCCATAGCCTCAAAAAGTGGCGTTAAATGAACATGCAAACAAACAATCTAATACATTTAAAAAAAGTTTAAGTGTCTAATATCCCATTAATTATTTATAAATTATCCATGTAATTAAATGGATAATACACACCGATCTATCCATGTTTGTGAGAAGATGCGTATAATTGGGTAGTGAAGAGGACTGATGATTCATCGCCAAAAAATAAAAATCTGTACCACTACAACCATAAAGTTCTTAGTACATAATAGAGACTCTATAATATAATACAATATAATATATACTGTTTTTAGGTTGACTGTTGGGCAGGGAGCTGACTTTCTCGAGATCACACTCAACGCCCAGGTTTTTGCCCTATTGAGGAAACCCACTTTATAGAGACTGGGTGAGCCCAACGAGTGCTTTTAGATCCCAAAGGGTCCATGCATGGTTAACAAATTATTTATCAAATGAATGCGATAGCCTCCTAATATATTACATTACAAAATATATTTTCTTATTATTTACTTGTATTATTCATCTGTTATACTGCATACTAGTATATTAAGATGAATAGTCTGTGATCAATCACTTTGGATTCAGGTATAACACCAATAATTCGCATCTAGTATTGCATATATTAATAATGATATATAGTTGATTATAGACAAATAATGTATAGTTCTTAGCCGCACTCAAATTCTTTTTAAAAATGGTAGTTCCACTTAAACGAAAAGCTTCGACTAAAACTAGATCCACTTAACCGAAAAGAGGCAACAAGCCACAATCAACATGGGTGCACGATAACAAGAAGAAAAATGCATCTCTTCTGCATCTGCTGCAATTGGTAACGACTACCTCCGTGGATCTCGAAATTGAATGTTTGTTTTGAGCAAAAGCAAAACTTTCCACGAAAACACATAGCGCCCCGACCTCAAGCGGGTAATGATATAGGATTTACTGCAGGAATCGGTTCTCCGACTCTCGGGCAATTGGTTATTCGTGCAGGTTGGCAATCGCTCGAGTCCAGTTCTTCCCGAGATGAGGAGGATTTGATGGAGCCGAGTCAAGGGTCGCCGTGGGGTATCGCGAATAGAAATATTGAGCAATAGAAACACGAGAGAGTATTTAATTTATTTTCCTAAAACTTTATACCTCAGTCCATTACCTGGTTCGAAATAATAGCTTAATATTGAGTTGAAGCATCTATTTATAAGATTTTATATTGAAACGTTCCGACACACTAAATATTCATCTGCATTTGACAACAGATCTTAAAGTGGCTCAGGTATAATTATGCACATTTTTCCTGAATCTTTCTATTTCTTGTAGACATAGTAACAGGTGAAACAAATTCACTAACTTAAATATCCCAACTACAATAATAAGAGCTGATTATCAAAAAACAGCTGATTATCATCACACCCAAAGTTTGTCAAGTCTGTTAAGAAGGAATGAAATTTATGTCTCTAATTGATGAGCCCATTTTGATCTGTTGATATGAGATGAGCTTTATTGATCTATTTGTTTTTGTTTAGTGAAAGGTCTATGACTGCAATGGTGAAAAATTGATTATTGTTGTTTATTCATTCAGTCACTCTACGCTGCTATGGCTAATCAAACGATTGTACAGTGGGAGCTTAAAAAAATTCAAAGGTCATATACGGGGCTGTTCGCCACCTTGAGCATAATGGGCAAGACCATTAGTTATGTTGATTATGATTTTTGGAACCTTCCAATTACATTTTAAATATCTACAGTAAGTATTTTAGATTATTTGGTCATTTTTAGTAACACTATACATTTGGTATAATGAGGAGATGCCTAATGTCCAAATCCCAAGTAATGCCCAGTTAGTTTTCTCCGCGAAACATCTTTATTTTTATCATCATCATAAATCACTAACTTTCACGACAGAAAGATTCAAAATACCATCGTCAGCGTGATTTTAATTTTAAATGTATTTTCACATTCACGCGATTGCCACATCAGAGCATGCCATCATTTTACACTGACAATACAAGTATAGCTTTGTCACCATTTATTAATCTGTTTGTGCATAAACGTTTAGCTACTGCACATAATAATTTTCCATACAATTAAATCATGTATACACAATCGGTAACCAAATCTGAAAAAATGATAATGCATTAACAAGATGGTCAGAGTGTCTATTAGGAATGTATTCAAAGTAAAAGGGACTATTTTATTGATTCCGACGTTTTGATCCACATTCTAGGCCAAAATATTTCGTGACTTCATGGATATTTATATTACAACTTAACATATTATTTATTTATATTCTAAATAACAGCTATAATATTCTTTATTTAGATAATGTTGGGAAATGAGGTATCGCAGTTCTATTTCAAGGAAGTAAATTAAACTCGTCCATGCCATCCTTCTGAAGGGATGTAAAATAAGGTCCCATGCCTGTTCGGTGTCAGTTACTTGTTGAAGATTCTTAAGTATAATTAGATAGAAAAAATGAAATACTCCCACAATAGCATTGTCCAATTAGCCATAGGACCATAAAGTGACGTTAAATGAATCAGGTAAAGGGGCCTCCATTTTATATCACTTCCGAAGGACGGCATAACCAATTTACTCCCTTTAAAACCCTTAACACCACTAATAGGACTGGGAACTCGTGATTATGATTTAGTATGAGTTATGCTAACCGCTACACCAAAGAGCAATTTATCACTTGCACCCCTATAGATTATTAAAACTTCAGAAAATTTGTTTTATGATAAATTAAAGATATTTAACACAAATAAGCAAATACAGGACAAAATTTCTAAAAATAAAAGAAAGCTATCTTCTGAATAGGATAATATTACATGGCATCATTCAATAAAGATTAAAGGTACAAACACTTATCGGTACCGATTGTGAACGAAATCGAAAATGGTAATGAACACTGAACCAACGGATAATTGAACCAAAGAATAGGTCGAGATGTAGGCGGGAGCATTGTGTTGGCTCTGACTTGGCAGATTTTGAATTGGACATGGTTCAATGGAGGTATCTAGGGGACCATAGGACCATACCAACCATTGGACATGGTTCAATGGATGTACCTAGGGGGCCATTGGTAAACGTGTCGGCATCTAACCTTTAGGTTCACATAATGCCAATTTAATTTTAATTTCAGTATCAATTAATCAATATGGTTGAGGTAGTTCATGTATCGAATTTAATGTTTATATAACAGTTTTTTTACTACACTAACTGGACAAGAAGAAAAATAACTCTCAATATTTTATAAATCAATTTATTCCTCGTTCCATATTTTTACCATTTCAGGCATTATCGGGATTATTACTATTGGTGTGGTATGAAAGATTTGAAAAATATTTAATTTTAGATTAATAATTTTAGATAACGCTCAATCACTCGGACTTGACTCTCAGTTATAGGATATAGGAGGATTTGACCCAAGGAGGGTCTCGTGTCGATTCTCTTTAAAACATCACAAAAGCTTAAGATCAGAGACCCTAAGCCTTGAGCAACACCCCTCTTAATATCTTATAAAAGCACCACAAATAAAAAAGAAAACGATACAAGTCATAATTGCATAATAATTAGTGTTCTTGGAATTAATAACCTAACATAAAAGGTAAGTGTTATTTTAAGAATAAACTGCACTAATTGATACTTATCAGATGACATTCATTGATGGAATTGCACTTATCGAGGACCTAATAGCCATGCATTTAAGATTATAAATGATTCCAAATTAACTACAGTGATAAATAAGTGTGTGCTAGAATGATAGTACATTAAAAATAGTCTCCGGTCTCGATTTCCGATTGAGTTTTTAATGTTTCTTAGGAAATTTGAAAAAAAAAAGTGGGGTAAAGTGCACATTAGAATTTCTGTAGGCCCAATTTGAATTGATGTTTTGTGTCGTAACGGATGAAATGTCAGTTTCGTTTATTTACATTTTTCATTTCATTAGAGATTAGATTATTTGCACACAAACATTATTACTTTTTACGGTGAAGAAACAGTGAGCGAAAGAACAATCTTCCGTTGGTGTGAAAAAATTCGGTCTGGGGATTATGAACTTACCAAAAAAAAAAATGTGGTAGGCCGAAGACTAAGTTGGACAGCGAAAAGGTGAAAGAGCTGGTCGAAGCGGACCATTCCCAAACCACTCGTGAATTAAGTTCACAACTTTGAGCAAGTGCCATGACTGTTTCCAGGCACCTTAAGGAGCTTGGTAAGACAAAAAAGCTGGAAATATGGGTACCAATGAATTAACCGTGGCCCAGCAGCTCACCCCTTGTTTTTCAGGAGCTGACTACAGAGGTCCATCCTCACCCACTATATTCTCCGGACGTTTCTCCAACTGATTTTTACTTTTTCCGTTGGTTGGATAATTTTTTTAAGGAATGAAAAATGCCCAGAAATCGGCCTTTCAAGACTTCGCTTCTTCCTTGACACCTAATTTCTTCAGAGTGGGGATAGAAATGCTTGTTTCGCGTTGGGAGAAGTGTATCGAAAGTGAAGTATCCCATTTTAATATATAAATAAAAATATTGTTTAATAATTTTTTGTCAATAATTAAAATTTACACCTTCACTGACATTTCATATGTTAATACCCAATAAAATAGAGTGTACTCGTAATAGAAAAAATCCCAAAATGTAAAGCCTGAAATTTCTAAAATACTAGGTATGACAACCAATCAATCTTTCACCAATTTAGACATCATCAGGGAACCCAACAAAACGAGTAACCACATCAAAGAAGACAGAGTTCAGCACATCTCAGATCACAACAGAGTTGTTTGTGGAACGTCTTGGGCAAGGCTGTTGCGGTTTATGTGTTGTTTGACTCTTGATTTGAGTTGTACTTAGTCTTCTTTGTGTTTTCTGATGATGCCTGAATTGGCGTAATGTTGACTGGATTGGGTCTCAAATACTTTAAAGGTTTCACTTTTGGGAATGTTTCCTGTTGCAACCTATTTAATACACAGTAGGTATTTATTTCAGCTCTTAGTGGTAAACATAAAAGGGGCATTTGAAAAACCAAACGAATAAAAAAAAAATATGTTTGCATATTTTTTTCTCAATCAATTAAGGCCAGCAAAATCTTTATATTATAATATATTAAGTTGAAGTGCAGCTACCGGAATACCATTATTATGGTAATATATTCCTACTTCACTCGTAAAATCTAAAAAAATGTTGGTGTAGAAGTAATTTTTTTTTTTTATGTATTGCAGAACTCGTATTAAGAATATATAATACATATCATTCTAGAACCAGATAGGTTTCTACATTCATATGAAATTTCTTCTTAAAATTGACAAAGCAATTTCTTATATAAGTAGTATTTAAAAAAATGTATTTATTGAAATTTATAACTGTATTAAATGTTATGAATCATATGATATGGCAAACAAGCACAGAAAGAGCTAGGAGAAAGATTTAAATTATAATTTAAGAACGCCGTCTCCGATTACTTCAACCTTGGGCCAATGACACTCTAGGTACCAATTAATTACTCGACTCACATACATGGCTATTATAAGACCTATTTGTACCTACGGAGTAAAACTTCACTAAGACATCGAATTTCTCCCGTAAAAATTCTCAAAATCGAAAATCCTTCGAAAAATCCTCAATACTCCTTACTTTGTTACGAATAAAGTCATCCATAATAAACCCGATCCCATAATCAATCCTTACATTACAAACTTTATTCCCACTCACACCCACTAGTTTCAAACCTAGTTACCTCTTCAATTCCTTATAATTCTCCGAGGCGTCATTTATGAGCCTATTTAAGCTATTTAAGATTTTATTTTTGACCTCCACTCGGAGCATTTCCTCCACTATGATACTTTTACGATCAACTAATAATTATTTAATAGAATCCAATAATGTGGATTTTACATCATGGATTAAAATTGATCGAAACTTCTCGAATGACATTAATTAAGTAATGGCATTGCATTTATCGAAGAGCTGACAGGTGCATATTATCGATACTGAATGAATATATATTAAATACAGTGGCAAATCAGCACGAGGCGCAATGATATAAATATAAATAAATAATGACAAGAGGCGTGGAAATGATAATTAATAAATACAAGTGATATTATAGAGGACTAAGAGAGGCAATTTACTTTATCAGATCATTGGCTCCGACCCCCTATCATTAACTGCGATCGCTTATTAGCCGATACTCCCGGTACATCGCCATCTCTATCGATTATTTAGTTTTGACGTCCGCTTCCTCTTTCATGTTTGCGCACTAGCATCAGTTTATCCATGCATGTATTTTTTCATATTTATTTATTTGCTATTATCATAAGCAGAAAATTTATTGAGAGCTTTAATGATTAAATCATAAATCGTGTTAACTTTATGATGTCTTTAGCAAAGTTTTTTATTAATTTTGATCCACTACAATAGTAATCCCAGTCTGCCTTATGGCGAAACAACTCTAATTTTTCCAGTTTTAAATCGGTGGAACACCCATAGTCGTATGAGTAAGTTCTCCGGATCAATCATAAGTGCTTATTCAGAGACCCCATAGAGGCTGGGTGAGCCAAGGACGGTCTAAATATCCCGCAATGTCCATCCGCGGTTGTTAAAAGACTAATTTATCTGTCATAGCTGAATTTGAATGCAGCACTCACAGCACTCAGCAGCAGCAGTTAATAGGCTGCAAACTCAGCTACTCGCTCTCAATAGAAAAACATTGCTTATTTAAAATAATACTAGAAATGAATACAAAATTTTAGAATAGAAACATGGAAATATTCTGTTTTCTTGCTCTTAATGTCTGGTATCGCCCCGTTTTTGAGTTTTTCCTATTAGGACATCCGACATATCGTACACCCACAACATATTTTTCTGTTTTTAACCAATGAAAACCCTTTTTTTTATTATTATTATTATTATTGATATCTACAACTGTATTACAATAATACAACAAGTAAATAGGCTAAGTGATATATAATGACATGTAAAACCCTAAACCACTGAACTGTATCGTCATGGGAGTGATCTCGTCCGTTTTAGGAAAAGAAACTTCAACAAAACTGGCGATATCTTACTCGACTTAGTCCAAATATTTTTTTTTAATAACTCGCTCTTAACTCTTATTTGTTTGTGGGAACTTAGCAGTTCTAGATTTTTACAACCAAGACTGACGTATAACCAATAAATTCCATTAAATATACAATTTCGTTGTTAATTTTTTTTATTTTTCATTATGTATATGGATATATTGTGTAAATGACATGAATTAAAATGTAGCTAGGATAGGAAAATTAAAAAATAATTCACCTTTATCTCATTTAAATAATTTTGTTTATAATTATTTAATGATCAAGTTATTTTTTAATTAATATTATCAATTTTTCGTAACTATCAACAAATATTGGCTTTCAATTATTACAAACACCATTATTAATAAATGATGCCTGCTATTTACACTTGAAATGTTGATTATTTCAATGAATAAAAGGTCATTACCAATACTGAAGACCATCTAATTATTCAATGAGCTTTTTTCGAGAAAATTTTACAAATGTGCAATATTAAACTCAAGATTACTTAACCTCGTAGCTCAATTATAGTTAATAAACTCAAGTTCGATTAATTTGTTGACAACTGTGTGAAGCAGTGTTTCCAGTTTTTTATATTATCTTTTTGTGGTAGACTACAACCAGTCATTTCTACGCAACTGTATAAATATACGTCAGAAACTCACAGATTCCCTCCGCAGTATTATTATTGCCGTGACATTCGAGGAATGAGAGTATTTTTAACTTTTTAAGTAAATATTATTTGAAGTAGAATTTAAAAATAGCGAGATGATTATTGATGAGTTATAATTAAGAAGTTTTATGTACCCAGGTGTTACGTGTCTAACCCTGAAACATGTCTGGTTATGACGAATTTAAACTTGAATAATAAAAATATTCACCAAATGTTGCAATTAAAAACAAGAATTATTTTCAACGTTACACTGAATTTTGCTAAAATTTGGCTGCTCAATGATTCAACTAGGTAACTTTGAATGTACTTCGTTTTCGAATGACTATATTTTCACGAAAATAATTTATGCAATTTTGGTGAAATATACTAGGACTATTTAAAAATTATTATCATTTAAACCATAGTAATTAAATAACAATGTATAAATATATCGCACAACATTTTGAAAGATAAAAAAAATAGTTAAATTGACTTCATCACTGCAGATATATTTTTTTAATATGTATCTTTCTCGGTAAATAAATGAATATTTATTGAAATAGTTATGCTTTACCTTATCAAGAATGATTGAGATATATAAAAAAAAGAAAAACTTTGTTCTCAAGATAAAAATTAAAAAATACATATAAATAAAACTAAAGAAACATAAAAATTTCGTATAAAGAAAAAAGTATGTATATTTTTTTTTTAAACTAAGGTCTAAGCTTTTGCCGAAATATTTTATAGGAAAGCTATTATTCTTCAAAAATGAGGAGAAAAATTATTTTAAAAAATTAAACAACAGCAAACAATGAGTAAACGATTTCTCCTATGAATAATAATAATGCATTCAAACCCGAAAATAAATTCGTCAATACCATAAAAGATATTCTTCAGTCTCATAAACGTATTATTCCAATTAATGACATATAGGATTATTGATACACACATTGACTAATTATTATCATATTAATATATTAATTATAATCATAGTAACATAGTAATTAGTATCATACTAAATAAATAGCTATAAATAAATATATTGCACTTTTGAAAGATAGGAATGAAACGTTTTTATATGAACCGCAACAATTGTTGTGTTCGTGATTATTGTATTTTTTTAACATTTAATTAAAATTTATAAATTTAAATTAATTTAATTAGTAAAAATACATTCTTTAAACATGTCTCGTTCTTGTTCTATTTTCACTATTAATATTTTTTTCCACATGGATACTTTAATTTATCAAGACTGATCGAGATATCCAAAAAATAAAATACTATGTTCTTGTGATAAGAACAAAAATAAAAATTGATAAAACTAGAAAAAATTATTTTGTAAAGGAAAAAAAATATACATTTTTTTTTAAACTGACAATTGAACTCTGAATTCTTTTGATAAAGAGAATGCATATGATAATAAAACCAATTACGTCCAAAATATATCAGATACACGTATAATCATAGATTGGGAATAGTATAGATTGGTGTTTTTTTTTTTTTATAATCTATACTGTTTGATACTTCTAAAATAAATCGCAGAAAGTATTTAGCCACTCTTAGCCAAAAACAATCAATTTTTTCTTTACAATATATTTAAGTTTATAAAAGTGAAATATTCCCTAAGATTATCCTAAATATCCCTTCAAATCCTAAATATAATACTGAGAAGAGAAATAAAATAATGTACATAGAAACATAAATAAATTCGATAATCGTTTTTTTTATTTTTTTTTAATTATCCATTTGGCACTGGAGCACGTGACATTTCTGCCATACGAGCCTCCCAATAAAGACATGCATCGCCATCATTGTGTGGAATATCCTTAAGACTACTGCAATGTCGTAATTGTGCACCGCACATTACACAGGAAAGACAAATTCTATAATAGTATATGAATTATTCTTTCTGTACTCCCTTTTTTTTTACTATAACAAAGTGTTATTCTTACACATTTCTGCTGCTAAGTAGACTAAAAGGAGCCACTGACTTAAGTTAACAAACAAAACACATATAATATTTGCAAAATATTCATCTACAACAAACTCTGCACTAAGATGGGAGAAGGATTTCCCTTAAGACCCTGCTGCCCTTGCTAAGGACTAAGAACGATACCCTCGGAGAAGAGAGAAGATATAGAGGCAGAAGAATATAGGAGTCGATGACCGGGGTTGTGCAAGAGACCCGAAAGTTGCGGGGTCGGAGAAACGAGCTCCGGCAACGCCGCCATTATGTAACTCCTCCCTGACCTACCTCAAGCTTTCGGCTCTTGTTCCTTCCTAAATACGATTTCTTTTAGCAGTTCTACGTATATATATTATGTTTTTGTTCCCGAGTTTCAGTCTCGGGAACAAAACTTCTTCAAACTTCTTAGGCGACGTTTCGAGACTAGGTTAGTCTCATACTCATGCCCTGACAGTGAAAAAATGAGCTTTTAGTAAAAACATTAAATAGCACGCTAAAATAAATATAAAATGGCATGTGTATGTTATAATAGATAGGGTGTACTCACAAGTTCCAAAAAATGGATCAGTTTATCATTAATAATACTTCGCAATATATCATAAATGTTTATATTGCAATAGCTACGATCAATGAGTAAGTAATCTATTTTTGGAACAGCAGTTTATTTAATTGTTGAATCATAATAGATTATATATATATATATATATATATATATATATATATATATATATATATATATATATTATTATTTAAGAATTAATTAAATTTGCATAACACGAGCTAAGACCTTGAACACCCGATTTTTTGTTTACAGCGCGATTTTTATACTTCACTATAGTTATCATTTCTTTTATATTCCGTTTGAAACTATTTTTCTCTTGGTGTATTATTTTATTTTGTTTTAATTTAAATGTATGTTGTGTATTTCTAAAATGTGTAGTGAAAGCTCTTTGACCTGGCTTATTGGGGGTTTTTTATTATTGAATCACAACTATATTTGTGTTGGTACACTCTACGTTTCAAGTTCCATTTATCTTCACATATACTCACATAAGAGAGGGGGAGAGAATGAGAGAGAAAAAAATGTGGAAATATGCCTCTCAATAATAAACAATAAATGTTATAATCTATCTGTAACATAATAGCCGATAAGTTAGGCCTCGACCATATTTTCAATCGTGTTATTAAATTTCAGATGAACATTACAGTACTTGGGCTATTCCAAATTAGATTTGGGACATGTGTTTATTGCATTTCCAAATATTTGGGAAAATATCTCAACCCCAAATCCAATTTCATGGATAGTTACTTTTTACGAATTTTTCGGTATTGTTTTCTGGAACTGGACAGCTCGGAGTGCGACGATAAGGGCACTATATTTCCCAGGTCCGAAACTTGATGTGTTGGAACGATTATTTTTCTTTTTTCAGCCATGGGTCTGCAGATCAAACTGGGACTCAATCAGCCCCAGTAAAGTAGATACCGTTAATTGGGAGAAAACCTTGCGGTTGTGCGTGATCACGGTACAATGTTGTGTCAAAGATCGTCGGTGGGTTGAAGTGTAAGAGAGTTTTGGTTTTATATATTTACTGATTTAATTTTTAAGAATTCTAAAAAACACAATCTCTTATATGCAATGCAAGTTAAGCAATTGAAAGTGAAATGGACACAAGTAAAAAAAAAATATTTTTTTGGGTGAAGATTATTTAATGAATATTTATGAAATATACTTCGGCGGAATACAACTTGGTCTAGATTTTCATATATTTTTAAAAATTGTGCCGACTTATTTTTTAAAATATAACATAGCTCAATATCGACTTTGTTTTGAGACAAACTAAATCCTCACAGGGAGGTTTAAAAACTATAAGTTATGACTTTTTTTTTTCTAATTTATTATAACATAAAGAATGTCGTCACTGATGTTTCCTTTGTTATCGCACTATTGACATTTATATTTTTTTTGTTATTCCACTTTTCTCATTTATTCATTCATTTTTGGGTTGTCAATATAATTTTATCCATTTATTCATTTTCCCTCATTTTTCCTATACTCCAGTATGGTTACCTTCTATAGTTACCTTTTTAGCCGCTAGAGATCGCTTCCAACTCTTCCGCCTTGCTCCTCAACGGTTTTTTCATTGCTAGCCAGCCGTTACACCCAACGGCTTCTCTCTCCAAATCGGTACGTCTTTTCTTTATATTTTATTTATTATATCCTTTTCTCTTTATCCTTTCTCCATTCTTCACACTACATATTTTCCTATTTCCCCCTTATCATTTTGGCATCCATCATATGTTGGTAATCAAGAGTTCATATTTTTAAGCACTATTTTTAATTTTTTAATTTTTCAAATTTATTAATCCTATCAACTATTTTTCAAACAGTTATTGTACACAATAGTTACTGTACAATAGTAATACTATTATTCACATTAGTTATTGTACATACAGTTCCATACTTTTCATTTTTTTACATTTCTACCTGTCATTCTACGAGACACCTTCCATTTCTTTCTACATATTCCTATATTATTATGTCTCATACATTTACTTATGTAACCTCTAGAAGTCCGTTATCATACATTTTATATCTTTATTTTACTAGTTTTTCTTAATTCTTCATGTTCCAACCTTTTTTTATATGTTAATATTCTCATTTTGTATCTTTGGTTTAGCTCCTCTTTTTTATTTCCCTTTATATTATTTTTACTTTTCTATCCTTTCTGTACATTTATTTTCTGTATTTTATTTTGTATTCGTTATCTTTAATTATTATGTCTGTCACTATTTTAATTTCTTTTCATTATCCTTAATTTCATTATATCTGTCTTTATCTTAATTTTATTATATCTGTCACTATTTTAATTTCTTTTCATTATCTTTAATTTTATTAAATCTGTCTATATCTTAATTTTATTATATTCTGTCACTTTTTTAATATTCGTTATCTTTAATTTTCATATCTGTCTCTATTTTAATTTTCTACATTACTTGTCACCATATTATTGTTACTGTACATTTTTATATTTTTTGTTCTGTTTGTTTCCCTCTCTTAGCCCTTAAGATGACCTACACTGTAGGTCGAAACGTCGGCACATAATTATAAGTCTAGTACTTATTCAGTGTTTTTTTTTTTTACTGCACCTCCCCCCAACTATCTCCTTTCTACATTAAAAAAAAAAACAGTTTATTCTAAAATAAAACAGAGTTATTCTATAAAAGTGAGGTGGATTTAAGAAATAAAAATACACCCCTTTGGTTTATTTGTAAGATTATCTATCTGTTGACGTCATTCGGTTTTATAATTACTGACATAAAATAAAAAAATAAGCATATGACTGTTCTTATTCTACTTTGATGTGTTCATTCAACGTCAAACGTTTCTGGTAATTATACCTTAGTCAGCTCCTCAACTTAAAAAACTATTTTAATACTTTGCCTTAAAACATATTTTCATGTTTTCGCCAGATGTGGCAGATTAAAGTCGGAAAATTTGAATGCGTGGGACGATGGTTAGTTGCCTATATTGGATGAGATTCCTAAAATCCCACCGAAGGAATTTTCAATAGCGGTTTTATGCCGAGTCGTAAAGACACCAAACATTCGAACTGTTCTCATTTCGAATATTCAAATAATACAACGTGAAACTTGTTTACCGCAGCATTTCTAGTCTGTTGCCCTCCGTTTAGATTAAATTTAAAATTCTTTACTTATGAACAAACAGTAAAAAAAATGTAGACTCAATAGTTATATTGTATCTATTCTAATGAAATATTTAACTATTTCATTAAAAAGTAAAATTCAATATTAATAAATTCAAGAGAATTTTCCCAACTTTTACCACATCCTAATAGCTCTTGATCAGTATATCATCGACCCTTAAGTTTCCTTACTATCAATTAAAATACAAGATTTCTTTTTTAAAAACTGAACAATTTATATAATTTTTTCTGAATAATTAAATGTTTTAAGTTGGTTTTATTGTAAATGTCCAATAAATTATTTATTATTATCTAAAATCTACCTGAAATAAAACATTTTATAGCAGTTAGTGATTATAGCAGGCGTTTAATTTAATTCCGATCTTGATACCTTTTATTAATCGAAAACTCAGAAATTTTTATTTTATCGCTAACCTTCAGATCATCTATAATTACCTTAAGTGCTAATTAAAAAATAATAAAAATGGAAACCATAACAAATAAATGGAACAATAGAATTCTACATTTCTTGATCTTTTATATATTTTACTTCTTTATTTCATTCTATTACACTGAAGTAATCGGGCCATAATGTAGCTTATTGAGCTTCTTTAATGCAGAAATACGCAAGAAATAAACGATCGGGGTAGGTGAGTGAGTGAAGGTTCCAGGTTCTAATCTGTCAATGGCAGAAAAATAAATTTAATTTGTTAAAAGGCAATTTGTTAAAGGACTGTTGAGATCTACAGAACCTCTTAGGGCTCAGCCAGCCTCTATCATTTGGGCACACTTGATTGGGAGAAAAACCTGCCGGTTAATCGGGATCTCGGGCAAATCACCTCACTGGACCAACATTATCCTAGAAACAACATAGCATCTACCAAGTATAGAGCCTAAGACCCTTCATGGTTTTGTAACGGTACAGATTGTTTATACGAAAAGAAATAATAATTATTTAATTGATTGCACATCTTGGGAACTTGAATAAAAATCAACTTTTTCTTTAAGGCGATTAATTTCAAAATCAGTACAAACCATTTTACCCATTTTGACTCAAGTAACACCATGAGTTCAAATCAAATTTGTTTATCAAAATAAACTTTTGTCAGTATGGTCTTAACATCATACATAGAGGTTTTTAAGTAAATTTACGTTTTGTCAAAATGTAGTAGTAATAATTATTATTATGAAAATACAAATTGAATTTATATAACAGCCAAAACCTAATACTTCACCGTTGGCGTTCGTACTTACCCTTTATGCTATCCTCCCATATAAGCTTCGGTCTACTCCCACCCGCGGATCCGTTCAGATCTTATTATCTTTTTAGAAATTCGCTTAATACTTAAAGACAAGTTTCCAAGCCCATCTTAGCCTTCGCGAAGGTATAACTTGAATTATTCTAAAGGAGTGCATGCTCTCCATTTCCGTTCGGTGCAGCCACCTAAATTCTTCAGTGGCCTTATGTTTTCTGAACCGCATGGTATCTTACTCGGATACGAGATTGAAATTAAGTCTATTTACTAGAATCTATCACCAGAAAACAACAAAATGCTCTATTTAATAACCTGGTATTACAAAACCGTTGGATTCGTCAGCCCTTGGCTCTACTGAGGCAAGAACAATAAAACTGCAGGAGACAATGGATCTCAGTCTAAAGCTATTCGCTATTCCAAGTTGCAGCGAAAGCTTCCATTGTTAGAGCACTTTCTAATTCGGATAATTGGAGTCATTACCTCCCGAAGCCAATCCTCGGACTAATTGAGCTCATAAACGTTCGTTAGTGAACGAGGAGGAATAGGACGATGTGCAGGTGGTTTTGGATCACCTGTCCGTCGGATTCCGTTCAATCTTATCTCCAGCCTTTATTGGCGATTAATAATTCCGATCGTAAGAGATAAAGAAAGAAAACGTTTGCAATTCCCCGATCAGGTTCTTCTGATCGAGAGGGAAAAAACTTGGATGAGCAAAGCAAACGCAATGAATTGAGAAGCATCTCGATATTAAAATAAAATCGTAAACTATACGAAATGATGAAATGTATTAGACAGTAGTCCACCCCCCACTCCTACCATCTAATTAATCACAAGAAAATCGTATGCACATTCTTCTCTTAAAATGCACCTGGTGCAATAAAAGAGATTATTCCATGTATCCTTATTATGTTTTTCTCAAGAAAATAATAAAAGGCAAGGGGCTAGAAAAAAAAAGACAGTAGTCCGTTATTTTCAAGTAAATGGTATATTTACGGTATGCACCTGCTAGGAAGTAAATGTGCAATTCAAAAACTTGTAACATTGAGTGAGCGTAAAAATCAATAGATATCTCGGAATAAAACATAAAAAAAACCTGTACCACAACAACCCATGAACGGTCTTGGATTAACTAACAGATTAAATAAAATTCTGACAAGCTGCGGGATTCGAACCCACGACCTTCGGCAATTCAGCACTCTACCACTGATCCACTCCGCTCCTCACAATATACATTACTATTCCCCTTCTTTAATAAAAAGGACATGTTTTTGATACTATTTTTCTTTTCCGTTATTGATTTATTATCATTAACGAAGCTCAAATAATACCGGTCGTATAAAGATGAAAATGTGAAATTAAATTGATTTTCAAACTCACCCCAATTTTCCTCTTGTATGCAGGATCATCATCAATCTACAAACCAAATGCAATAGATTAATTGTTGAGGTAATTGGTTACACATTATAAAAACCTCATGTCCAAAAATACAGTAATAATAGACAGCAACACACAAACGTGATAATACACATCAAAGCGAAACGTAATCAGAAACAGCTGAAAAAAAAATAAAGAAACAGCTGATTTTTTTTTTTAAATTGCAAAATACACTATAACAAAATCATGCGGCCTTCACTTTATTTCAGTATGTAAATTGATGTTTTGATTTGCAGTACCTTTCATGATTATTTCTTTGGGCAATGACGTGAGAAGTGTTTACATACTAGATTTTGTTGTATATCCTTAATTTATTTTCTGATTATATTCGAATTAGCATTTTTATATTTTTGAAACTTAAGGCTTCTTAATTGGATTTCTATTTATGTTTTTATAAACCCGTTGGGATTTAGTTGAAAGAAAATTTGTTCGTAGATAACTTATCCTTCGCGGATGACGAGGTCATCATTGCACAAGACTCAGAAGATGCTGGATATATGCTAAGAACATTAAATGAGGAATTCCAGCTAGGGGCTAGTTATTATAAAGCTGAACACATGACTGCCAATAATGAGGATGTATAACTGAACCCAAAAGAGTAAGGCATTTTAAATATTTTGGCTCCGTAATTGAGTTAGAAGGTGCATGTGATATGGCAATAAAAAGAAAGTTTTCAGATGGGAAAAGGACCATATCAATGGTCAACTCGGTATTATGGAATAGAAACATTACCCCTCCCCCCCCCAAAAAAAAAATGTATACAATAATATACTACTCAGTATTATGACATATGGATCAGAAACTTGGATGTTGAAAAGAAAACTAATGAAAAAACTCCTAACCACAGAAATGGACTACTGGAGACAAGCGGCGGGAATATTCAGAATGGACAAAGTAATAAATGCAACCATCAGAGATAAAGATGGAGGCAGAAAGAACCATTCTGGAAGATATTGAGAAGAAATGGTTGGACATTTGAAAAGAGTGCCTGAAGGAAGACTACGCTAAATAGTCCACCTATGGAAAATTAGGGGAACAAGAAGACGAGGAAGACCAAGGAAGACGTGGGACAACGAAGTGGAGGAATCCATGATGGGTCATGGTCTACGGGAAGAATGGACCTTTGATAGGACATTATGGAAGGAAGCCATCCAATCACCAGGCTAAGGAAACCCACTATTAGTGAAACTCCTGTTAAATAAATAAATAACTTTTCTAGACCGTTTGTATGTGTTGACTAGTTTCGGGATTTTATTGTTCTCATTTTCAAGCGCTTGAAAAACAATATTTTATTGAACTTTCAGAAAATAGTTCTGGAAGTCGTAATATTGTTTTACTTTTATGGAAGAATGATATTATTCAGAAATGAGATTCCTTAGGAAGATAGAGAGGGATATAAGACGAGACGGGATTCACAACTCGATCATTAGAAGCTCATGAATGGAGCCTGCAGAAAAAGTCATTGAAGAAAAAAATCTAAGATGGTTTGGATATGTTTTAAGAATGGAAAACAACAGGCTGGCCAAGATGACATATGAGGCCAAGATTGAAGGAAGAAGGTCCAGAAGAAGAGCCCGACATACCTGGGAAGATGGTGTTAAGGAAAGCTTCGCAGAGAGAAGCTTGCAATGGAACAGAAGAAGAAAAATGGTAGAGGATCGTACGGTGTGGTCCGGGTCTGTGGGCTGTACAGAAGGAAACCTCACTGCGGTAGAGAGGATGGACTATGATGATGATGAAATTATTGATGAACTTATAGAATCTAAAATGTTACAATATAAACAGTCAGAGAACATTCATTAACAAAAAAAAGTACCACTACAACCCATGAAGAGACTTAGGTTCTATTAGTAATAGAGATCATTCTGTTTTTAAGACAACGATTGTACAGGAAGGTGACATTCCAGATCACGCTCAACCGCCCGGTTTCCCCTTAAATTAGAGTACACAATTTATCGAGACTGGGAGCACGGCATCCTCAGCACCCTGCTATTCAGCTACCCTCAATATACATATATAATTATTATAAGTTGGTTTACTGCTTAGTATAGATTTAGTTTGTAGTCTGGCACTCGAGCTGAATTATTTGGTTATCAATCGGCCCATACTGCTCCCGAAAGATAAGAATTTTTCACTGTATTTTTTCAGCCCGCTATCTCGTTTCAGAGATAAGATATTAGGTTGGCATATTCAGAGCTAAAGTAGCAGGCCTCTGATACGGCGTATATTTTTGGAGGTATTCGAATCCAGACATTGAGTTAAATATCTTTATTATTTTTTTTTTATGCTTAGATGGATAAAACTATATCAATAACCTATCATTTAATTATTGAATGGTGAAAGCTTGTGAAAAGGCTAATAGTATTTCGAATAGTTCCTCAATATTCTACATAGTAAACAATTTTCTGCATATAAACATTTTTATTTATTTATATATATTTTTAAAGTTCGTTTATTTATTTAACGTAGATTTATGCACTATGGCTAATCGGAGGAGACAACAGCGAGATTCCTAAATTTTACCTACCCTCATGTAATTAGAACAGTGATTATTAAGGAGTAGCTGATATTATTTATACATGGCTTAAAAATATAAAAAATACAATAGTACATAATCTTACCTTTCTTAAAGTTTCCAAGAAAATAGGGGAAGAATGATATGTAGAAATATGATTGTTTCGTTTTATCCTGTGCCAAGAGTAACAATGTACAGGATATCACATTAGAATGAAAAATGGCAGTTTGAAATATTGGAAAATCATTTCAACGTTGATTAGGATTACATTTATACCAGCAACTTAAGCAATGGACAATAATTATTATAATTGTTAACAGATTAAATATTGACACTGACTGATCATAAAAAAACGATCAAACAACATAAATGTGGTGTCTCTTTGAGTTTTACGCCTATTTGATGTGACGATATTTCTTTCTTTTAAGGAGTGAATTTCCGAAATGTACGCAAAAGAAACAACCTTCACATCAGTAGACTGTCTTCTTCGTACAGAGAGTGTTTCGTCTATTGCCTGTATAGATTCACTGGAGTTTACTGTTATTCATATATCTATTACAACTTACACAGGTCATTTTACATCTATTTTAGTGTGCTATTTAATGTTTTTACTAAAAGCTCATTTGTTCATTGTCAGGGCATGAGTATGAGACTAACCTAGTCTCGAAACGTCGCCTAAGAAGTTCAAGAAAGACTGAAACTCAAGAACTAAAATACAATATATTTTCCATAACAGTCAAGATAAGTAGAAACCAATATTTACTTTAAGAGTGTATATTGATAATCTACAGTATATACGAGGAAATGGGATTTTACGACGACATTAAACAGACACACGATACACATACATGCTCACTGATGAAGGGTTTTCAAAACTCATATAAAAAACTAGCCGCCGCTAAAAATAATAGAACATTTTTATTAAGATGCCGGTCAGAACAACTGCTACCACCACACATTGACAATACATTCAAACGTATAAATACAACTTGTAAAATTGAAAAAAGATATCAAATAGAATTCAATAGAGCCCTCTATAGGTTTAAAAAACACATTCTAAATATGGAAATAAAAAGCGCAATATTTAAAGTGGACAAATTAAACAAAGACATTGAAAACTACAAAACCGAATTGCGTAAAAAAATACCACAAAATATCTACGAAAAATTTTATAATACAATCAATAATACATACGAAAGAATATTTAATCAAATAAAAGAAAATCAAATAAAAAAGATATCAAAAGTAAATAATAAAAGATCGGTTAATATAGGAAATGAAAAGTGGTTTGTTAATCTTACTAATACAGTATTTCCATCAGACGTGAAACAGTTTTTATCTCTCGGCCCTAAATATTGTATAAATTATGAACCTAATCAATTACCCGTAACATCTATCATTAGTGACATTGAATATATAATACAAAATAATGTAGAAGAAACTGATCGTGATGAAGTAAGAGGCAAATGCGTTAATATAATTACAAATTACAAAAATATTAAACATAATAATAATAACAAGAAAGATTTTAACATACAAAAATTGAACAAAAAAACAAAACAATTTTTAAAAACACAACCTAATATAATAATCACAAAAACAGACAAAACAAACCAAACGGTCGCGATCAACAGAGACGAATACATAAATAAAACTCAGTTATTGCTAAATGATGCCCAAACTTATAAAAAGGTCGGTTCCAATCCTACACATAAATTGATGACAGATACCAACATAACTCTAGGATTATTAAAGAAGAATAATTACATTGATATAAAAACATACAAAAAACTCATTACCAATTCCCCGACTTCCCCTAAATTATATACAGTTATAAAAAATCATAAACCCGGAAACCCAGTCAGACCTATTGTATCATTCATAAATTCACCGACGTATGAGCTTTCAAAATACTTAGCCGAATTGTTAAATCACTTATCTACAAATAAATATAATCTTAAAGATTCATTTGAATTTCATCAAAAAATCACAAATATTAAAATTCCTGAAGGCTATAAATTAATTTCATTAGATGCCTCGTCTTTATTTACTAACATATGCATTTCCAAAATAAAAACTATAATAGAAAAAAATTGGAATAAATTAAAAACGCATACAAAAATCCCCAAAAAACTATTTTTACAATTACTGGCCCTATGTACAGATAGAGGATATTTTCAATTCAATGAAAAATTTTATATCCAAAAATTCGGCTGCCCTATGGGATCTCCTATTTCACCTATCTTGGCTGATATTTACTTAGAAGAACTGTTAAATACAGTCATACCAAAAATACCATTTAATATCCCGTTTCTATTTAAATATGTGGATGATATAATAACAGCGATACCAACCGAAAATAATGAAAAAGAAATAATTTTAAATGAATTTAATAAATATTCCACTCGATTAAACTTTACTATTGAATTTGAAAAAGATAATAAAATACCATTTTTAGACGTTCTCTTAATCAGAAAATCAAACGGAGAAATAGAAACTAAATGGTGGCAAAAACCTATTCACTCTGGTCGATACATACACTACACAAGCCAATGCCCCAAAAGATATAAAATAAATACCGCTAAAAACCTAATAAATCGCGCGAGAAAATTATCATCCCCAATACACCAAAAAACAGCCGAAAACAACGTAGTGGACCTCTTATTAAAGAATGGTTATCCACACAGCCTCCTTCGCAATTTATTAAAAACAACAAAAACACTTTCTAACCAAAACAACCTAAATGAAACCAATCCTAAAAAATACTATACATTACCTTATATACCAACACTTTCAGAAAGACTAGCAAAAACACTCACCGGTAATAAAAGTAAAAAAGACTCCGCAATTACTTTCAAAAACACAGCCACTGTGTCAAGACTATTTACAAAAACCAAAGATTCGGATAAATTAGAGCTAAAATCAAATGTCGTGTACGAAATACAATGTGAAGATAAATGCGGTAAATCCTATTTCGGAACATCGGAACAATACTTAAAACGTAGAGTGTACCAACACAAATATAGTTGTGATTCAATAATAAAAAACCCCAATAAACCAGATCAAACAGCTCTCACTACACATTTTAGAAATACACAACATACCTTTAAATTTGATAAACCTAAAATAATACACCAAGAGAAAAATAGTTTCAAACGGAATATAAAAGAAATGATAACTATAGAGAAGTATAAAAATCGCGCTGTAAACAAAAAATCGGATGTTCAAGGTCTTAGCTCGTGTTATGCAAATTTAATTAATTCATAATATATAAAAATAGCAATATCTAATATGACTCAACAATTAAATAAACTGCTGTTCCTAAAAAATGGATTACTTACTCATTGATCATAGCAATTGCAATACAAACATTTTATGCTGTTTTGCGAGGCAACTGATTAATGAAAAACTGATTCATTCTTTAGAACTTGTAAGTACACCCTATCTATTACAACTTACACAGGTCATTTTACATCTATTTTAGTGTGCTATTTAATGTTTTTACTAAAAGCTCATTTGTTCATTGTCAGGGCATGAGTATGAGACTAACCTAGTCTCGAAACGTCGCCTAAGAAGTTCAAGAAAGACTGAAACTCAAGAACTAAAATACAATATATATATATATATATATATATATATATATATATATATATATATATATATACATATATATATATATATATATACTTTTCGAATACATCCTTTATTTCTCTAGCTAGCACTTAGGTACCTCATCTAAGATATTTAGAATATTTTGTTCATCTTCAGAACAAAGAGTGTAGAAAAAGGTTTTTATTTTTTTGCTATGGCCAGTTACGCAAGTGAAGGCACTCGAAGCTATATTTAAAGCGGCGTGACTAAGAGCTGGTGCTTATCGGTACGTTGCACCCGAAAATGTTTACCCTATCTTGCCTCTAAAATATTTGTTACAATTCTAATAATATGCCATCTTTGACGAAATTAATTCGACGTTCAAGGGCGGGCACGCCTCAATTATATTTGGAGTATGGCCCAGAGAAGTAGAAATAGAAAATGGGCAAAAGATCTAACCAAATTAACATAAAGTAATCCAAAACCTTGTCAGCCAAAGCAGAACATAAAAAACTGCTTATATATATATACACTCATACAAACGCACAGAAAGTGTAATTATGTAACACTCAATAATAAGGTGTATTTTACAATCTAACAGATAGTTGTGCAAGGTCATGATTTACATGTTTTAAATAGAGTTTTTCTTATTTCTTTTTTCTCTTAAAAAAAAAAAATCTAGTGCGGTTAGGGCATCAGAAAATTTTCCTTTACCACTCTATGTAAATGATAGTGCATGCTTAAGACTAATTTTAAGTCTTCTTTTAGCTCATATAAAAACTTAAAATTTTCTCTACAACATCCTCTTCCCCTGTTTTTACAATAGCGATACAGCAATACCATGTCGTATTTTTTTTATTAGAGGTAATAAACAAAAATAAATGTTAAGCCATTCATTAGTAAGACGAATGGGTTATTTATTAATAGCATCATAATGGGTAATTTTTTATTACAATATTAGATTATTAACGAACCTAATATTCATTAATAAATATTGGTCATTGCAGGGGTTTTTGAACACAGTCGGTTTTTTTCTATAGTCTAGTAGTGTATATAATATGTGCTCTATCGTTTGTAATACTAGTCCAATTTACATTTTTAAATATTATTCATATGTTTTCCAAATATAATTTTCAAAAAATGCGTATTTTCGAACTAATACGTACAAGCTTGTTACGCTTTACGTCACTTTACTAAGCAATGCTTAACCTTACGAGTCTACAGTCCTAAATGTTCCTTATCTGGGTATAATTAGGCTAGGAATCTTTAATGTCGCACAGGCTGGTGACGTCCGTTTTACGTCCTTTCCGATGGACGGCATAAAATTAAAAAATCCTATATAAAGATGACTCTATGGAAGTCCCATCAAAAATAATTTTAAATAATACATATCGTATTTATTAAATGGGCAGTATAATTACAAAGCACGATACGTAACTTTTTGATAATATTATTAAGATTGGATATATAAATAAAATATTAAAACACCAATTTATTCTTGAAATATTTAAACTGAAAGTAGGATGTGAGTTCATATTGGTGTGTGTGTAAATTGCATTGTAGTGTGTTTTTGGGGAGTTTTTTGCGCAATTATCTTTACCAATATTCACTTCTTCATTATATACATATTTATCTTCTGTATATATGTTTTTAAAGGAAGTATATATATATATATATATATATATATATATATATATATATATATATATATATAATTCAAATACCACAAAATATATATACTGTAAGAAGAAGTTATTTTAGAAGCGTAGATTAGACAATATCAATTAGGACAATAGCCGTCATCTGATAAAGGCGAATTGAGCCAGGTCATGGTGTTCGCTTCGCTTCCTTCAGTTCCTATTCGTATCTCTATTTTGTTCTTATTTTTTTCAGGAGTCAAAACTCTCAGTATATTTGCTTCTTAATGGATTTATTATTTATTTCATCATAACAATTTTTAATAGCATTTGATTTAAATTAATAAAATATATGGGGGAGCATAACGAGTTATATGCGAACGTAGCGAACTAGGGAACAACAGTAGGTGGTTATTGTAATGCTAAATGTTTACAACCTAACAGAGGATAAAGGATTAGAAAATATTAGTTTATAGTTTGCCTGAAATATCGTGACAGGTCTTGTTTTTTCTTGACAATTCAATAATTACTTTAGTTTTTACAATATGTTGTTTTTTAGTTTGTAAACAAAAGTTATGTAACATTGCTTAAATAGCACATATTTTTCAAGGATTAATTATATGTTGGGATGTTTATCCTATACAGAATCTTCTTTTTTTATCCTTTTATTATTTCGTAACTACGAAAAAAGAAAAAGACGTGGAATTAATATCTAGAAGCACTCAAGGTTTAGTTACACCACGTTGAGGTAGGTCTTCATCTTCCCTCTGAACATTTCAAACATTCACGTTCTGTTTAGTTCAGTTAATCAAATATAATAATATATTAAAAATAAATTATATAAAATGGGGAATGGAAATGATTTTGAGGTATTTTTTTATCACTTCAAAATATTATGTTTTTTTCCTTCTTTGAATTCAAAGTTTTAAGAATCTTAATATGTATTAAGCTATGTCATGTACTATTAATATTTACCCTCGATCAGTATTTTTTAGTACGGTTACGTATATTGGGAGTAGAATGGCTCAGTGGTAGAGCACTGAGTTGCCATGCCGGTTCAAATGCCGCTGCTGACAAGGTTTTTATTTAGTCTGTCTGCAGCCGGAAATGGGTCATATGAGATCTTGGACCCTCCTGGAGCTCACCCAGCCTCTACAAAATATTATAAAAATAGGGTTGACCGTGACCTAGGACGACCGTTGTTCATGAAACAGAACAGGCTATTTTATAACGTTAAGTCTTGATGCTGTATAAAAATATTATATTCGAATACAAAAAAGTGATTGATTAATAAATTTCGTAACTTATCACTACTTTTTATTTAAATGCATAGGTAGGTCATGTTCAATTATTTTTAATTACATGACAAATAATTGTTAAATACTGTTAAATTATTTTCAAATAAGAAATAAGTGAACTTTTACAGTAATATATTGCTTATACTGAAAAGTGTTACACAGTATATAAACACTAATGAAATTTTCTGTATTCCTAAATCAATTTAATTATTTAGTTAACATAAAAATATTTATGCAATTCGATTTCGAGTGAGTTTTACATTCTGAACATTCACTTATTGTGAAGTAAAAGTATTAAGATCTTGAGAAACTTGTAATACAAATTATCATTGAAAATATAAGTACACCTTTCGAAATACCTGTCCAAATCATCAAAAATGACATACGAAACTGAGATAAGTCATTTTGTGTCAGGTATACATATTAGATGTACTAGTGAACGTACCAGTATGTCAGTTTAGTCCAATTAACCAAATATAAAAATACACGATAAGAAAAAAAATTGGTGATGCATTTTTGAAAATATTTATGTTATAGAGAAGTAACCTTCTTTAACCATTTATAGTTTTCAAAACGATAAAACTATCACGTGAAAACAAAGGTCGCTCCTAAATAATTCAAGTTTTTATGACAATTTTCTGTTATTTCCTCAATAAAAACTTAAATGGATTTGAAAAGATTCAATATTGGATAGTAAAAATATCTATTTGTTAAGGCTGCTCGTGATTTACAATTCGTCTTGGATAGAATATTTTCTTAGCATTATTTCACAAACATGGTTTTATTGATAAAAAATGTATAATACAGTTTTTTTGTTAATTTTATTGGTATATAATATATAATAAATTCTAGATTTTTATATTTAAAAAAAATATTTATCAGTGATTTTGTTTTCTATATCTTTTTTTTTTGAGGTTGTTCAGTAAAAATAAATTAAAAATTATCACACAATTTGTTCCTACTGAATTTATTATTAAAAAAATGTCATTTACTAACATATGATATTAAGAAATAAACTAACCAATACTGGGCAAAAAACATGAATAGAGATATTGCTAATTTTGTAGTACATACCTAACCTACCATTTATATTATTATATATGTAATAACTGCATTAATATTTAATGTAGGCAAAGTAAATACAACAAAATTAGTTGTATCCTGATTCATTTTTGCGCAGTTTATATTATTAAGAAATTTGTTATAAAAAGGTTTTATAATTCGCCTTGAATACAATGTTTGGATTTCTGTATCCAATGTCCTATTGATAATTAATTAGGAACTTTCTTTTTCCATTAACCTCAATGTTTAATTATTAATTATTTATTTTTATCGCTCATGTTTATTTCAAATAAAATAAATTTAAATATATCGATCTGACTTATAGCCTATGAAATGTTGAGATAGATCAGGATATTAAAAAAAGCAGGATAAACCCATATTTCATTTTTATTCCTGACATGTAAAATAAATACCGTTTTACCTATAAATCAAACATTTATGGTTTGTCATTTATGCTGTTAATAATGTCAAACACTGAAATAAATCGTTATAACTAAAACTGACGAGGTGATGAAATGTTTGTATTTTTTTTTTATTACTTACTTACCATAAATTAATAGAACAAATTACATTTTTTATGTGCATCATATGTTTTGTTGATTCAGATCAATTTAAAATATAATGCAATTATAATATTTTCATCTATCCAAAGGTATTGTTTAATTTAATAGATAAATAGCGATCAATCGGATTGTAAAAAAATTCAATACAATTTAAATTTTGTTTTTAATAATTATTTTTTGGACAAAATTTATTGAACAATAGATGTTTAGAAATTTAAAGAAAAAGTACAATGCATTATTTATGATCTGTCGAGGTAGTTCGATTTCTTTCAATCGACTATAGACAGTGGATTAATGGTTTTTGAATTGTTATGGTAGGTCATGTTCAGCAATTTCAATTCATGTTCGCAAATCTTGCGAAATCAGATTTTTTTTTTTTTTTTTTTATGAATGATTATGAGATAGGACACAAATCGAAATTTCAAAAATCCTTATAATAAACTATGATATACTAAACAAAGGACCTTAAGTAATCTCAAGAAAGATTTTATAATAGTATTAACAAAATTCAATATAAATTTTTCCCATTCATTGATGTAATAATAAACAAAATAAAAAATCATTATGGAAATTTTCAATCATTATGAACAAAACCTGAGAAATTTTAATTTCGAATAGTAAGGAACTTCTTTTTATCACGTTGACTCAATGTATCGGGGCAGGTTATGTTCGCATAATAATTTAAATATTTGTAGCATTAATGTAATTATGGTAAATGATGCTGGAGGCATGCATGATCTTATGTTTATAGAAACTACAAAAGTAGATAGATATATTTACAAGTAATTGAAATAATGACCTTGGTAGGTCATGTTTTACGATTCATCCTAAGTGTGTCTTCCAATCATACCTATATCTATAAATGATAAGTTCGATTAATAAGAAACTTCAAAACATGACGTTGTTCGTACATTGTTTACGACTCTTGTTGAGGCAGGTCATGTCAATAGATTACATAAATAAGGATACAAAATAGAATATAAAACAGTTTACCACGTTGACTTGTTTACTAGTCATATTGAGTCAAGTAATGTCTATATATTGCTCGAGAAATCTTAATTTAAATATTTGTATCAATAATATAATTATTAAACTGTTGAACAGCATAAATTGACAATATGTAGATAGCTATATTTAGAAATAATTGAAATAACAGACAAGAAGAGAGTGTTGAGGTAGGTCATTCAAGTTGTCATTTATGAGGTTTTGCAATTAAACTTTTACGAATATAACATTTATTTTTCCTATAATCATTCATTTATCTACAAATGATAAGTTCGATTAATAAGAAACTTCAAAACATGACGTTGTTCGTACATTGTTTACGAGTCTTGTTGAGGCAGGTCATGTCCATATATTACATAAGTAAAGATACAAAATAGAATTTAAAACAGTTTACCACGTTGACTTGTTTACTAGTCATATTGAGTCAAGTAATGTCTATATATTGCTCGAGAAATCTTAATTTGAATATTTGAATCAATAATATAATTATTAAACTGTTGAACAGCATAAATTGACAATATGTAGATAGCTATATTTAGAAGTAATTGAAATAACAGACAAGAAGAGAGTGTTGAGGTAGGTCATTCGAGTTGTCATTTAAGAGGTTTTGCAATTAAACTTTTACGAATATAACATTTGTTTTTCCTATAATCATTCATTTTTCTACAAATGATAAGTACGATTATTGCTAAACTTCAGAATAGCACGTTTACTTGTTTACGAGCCCTGGTGATGCAGGTCATGTCTATATCTTAAATAGCTAACGTTAATTTATATGTTTCATAATTTGATGTCTGAAACCAAATTACAAAAATATGTTAAAAACTGATTTCATTACGTAAATATATGAGTATCACTGGTATTTAATACGAATTGAATAAGCAACCAAGAAGAAATTGTTGAGGTAGGTCATGTTTTATTATTATTTTTTTTTTCCTTGAAATATACTATTATAAATTACAAAAACAGATATATATGCACAATGTATAGACTAAACATTAAGGCATGAATATGTAAACAACATATAAATAAATAATACTACTAGGCCTTGGAGAGTGAGAACAGAGAAACTGTTAAGGTAGGTCACGTTTTTTAATTCATGTCAGCTTTTTGTTATAACCATACGTTTATTTATAAATGGTAAGTTCGACTGTACACCAGTATACCGCATTGTCTAATTGCTTACACGTCGAGTTGAAACAGGTCATATATTACACAATTTAAATATTTGTATCAATAATATAATTATTAAGCATTCAAACATTATATAAAATTATTGTAGAAGGTGTGAGCTATTGTTAAAAGACTCTACATACTAGTTGTAATAACAACCAAGAATAAAGTGTTAGGGTAGGTCATGTTTTTATAATTTATCTTTGACGATTAGAACCAGATTTTTTCTTACAGTCATACCTTAATCGATAAATGATAAGCATGATTACTATTAACCTTGAGTATACCACGTTGAATTGTTTACGAGACATGTTGAGGCAGGTCATGTCCATATATTACACCAGTTATCATAATTTTAATATTTCTTTACTTGAGGTCTTAAAAGAAATTTTAAAAAATGTGTTAAATGAGAAAGAGGTATGTCCGAATAATATAAATAACGATTATAATTGTTAAGGTAGGTCATGTTTTATTATTCATCTTAATTTATTCTTTGAAATATTCTAATATATTTAAATAATGTAATTAATTTTCTGAATAATAAGAAACTTCCATATACCACGTGGTTTGTACATTGTTTGGGAATCTTGTTGAGGTAGGTCATGTCCATATATTGCGCAATTTATGATAATTTGGATATTTGATTATTTGATGGGTTACACTAAATTAAAAGAATTTATTAAAACCAAGAAGAAATTGTTAAGGTAGGTCATGTTTTACAATCTATGTTAGTTTATTCTATTAATTCACACTTGCCTCTATAAATGTTTAGTTAATTCGAATAATATGAAACCTCAGTAAACCACGTTGACTTGTTTATGAGTCATGTTGAGGTAGGCCGTGTCCATATATTGCACAAGTAACCATAATTTAAATATTTCATAATTTGAGGTTAAACTAAATTTAAAAAGTGAATTAAAACTGTAATGAAATGAGTTTAAAAGAATCACTGATATTTGAGCGTTATCAAGCAGCTAAGCATATAGTTAGCCAAGCTTTAGATATCTAGTGCATACACAGTTATATATTTGTAATATATAATTAAATATATATTGAATGCTAATAAGTATATAAAGGCTAGATATATCTAAATAATATTGGCAGACCTGAGAGAGTAGAGAAGGATTGCGGCGGAGCGATGAGGGGGGACTGGAGCGCCGAATCGCGACCTTGGGGGGGGGCGCCGACCCCTCCCCCCTCCCTCGATATTTCGGGCGAGGCCAATGTCCTGACCTACCCCAAACCTGGCCCTACCTCAACCCGATCCTATCGTTTCTCACAGCTCTTAGCCAAATCGATGTTTCGAATTCGCAGAGTATCGATGTACTGATAAGGATTGAGGCAGATAGCAAATATTAAACGTCACAGCTCTTCGAAAATTACTATCTAGGTACTTCTTCACCGGAATACATTCATTTATATTTAACAGAAACATGTTAATGATGTCTGTTATTCTTGCAGCCAACAAATTGAAAATATTTCTACCAATATAAAGTCTTATATAAGACTAGCTTTTTATAATCGCCTTATTTTGTATATAAATAATAACTCGTTTGATAAAAAAGAAAAAAAAAAACTTGTGGCATAGTAAGAAAAACGTTTTACCATGAAGTTACGAATCCATGAACGTACCATGAAGGTAGTTCTTGGGTCCAGTGCTTGGAAAGTATCCTAATCTACCCCAAACCTCAGGGAAAATATTACTATCAATGCACTCGTTCAATCGGAATACTTTCATTAATTTATTCATATATAACAAAAACAGATTCGTTTCTAACTCTCATATCCACCATGTCTGTTAGTCTTGTAATTTGATCGTATGTTTTACTATTGTAGGCATTAATGTTCGGTTAGTATGGAAATTATTGATAGCACATTTCTATATCTATTAATTTACAAATCTAAAAAAAAATTCTTTTCCATTGAAGAAACTGATCTAAAGACTGAAAAAATATATATCTTGATGATATTAGTTGATCTATATATACGAGGAAGAAAATGGTAAGGATAGAGGTCAGAAAAAAATTCTGTAAATAAGGACAACAATTTACTTAAAAACCGACGTTTCGGGCCACATTGCCAGGTCTCCTTTAACCCATGAGCCCATTATAAGCCCTGAAGAAGACCTCCAATGTGGGCCGAAACGTTGCCTTTCCAATAAACAATACTCCTTATTAATAACTATTTTTCTGACCGAAAAATTTTCTTCATCTAGAAAAATATATAATTTTAGTATTAAAATTTATTAATTTTCATTCTCTTTTTTTTCGAAATAATAAATTAATTTTTTAAATGTATTTTCTCAATACTCCACAACGAAGTAGAGAAACGCGATGAATGATTCATATCAGCCTTTAAGTGAATAAGGTTGATTTAAATTCTGTTTTATCAGAACGCGAAAAATATTATCACTTCCCAAACACTTGACCTGCTTAATAGCATGGGCAATGTTTACATTTAAAAACAAATCAAAATATTCTTTTCCGCTGCAAAGAAGAAAAATTGTCATTTTATTAATTCTTAATAAAGAATAATATATATAGTATAGCATTTCCAAGTCTATTTGAACCTTTTCCAAGTCAACTGTAACCTTTTACTAATCGAATGATACCCTTTCCAAGTCACAAGCAACCCTGGTCTCGTGTTTGCGAGGCGGAAGGTCTACCTTGAAATAATGGTGTATGTCCTAAAGATGTGCTACGAAAAGGCGGGCTTAAGAATTACCTTCGAGAAGACCGAGTATATGGCCGTAGGAGATCCTGATACAAATGCGCTTCTGGTGGACAGTGAGGCTTAAAGAAGAAAGTAAATATATTTAAGTACTTGGGGTCTTATTTGGATACTACCGGATCGTCTGAGTATGAAATCAGAAAAAAGTGGAGCGATCCCGAAAAGCTACTGGAATGCTACATCCGGTCCTATGGAATACAGGGATATCAACAGAAAATAAACGCCGTATTTTCACAACCATTGTCGAATCTATCCTGACTTATTCTTCGAAAACCTGGACTATGAGCAATACTGGACTGTACTCAAAAGGTGCAGGCGGTTGAAATGGATTTCTGGAGGAGGTGTCTCCGTGTCGCTAGGTTGGATAGACTAAGAAACGAAGAAATTCGACAGAGGATGGATGTAAATATATCAACAAATGAAAGGATCGGGACACGCCGCCTAAGATGGTACGGCCATTTGAAGATAATGGCGTTTGAATGTTGGCCGTACAGAGTTCTGGATTGGGTTCCACCAGGGAGGAGAAAACCGCGGACGGCCCAGGAGCAAGTGGACGGAAGGAGTCCAGGAAGAGATGGCCAGTAGGAGTCTCCAAGAATGGGATTGGATGGACCGAGAGGTGTGGAGCTCTGCTATGACAGGTTGAGGCAACCCATTTTGGAACGCCTATAATAATAATAATAATTAAACTTATTTTCCTTTATTCCTAAGGAGAAAGAAACACTCTTCGTTTAAAATTACGTTAAATTTTCAAAACATTTTCAAGGGTGACCATTGAAATGGAAACGGTTACACCTGAAATAAAGAAATATTCTCTGGATCATATGTAAGAGATCATACGTATTTCTATTTTTTATATATATATACATATAAATATTTATATAAAAGGATAAGTGTTGAAATCAGAGAGGTAATGCAATGTAACCAAAATTTCCTAGAAATTATTGAGAAAAATATATTGGAATGATAAGGTCATCTTGGAAGAATGGTGGAGGAATAACTGTCGACTTTAAATTTTATTTGGAAAACTGAGGAGAGAAAATGGCGAGGAAGATCACGAAAAATTTTGAATAGAGGGATTTGAGGAAAGTATGCTAGGCAATGGGATAAGAGAAGAAGATATACATGACAGGAGAAAATATCAATATGAGGAAACCCTTAAATTTATATGTACATATAAATCTGGGAAAGAAGACAGGAGGAAAATGTATCTATGAAATTCGGCAAGACCTCAAAGAAGATTAAACTGAGATAGCAGATGCAGAGAACAAAGCTAAAATCGAAACTAAAACTAAAACCCTTCTCAAGACACGAAGATGAATTGAGAAAATTACGAACGGAA